>JANRMT010062850.1:14274361-14286831 GCA_026402145.1 Polypterus bichir lapradei | reverse complement strand
ATCTATCTATCTATCTATCTATCTATCTATCTATCTATCTATCTATCTATCTATCTATCTATCTATCATATAGTGCCTTTTACATCTACTTATTTATCTACATTTCTTTCTATCTGTTGCATAGTTCCTCTGTTATTCAGTTTCCCATGGCACCCTGCAGTGCTACCCAATGGGTCTCCAATTCCCAGGCTGGCCCACAGATATACCAAAAGGACGCTGCCACCTAGGACATTGGGGGATTCTATAGCCCTGATAGGTGGTCTCCCTGTCCTTTTGTTACATGGCTCTTCCAAGCACATAGATGTCCCCACCTGCTATTACAGCACATACCTGGCATTTTGTTTGCTTTTTCCTTCGCAGTCCAGCACAAACAGCATGAGGTTAGCACTGTGGCCGCTCAGGTAGGGAGTCCTAAGTTCAAATCTCAGCCCAGTCATTCTTTTCCGGTGACTGTGTGGAGTTTTCCTCTGGATATTCTACTTATCCTCCTATATGTATGTATGTGTGTTATGTTAAATGGTGACATTAAATAGGCTTGAGATGAGCGAGTGATTGGGGGTGGTTGGGCGGGGGGGACGTGCATAAGTGTGTCCTGTAGTGGACTGCCACCCCATCTACAGCAGGGTTGGCTCCATCCTCAAATCTGTTTCGTCCATGACAGGGAACGAGTCAAGGACCAGCCCTGGAACTGCCAGCTATTTTAGCAGGTTGTGGGAAGGGGCAGGAATGTCTGGAGAAAAGCTATGTGGACCTGAAGGGAGACAGGAGGTCCGTGGTACTGTGGGGCAGAAGCAGCTATTATAACCAAAGATTCCCATCCCTCAGAAGGCCTTCTGAATTTGACACTCAAACACAACAGTGCACCATGCAGGGCTTCAGTGGCAGGCCTCTGGTCTTCTCTTAAATGTCTTATTTGATGAGTTCTGTTATTTACGTTCAATCGGCTCTGATTTATCCTTTCATGTGGCTTTTTTATGGGCCATGTGGTGTTTTTTTGGCAGGAACTGATTTCTTTGCAAAACAGCAGCCCCTCAGATTGAGCGTCATGAAGATGTGCCACCTCACTAGAACGGGCGACTGCAAGTAATTCATCTTCTAGGAAGATGGACTTTGAGTTCTTATAATAACAAAGCCAACTTTTCAAAGGCTTTACCGGGAGACCAGGCAGGGTAGATGAGGGGGCTATAAGGTGGGGGGCGTCAATGTCACTCCTGCTGTCTGTCCTCATTCTTGAAATTCCTGCATAATGGCCGGCCAGCCTCCTCTTATTGATATGCCTGCTTCAATCAGGGCGTCAACCTTTGTGAAGCTTTCTGGCTCAAAATGTCAGGAAGTGCTAAAGCCGTGGATGCGGGGAGGGCGGATGGCACACAGCTAGCACTCTGTAAGTAGGGCACTTATGGCGCTACATATCTGCACGTCCCTCTTCATGTCTGCCGCATGTTAATCTCGTACCCCCCAGCGTCACGTTTATGAGGCACACATGGTGAGACCATATGGCCACTTGGAGCTTTTTCACTTCCTACATTCCTAAAAGTGGATACAGTTGGCAGCTTCATGTCCGGAGGGGCCCCCCACGTCCAAAGGGGAGCACAAGCCCTGCCTCGACTGAATTACAAGACGTCCCCATCCCATACAACACGTGTCTGCCCCAGATCTGCTAATTGACACTCAGCTGGGGTGGCACCTCTCTTAACGTATGCTCAGTCCGAGACCCCGTCATTTTCAGTGTAACGACTCATCATGGACTTAAAGTCCATCCATTTTGTGGACCTGCTCATTACAATATAACGCAAGTGAAGCCTGTCCTGGCAAGTGAGGAAACTATTCACCTTAAACAGCAAGATTTTTGGGAAGGGACAAGAGTAAAACAAAAAGGAAACCCTGAGGACTTTGAGAAAACAAGTCAACTCCACAACAAAAAATGACAGAGCCAGGAGAACAGGGCGGGCAGCGGTGCACCATCATCAGCTACACCACGGATGTCGAACTCCAGGCCTCGTGGGCCGCAGCGGCTGCAGGTTTTCATTCTAACTCTTTTTCTAATCAGTTTTAACTCCTCATTAACTTCTTTACCCTTCATTTTAATAGCCCTCTTTTTAAAGATTCAGTCCTCTGAATTAATTTGTTTCTTCATTAAATGACAGCCAAACAGAAATGAGATGTGAAACGAGACAACAGATGACCAGCTAAACTGGGATTTCAAACTCCAACCAATCTCTTAATGAGAAGTTGATTCTTGCTGTTAATTAAAGCCGTTATTTAATTCCATGGCTTGTTGCTGCTCTCGTTCTGCCACAGCAGACATTTCCAAAACTGTTGATTTCCGAAGAACACCGTCAAAATGTTTTGGTGACCTGAGAGATCAACCTCACCGAGACCATCATCTTTCTTTATTTTCACACTAGCCGTCCCCCGCGGCTCTGCCCGCGTAGTAGTGAAACAGGGCGAACTTTAAAAAGCAATAAACGAAAAGGTATCACTAGCTAAGCGGATGCAAGTTACACTACAAAAAAAAGAGGTAGGCCGACTCCCTACTCCTGAGGTCCTGCCTCCCTCTCCCCTCGGTCCACAGCCTCTCTCTTCGATTTGTGCTTATAAATCGCTGCCGCAAGCGAACTTTGATACTTAGTGCAATGAGAGAAGTCGCAAAATCAACATGAATGTTCTAACAAATTATTGAAAAAAAATCTGTTAAGTAGTTCTCTCGTTCGCTAGCTAAGCGGATGTAAAGAACGTCCCGAGGCAGTCACGTGAGTGAGGAGGGCCCCCCCCCAACGGCCCGCTGCATCTCCCTTGGATTTGCGCAAATAAATCGCCACCTCAAGTGAACTATGGGAACTATGATACTTAGCACAATGAGAGAAGTTGCAAAATCAACCAGAATGTTCAAGCAAATTCTAGAAAAAAAACAGATCTAAATCCGTTAAGTAGGTCCCTCATGAAAAGCGGACAGACATGCAGACAGACAGACAGACAGACAGACGTTGAATTTTATATAGACGCTAGCTGTTCCCTGCAGCTCTGCTCGCATAGAAGTAAAACAGGACAGCAAAGAGGGCCCTGTCCGGCTCCCCACTCCTGACGTCACGCTTCCCCCTCCCCTCGGCCTACAGCCTTTCTCTTTGATCCGTGCTTCTTAATCGCTCTTGCAAGCCAACTATGATTCTTAGAGCGATAAGTCGAAAAATCAACTGGAATGTTCAAGAAATTTCTAGAAAAAGCCCGATCTAAATCCGTTAAGTAGTTCTCTCGTTCGCTAGCTAAGCGGATGTAAGATATACCCCTCGGCCCCACCCCCCGTCTCTCTCAGATTCAAGCGAATATATCGGTACTGCAAGCGAACTATGATACATAGCATGATGTGTGAAGTCACAAAATGTCCAAGCAAATTATAGAGAAAAACCCAATCTAAATCTGTTAAGTTGTTCTCTCATTCGCTAGCTAAGCGGAGGTAAGATACGGCAAAGGGCTGGCGGCTGAGTGAGGAGGGCCCCGCCACCCTCCCTTCGGCCCGCTGAGTCTCTGTTGGATTCACACGAATAAATCGATACCATAAGTGAACTATGATTCTTAGCGCAATGAGGGAAGTTGCAAAATCAACTGGAATGTTCAAGAAATTTCTAGAAAAATCCATCCATCCATTCATCCTCTTCCGCTTATCCGAGGTCTGGTCGTGGGGGCAGCAGCTTAAGCAGAGAGGCCCAGACTTCCCTCTCCCCGGCCACTTCTTCCAGCTCTTCCGGGAGAATCCCAAGGCGTTCCCAGGCCAGCCGGGAGACATAGTCCCTCCAGCTTGTCCTGGGTCTTCCCCGGGGTCTCCTCCCGGTTGGACGTGCCCGGAACACCTCACCAGGGAGGCGTCCAGGAGGCATCCTGATCAGATGCCCGAGCCACCTCATCTGACTCCTCTTGATGCGGAGGAGCAGTGGCTCTTACTCTGAGCCCCTCCCAGATGACTGAGCTTCTCACCCTATCTTTAAGGGAAAGCCCAGACACCCTGCGGAGGAAACTCATTTCAGCCGCTTGTATTCGCGATCTTGTTCTTTCGGTCACTACCTATAGCTAATGACCATAGGTGAGGGTAGGAGCGTAGATCGACTGGTAAATTGAGAGCTTTGCCTTACGGCTCAGCTCCTTTTTCACCATGACAGACCGATGCAGAGTCCGCATCACTGCGGATGCCGCACTGATCCGCCTGTCAATCTCACGCTCCATTCTTCCCTCACTCGTGAACAAGACCCCGAGATACTTGAACTCCACCACTTGGGGCAGGATCTCTCCCCCAACCCTGAGAGGGCACTCCACCCTTTTCCGGCTGAGGACCATGGTCTCGGATTTGGAGGTGCTGATTCTCATCCCAGCCGCTTCACACTCAGCTGCGAACCGATTCAGAGAGAGCTGAAGATCACGGCCTGATGAAGCAAACAGGACAACATCATCTGCAAAAAGATGATTTTTTTTTTTTCTAGAAAAAGCCCGATCTAAATCCGTTAAGTAGTTCTCTCGTTCGCTAGCTAAGTGGATGTAAGACATGCCCCTCGGCCCCACCCCGCTGCGTCTCTCTCGGATTCAAGCGAATAAATCGGTACCGCAAGCGAACTATGATACATAGCATGATGAGTGAAGTCACAAAATGTCCAAGCAAATTCTAGAGAAAAACCCAATCTAAATCTGTTAAGTTGTTCTCTCATTCGCTAGCTAAGCGGAGGTAAGATACGCCGAGAGGCTGGCGGGTGAATGAGGAGAGCCCCACCACCCTCCCTTCGGCCCGCTGAGTCTCTGTTGGATTCACACGAATAAATCGATACCATAAGTGAACTATGATTCTTAGCGCAATGAGAGAAGTTGCAAAATCAACCGGAATGTTCAAGCAAATTATAGAAAAAAACCCGATCTAAATCCGTGAAGTAGATCTCTCGTGAAAAGCAGACAGACAGGCATACAGACCGACATACAGACAATGAATTTTATATATATACTAGCCATCCCCCACGGCTCCGCCCGCATAGAAGTGAAACAGGACAGTGTGGAGGGCACCACCCAGCTCCCCACTCCTGATGTTACGCTTCCCCCTTCCCTCGGCCCGCAGCCTCTGTCTTGAATTAGCGCGAATATATTGCTCCTGCAAGCAAACTATGATTCTTAGCGCGATGAGAGAAGTCACAAAATCAATCGAAATGATCAAACAAATTATAGAAAAAAGTTGTTCTCTCATAAAAAGTAGACAGACATACAGACAGGCAGACAGACAGACATTGGATTTTAGATATAGAGAGATATTGTGTGATGGCCACAGGTGAGCTGGTTATGTGGCTGCTCGTCTTGGGTCTCATTATTGTTTGGCTGCTAATTAAGGAAAAAGAAACAACTAAGGGCCCTGAACCAAGTTAATTAAAACTAAAGCAAAAGAAGTTAATTAGCAACAAAAACTGGTCACTAATGAAGAAGATGACTAGAATGAAAACCTGCAGCCATTGCGGCCCTCCAGGACCGGAGTTCGACTCCCCTGAACTACACCATCATGAAACTCCAACAAGAGCAACGCGATAGAAATGCCGCCAGGCCCCACCAGCTTCATTCCACTGACAATTGTTTTTTCTGAGGATGGGTAAAAATACAATAAGGGAAAAATGAGCGCCATGTGCATAGATCTTACCTACTACGCTATCTGCAGATCAGTTCTTTCGTCTGCTGCTTGTCTTTGGCACTACAATGAGTTAATACATAATAACAGAAAAGGAAATAAAATAAAAACAGCATAACTTGAGGTGGACGTACTTTGGCGCGCTACCATTTGTTGCGACTAATGACACAAGATAAACTTCACCCACCAGCTGTAAATACAAGAAACACATAAAATACACGGAAGAAAGAAAGCGTCCCAAACATAGCAAAATCATTTATTACTCCAGATGTGACTCAGGGGCAGGCGCCGGAAGAAAGACTCACGCTGGGGACAACTTACTCAGTTTGGCTCTATTTTTAGGCCCGTTTTTCGAGTCAGATAAGCTGAAGGAGGTTTATCTGCAGTTCTTCATTTGTACTGAAATATGGACTTTTAACTCTTGATCGTCTGTCACGGTTCTAATCTGTGCGCCTGTAATGAGGAGAATGAAGACTACAGGGCTTTAGCTTGGGGTCTTAGTTATGCTTTTCACTAATTCTTCATAAGTTTCTATCACTTATTTTTCACTATTGTGTTTATTTTTTTATTATTTTATTTCTAGTGGGTTGGTCTCTTGATATTCTAAGGGTGCTGCTATACTTGAACTGCTCAGCAGTCAACTTAAAGCGCCGGGGCTTGCAAAGGGACACCGACTGCCCAGGTGCATTGCTAGCTTTAGCACTCATCAGGAGCATAGACCCCCCTAACGATACGTTAGATCACGGGTGTCGCGCTCTAGGCCTGGAGGGCTGCAACGGCTACAGGTTTTCATTCTAACCCTTTTTCTAATCAGTGGCCAGTTTTCACTGCTAATTCACTTTTTTCCCTTCATTTTAATAGCCCTGTTAGAAGGATTCAGTCCTCTGAATTGATTCGTTTCCTCATTAAATGGCTGTCAAACAGAAATAAGGCATGAAACGAGCCAACAGATGACCAGCTAAACTGGGGCTTCAAACTCCAACCAGTTTCTTAATGAGAGGCCAATGCTTGCTGTTAATTAAAGTCGTTATTTAATTCCATGACTTGTTGCTGCTCTCCTTCCGCCACTGCAGACGTTTCCAAAACTGTTGATTTTCTGTTTTTCATAAAAACATCGTCAAAGTATTTTGGTGACCTGGGAGATCAGCCTTACTAAGTCCTTCACCTTTTTTTATTTTCAGATATTGTGAGCTGGTCATGTGGTGGCTTGTTTTGTGTCTCATTATTGTTTGGCTGCTAATTAAGGAAAAAGAAATAACTAAGGGGCCTGAGTCAAGTTAATTAAAAGAAGTAATTAGCAGCAAAACTGGTCACTAATTAAGAAGATGGTTAGAATGAAAACCTGCAGCCACAGCGGCCTTCCAGGACTGGAGTTCGACACCCCTGCATTAGAGGGTCTCACATGGAGTTTCATGCAGTCAAAGAGAAAGGGTTCCCCGTGAGGTTCTGCTCGAGTCGTCCATTCACACAGACCGGGAGGAAGAGTAGGCTGGGCTCCTGGAGATCAGGGGACGGGGTGAAGATTAGAGGCTGGATGCCCAAGATCAGGGACCCCAGGAACCGACCCAAATGACGCCACTGCAACTTCTATCACCGGCAGTTGGAGAGTCAGCCAAATTCATTCATGGCATCCAATACGGCGCCCTCTGCAGGGGCGGGCAAGTGGGTGACTTTCCAACAAATTTTTAGCTCTGTCCCCATTTGTTTGATATTTTTTGTTGTTTGCATACAATTTCTGTTTTTGGTTTGTCTTTATGTACCTCCACATTTTTATTTAATAATAATTTGCTTATTTTTATTAATTTATAAGTGTTGTGTTTTTAGATTCCTTGTGTTTTTTGTGAGTGGAACCCCACATAGGGGAGGCTTAATCTTCTGGGCTGACAGATGTCAAGTAAGCCAAAGCCTGAAAGTCTTGTCATACTGAGCAGGAGTGCAGTGCATTCTGGGAAAGCTCTCAGGTGGCACAAGATTCAGAGTATTTTCCACAGTTAGAAAGTACAGCTTTTGGTTTCCATGTGGCTATCACACCTTTGGCCCACTTAGAGGTGCTCAACACGGCCGCAGGTTCGCCTCGGATGATGAGGTTAACATAGCGGTCCAGAGATGGCATCGCGAGCAGCAAAGAAACTTCATCTCCGAAGGAATGAGGAAGTTAGTGGAGACACAACGCTGTGAAGAGACCACATGGAGAGAACTGCAACGTTCATCTGCTCCCAGTTGGCACGATCAGGTCTGAGTTTTGGGGTCCTATTGCTTTTTCTATATTAGACGCCATTTTGCGTAGCTGTCATTAGGGTTGTATCCCATGTTTCTAAGGGCTTGGGCTCTGGGATTGTGATGGTGGGATAAAAGGTCAGCGTTTGCACCAGGCTGTATCTGAGGTTAGGAGCACACACTGATACAGTGCATTGCCGTACCCACCACACGACAAACCAACTCAGGATCCAGATTAAGACCCGAGTGCAGCCACTAGTTCAGATGGAGTGGAACAGTGTGAGGTTTTTTATGGTGGCTGGAGTGCCAGTTCTGCCACCAACCCCCAAGTTTTCCCTGCAGGTTGGAGGGCCTACATGCAGGGCTGGATGCAGATTAACGTCATTCCCGGAATGGAGCAATTGCAGGTTAAGGGCCTTGCTCAAGGGCCCAACAGAGTAGAGTCACTTTTTGGCATTTTATGGGATTTGAACTGGCAACCTTCCGATTGCCAGTGCAGATCTCTAGCCTCAGAGCTACCACTCCGCCCGCTGTATCAGACCTGCCGATAAATCTTCTGCTAATTGATCTTTGTGTCTTACTTGATTTTTGACTTTGTTTCTTGCCCTCTCGTCTCGGTTTCAGTCTCTTCATTTATATTTTATTTGTTTTGTCTTTTGCAAGCATCTCCCGGTTCATCTCAAAAATGATTTACCAGTTTCCTGCTGAGCCAGGATAGCAGCTACTGGTATTGAAGGGCAAGTTGCTGCTTACTTCTCAATTTTCCCTTGTGGTCACGTGAACTTCAAAATTGGTTCTCATGAACTAACATGTTAACAAAAATTAACTTCTACATTAAAAAAGCAGAATGTGAAAATAATAACAAAAATGAATAGTAATACACTTTCACACATGTGTGCCAGAGGGTCACCTTCAAGGTTTGAATGAAGCAGGCGAGTCCAACTCTGGTCCTGGAGGGCCGCAGTGGCTGCAGGTTTTTATTCTAACTCTTTTCTTAATCAGTGACCAGTTTTCACTGCTAATTAACTCCTTTTCCCTTCATTTTCATAGCCCTGTTTTTAAGGATTCATTCCTCTGAACTGATTCTTTTCTTCATTAAGTGACAGCCAAACAGAAATGAGATGTGAAACGAGCCAACAGACGACCAGCAAAACTCCAGCCAATTTCACTCCAACCAATCTCTTAATGAGAAGCCGATTCTTGCTGTTAATTAAAGCTGTTTTTGAATATCATGACTTGTTGCTGCTCTCATTCAGACATTCTGCTCTCTGTTTTTTTTAAGACCACCGTCAAGATGTTTTGGTGACCTGAGAGGACCGACATGTCCGAGACCTTCACCTTTCTTTATTTTCAGGTGAGCTACTCATGTGGCTCGTTTTATCTATTGGCAGGCAGTGGGGTGCAGTGGCTAAGCCTTTGGACTTCAAACCCTGAGGCTGTGGGGTTCAGATCCTGCCGCTGACACTGTGTGACTACGAGCGGGTCACTTCACCTGCAAGCGCTACAAAAGAAACGTAGCCGATTGTACCACAAAGTCAACTACATGATCAGTCACAACAATAGTCTTCTAGTACGGATTTCACTTCGCCTCTTTGGATTTATGTGATGTACAGTTGTGTGAATAAGCAAGTGCACCCCGTTCACCTTTGGGTCCCTTTCAGAGTCCAGCATAATCTCTCCAGTTTGACTTTATCCGCCATTCGCTTGTGGTTTCTTTTAAGTGCTTCAAATATGTGGTGAAGGGAAGTGGCAGGCAGTTTGAGATATCCATAAACCAAGACATTGATGTGACGGCATCCGCTTCGGTTCAAGTTACTAAATCAAGAAATCTGCTGCATGCATTCTCTTTCAAAATGTATGGGACTTTTTGAAGAGCTTTGGTCCTGTGCCCACTGTCTGTCGTACCCTGTGCCAGCGCCATTGAAGGAAGGATGGGTATCAGGGCCATGATGGAGGATGATTTCTTGCCTGGACAGGAGGCCATGGTGATGGGGTCTCCAACTCTGGTCCTGGAGGGCTGCAGTGGCTGCAGGTTTTCATACTAACCCTTTTCCTAATCCGTTTTCACTGCTAATTAACTTCTTTTCCCCTCATTTTCATAGCCCTGTTTTTAAGGATTCAGTGCTCTGAATTTATTTCTTTCTTCATTAAATGACAGCCAAACAGAAATGAGATGTGAAACGAGCCAACAGATGACCAGCAAAACTCCAGCCAATTTCACTCCAACCAATCTCTTAATGAGAAGTCGATTCTTGCTGTTAATTAAAGCTGTTATTGAATATCATGACTTGTTGCTGCTCTCATTCAGACATTCTGCTCTCTGTTTTTTCTAAGACCACCGTCAAGATGTTTTGGTGACCTGAGTGGCTCAACATGACTGAGACCTTCACCTTTCTTTATTTTCAGGTTAGCTGGTCATGAAGCAGCTTGTTTTGTTTCTCATTATTGTTTGGCTGCTCATGAAGGTAAAAGAAACAACTAAGGGGCGTGAGTCACGTCAATTAAAACGAAGGCAAAAGAAGTTAATGAGTAGCAAAAAACGACTCACTAATTAAGAAGATGGTTAGAATGAAAACCTGCAGCAACTGCTGCCCACCAGGACTGGAGTTGGACACCCCGGCCTAAAGTAAGTAGTACCACCCCAGGATGAGGGGGGGGGGGGGGGGGGGGTGCTGTCGCTAACGGTCTTATCTCCATTTTCCCTCTGAAGCAAAGGAAGCCCCCACTTCGTCCGGTGCACCTGTTATGAAAGGCGACGTCTCACTTCGGTGCTAACTGTACAGATCAAGACCAGGGCTTGCGACGCTAAGCGATTCGGAGAGAACGACTACACCTTTCAAACGACACACTAAGGTGCATATTTTTCTTTTCTTTTTTGAAAAGAATGGGGTTTTGCCCGTTTGCTAACGCCAAGTTTTGCCCTGCCGCTTCATTTGCTCTGCTTCAACTTCATTAAGAAACGAAACAGGCCAAAAGAAGGTAAAGAGGTCCTGGAGGAGACCCCATTTAATGTCCTGAATGAAAAGAAAATGAGAAAAGTGCCAAAGCACCAGAAATGAAAGGAACAGGCAACTAGTGGTCAGGTTTAGTATCTGTGTTCCTCCATTCCAAAAGTGGAAACAGACAAGTGGTTACTTCCTGTGTCCCACTCTTAAGCTTCCCCTCACGTTTCTCATGGCAGGTAACCCTTTAAACACTCCCAGTGCTCACCTGCCCATCAAAGTAGAAACAATCAGCCACCTGATTTTCCCCTTTTTTGTGGAGTATTTATTTGGTAGAATCTCAAAGTTATGGTCCTTGGAGCAGAAGAACTTTGGAGAGGTCGCTGGGTTTGCTGGCCACTCTTTATGCTCCCTCAGCCTCATCTCACCTCCTGAGTCTCACTCACGTGGCCTCTTCCTGAGTGAAGGTGTCTCATTCTCTGCTTGTCCAGGTCCTCCTCTCTTGTTTCACACACTCTCCATCTTTGTCTCACTTTTCCTCTGTTACATGAAGTGGACGTCAAGCCTGGATGTACGCCATTCCGTTGCAGTGCACACTCATTCTCCCAGTCCCTCGTTCCCATGCCCATTCTAGCTCACGATTGCCCCGTTTCTTGTCGCTTGATCAAACTGCAGGTCTTTGGCGTGCAGACAACTTGAGGAAGATATGGAAGACATGTTGACTGTCCACCAAGAGTGACTGGCCCCAGAATTCAAAACCAGTCTCTTAACACTACGCCACCATTGTGCTGCCAGTACAAATACAGGGACCCTCAGATTTACAAGTGGATCCTCAACTGTAGGGAATCCCCCAAGCCTACCTAATCAAATTTTAGGAAGTGACCTTTAATGAGTTTGGTCAGGGGAACGGGAAGTTTGTTCTTTGCCTGGCCGTGGACAGCTGCTTATCTCCACTTCTGCCGGCTGACTAAGCCTTTGAGTGGGTGGTGTAATGTTGGTGGCCGAGCCTGGACTTTCAGGCCACTCTTTTGTTGTCTTTACTTTCATCCTTCAGTTATTTTTTTAATTTCAAAGCGAGAGGCTTCTTTCTCACTTCCTCTTTCTTTGTTGAGGCCCTTCTCTTTTAAATGTGCCATTAGCGCCTTCTGGGTGATCTTTGATAAGCATTTGCCGTTGTTAGGTTTACCACCGTTCAGGGATGACTCCTGCCTTGTGTGCGGTGCTGCAAGGAAAGGATGCCTGACACCCCAGAGTTAATTGAACCAGGAGTCAGAATGTCATGTAGGACATGGAGGAAGGACCTGGAATTAAACTACAGCACAGGGCCTGCTTTATCAGGAAACTATCAGTCGGAAAAGAAGCAATCAACATCATCAATCCATCTGTGTTCAGATCCTGCTTAGTCTGACTTAGGGGCACGAGAAGCTGGGGCAGCACTGGGGGCAAATCAGGAGACACAGCAGACCAGTCCTTCTTCAAGGAGGCACAGACTTTCACTCACGTGGTGCTGGTCACAATTCAGTCATGGCGGCTTGCTCAGTCCATCCAACCATCAACCCGTCATCTGTAACCCCAGCATCTTCTGAAACAGTTAAGGCCAGCAGCTACATTTAAAGAATTATATAGTGCCTTTCATATCTATCTATCTATCTATCTATCTATCT
>JANRMT010062850.1:14248623-14269361 GCA_026402145.1 Polypterus bichir lapradei | reverse complement strand
TATCTATCTATCTATCTATCTATCTATCTATCTATCTATCTATCTATTATATAGTGCCTTTCATATCTATCTATCTATCTATCTATCTATCTATCTATCTATCTATCTATCTATCTATCTATCTATCAGGTGATATTCCTTATCAATGAATGAATGATCTTATTATTTAGCCTGTCTGTCAATTGATCAGTTGATCATTCACATAAATTAATCCGTAGGTCAAGTAATGCATGGAGATGGCTCTAGCACTTAGGAGAAATAAGTGGTTGCCTATTTCAGTAAAATTGGGGGGCAGCACTTTTTCAAACAATATTTAAACTCAATACAACTGTCTGATTGCCATTAATCTGATTATTCTGTTTTATATTATGATGCTTGGTCTGCAAGAGTCACCGCTATTACAGGCAGTCATCAAAGTTCTGCGGTGGAAGGGTCGTCAAAAGTCATAGGCTACAATATAGATGTTAATAATAGTAATATTAATAATAGTAGTAATAATAATAGTAATAATAATAATAGTAGTAATAATAATAGTAACAATAATAATATTAATCCTCCAGCTGGTGTAGCATAGGACACACAGGTGCAACCAAATCAAATTCAATGTTCAAAATGGCAGCAGGACTGTAACTGCATTTCTAAAGGCTGATTAAAATCAAACGGTATTCCTCTCCCCAATGAGCTTACATTAAAACTTGACAAATACTGTTCTCTATTGTTCACCAATATCTGTGAGATTTGCTCTTGACACTCTGTAATAACGTTCTCCATCTCTCACTGACTAAAAGTCTCTGAGTTGTGCCTTATTCGGAGGGTTAGATTTCGTTATTTGCATAAGTTAGCAAGGATGTTGTGGGGGTTCCCATTAACACCAAACTGCACTGGCGTGACAATGCAGTGGCGCCATACGAGAAGGTCCAGAGCAGAGTGCACTTGCTGAGGAGACTCGGGTCTTTTGATGTGTACAGCAGGCTGTTGTACCAGCGTATGGTAGCCAGTGTGCTGTTCTCTCTACACTGAGCTCACCTCTGGAAGCAACCCAAACACCAAATAAGCACAAGGCCTGAACAAACTTATCAGGAATGCCTGCTCCATCACAGGGCAAACCCTGGACACACTGGAAGCTGTTGTGGATAACAGGATGAAAGTGAAACTGAATGCCATCATGAGAGATCTTCTCCACCCCCTCCAGGAGGCGCTCAGGCTCATTCAACAGGGTGTGCTATGAAGCGCCTCTGGGGGTCTTTTCTGTCCACTGCTATCAGGCAACTCAATGCTTGTTCCTGATGTAATTCCGGTTCATTTCAAAATTTCTGCAAAATATACATTTATTTATTTATTTATTTTCTTATTGATTGATTGATTGATTGTATTATCTGCCCTGTGAGTTTGTATTCTTCTTTGTTTTATATTTTCTGCTGCTGAATGCATCTGAATTTCTCCTCAGGGTTAATAAAGTTTATTTTATCTAATCCAATCTAATCTAATGTGATAAAATGGAATCCATGGGTAAATATCTAAAAAAGTTCTCCACAGTGGATCTCTGAGGTTGTGCATTGATTGGATTGTTATATTGCATTCTTGGCCTACATTAGCGAAGATGTAGAAAACTGAACCATGGGTAAATATTTAACAATAATCATTATCATTCAGTTTAATTGAATTTTGTGAATATATTAAGCTTGTCAATTTATTTCAGAAATATAAATGAAACGTTTATGGAGCAACCTTGGTAAGATTTTAACTAGTCAACATCAACATGAAATACCTGGCAGCCTGGCAGTATAAATTCAGAGTTACAGAGTCTTGTTATATCTTAAGTAATTTGATGATATGACACATTTTTTAGAGGCCCTTTAAAATAAATTAAAAAAAAAATTAAATAAAAAAATAAATAAATAAATAAATAGTCTGGTAATATTGTTTTCTGAAGTAGCATCTCTTAAGTGAATTCTTGCAATCCAGGGTTTCTTAAACTCTTGGGTTTGTGTGTCACTGCTGTATTTCATAGTAATGGGTCACAGGGGGCTGCCGCGGGCTGATTAACCATTTGAACCCTGCCCTCCACAGCATTTTACCATTACAACCCCAGCCTCCCTAGCAATTTTCAACAATTTTGAAAAGCAAAAAATTTTGATTTCTAAAAGTAAAATTGTATTACATGGTTATGATATGATGATAAGCCACAATATTATAACAACAGATTGATCCTATAGAACAAGCTGCATCACTTACAGTCTAACGTGCAAAATCCATGAAACCCCGATCCTTACTGCAAGGCCACCATGTATAAAATAATGAGAATGTTTTTCTGGAGTCTGGAGGGACGTTAGTTCTGACATTTGCCGGCTAGGCGCGTGTACAAGACTGCCCACTGCATTATTTGGCCAAGTGGCATAATAAGGGAAAGGTCTGTAGGGTGAGTGTCATTTTTTCCTTGAGCCTCTGTTAACATCTTTGTCGATTTTGTGATGGCAGACTTGAAAGAATAAAGTGTTTGCATCAACTTCTGTTTCCTTTTGGGGTAAACAGCAGCAGAAGCTGTCACAATGCTTTGAGAGGCTTTCAAAGAAGAAGCTTTGAGCCAGGCCGGGGTTTTTACCTTAAAGTGCTCAAGTGATTGCGTGATGCTGTGCGGAGAAAATGACCCGAATTGTGGCAATCAGGCGAGTGGCTTCTGCATCACAACAACGCACCCAACCACACAGCATTGAGTATGGGGCAGTTTCTCATAAAAAAAACGGGATGACAATGGTCCCCCTCCACTCCCCGGACCCTGTACCCTGCAATTTTTTTCTTATTTCCAAAAACAAAGAGGCACCTTAAAGGAAAGCATTTTCAGGATGTAGATGGGGTGAAGAAGCAAATGGCAGAGACACTGAAGGATGTCACTTTGCAAGAGTTTCAGAACAGTTTTGAACAAAGGAAAAAGTGGTGGGACAAGTGTATTGTGACTCAGGGAGAATACTTTGAGGATGATTACATTTTGGAAATGTATGATTTTTAAAAAGAAATTCTTGTTAGTTTTGAGTCCCCCCTCATATATATACAGTCAAAGTAAAAAGTATGTGAACCCTTTGGAATTATCTGGTTTACTGCATGAATTGGTCATAAAAAGTGATCTGATCTTCATCTAAGTCACAGGTATTGATATACACAATGAGCTTAAGCCAATGACACACAAAAAAATTCTACTCGTTCATGTCTTTATTTTACAAATGCATTCAATGTTCACAGTGGTAGTGGAAAAAGTAAGTGAACCTTGGGATTTAATAACTAGTTAAACCTCCTTTGGCAGCAATGACCAGGCGCTTCCTGTAACTGCAGATCAGACCTGCACATCGTGTGGGGGGAATTTGAGCCCATTCTTCCCTGCAGAACTGCCTTAACTCTTCCATATTCTTTGGTTGTCTTCTGTGTATGGCTCTCCAAGTCATTCCACAACATCTCAATAGGACTGAGATCTGGGCTCTGACTGGGCCACTCCAAAAGGCGGAGTTTGTTCTTCTGAAAGCTATTGTGCTGTGGATTTGCTGCGATGTTTGGGGTCATTGTCCTGTTGCATCACCCAGCCTCTTCTAAGCTTAAGTTGATGGACAGACACCCTCACATTATCTTGGAGAATTTTTTGCTAAACTTGTGACGTAATTTTCCCCTCAATGACACCCTGATGCAGCAAATCAGGCCCAAATCATGATGTTCCCTCCACCATACTTTACTGTAGGGATGATGTTTTGATGTTGATATGGAGTGCCCTTTTTACACCAAATGAAGTTCTGCTTGTTCCTCCCAAATAGTTCAATTTTGGTTTCATCACTTCACAAAACACTTTCCCAGTACCGTTGTGGAGTGTCCAAGTTCTCTTTCGCAAACTTCAGGCATTCAGCAATGTTCTTTTTTGATAGCAGTGGCTTCCTTCTTGGTGTCCTGCCATGGACCCCTTTCTTGTTCAGTGTTTTGCATTTAGTTGACTCATGAACAGAGATGTTAGCCAGTTCTAATGACTTCTTCAAGTCCTTTGCTGTCACTCTAGGGTTCTTCTTTATCTCATTGCTGACTTTGGTTTGTGCTCTTGGGGTCATCTTGGCAGGGCACCCACTTCTAGGCAGGGCACCCACAATACCAAATTGTATCCATTTATAGACGGCTTGCCTAACAGTAGACTGATGAATACTTAAAATCTTTGAGATGATTTTGTAATCCTTTCCAGCCTTATGTAGATTAACAATTCTCGATCGTAGCTCTTTAGACAGCTCTTCTGTGCGAGGCATGATTCCCATCTGGATATGCTTCTTGTCAAAAGCTCAAACTCAAACTTTATAGTGTTTTTTATCAATCAAAGTGATTCTAGGCCGCACCTCTCAGCTCATTTCATTAAATGGACTCCAGGTGTGCTAAATTCTGACTGCAATGAGCTTTTTAAAAAGTCATTAGCTTAGGGTTCACTTTTTCCAACCTTCAGTTTCACAGTCTGAATGATTTATTCAATATGGTCAAAAATTCTCTGAAAATCTGTGTATCTTTAGTTACAGGAGACTGTGTTTGTTCATTATTGTGACTGACATGAAGATACGACCATGTTTTATATGAGAATTATACATAAATATAGATAATTTCTAGGGATTCACATACTTTTTACTTTGACTGTATATATATACTCAGCAAAAAAAGAAACGTCCCTTTTTCAGGACTGTGTATTTCAACAATAATGTTTTAAAAATCCAAATAACTTTACAGATCTTCATTGTAAATTGTTTAAACAATGTTTTCCATGCATGTTCAATTAACCATAATCAATTAATTAACATGCACCTGTGGAATGGTCGTTAAGACCTTAACAGCTTACAGAAAGTAAGCATTTAAGGTCACAGTTCTAAAAACGCAGGACACTAAAGAGACTTGTCTACCGACTGTGAAAAACACCCAAAGAAAGATGCCCAGGGTCCCTGCTCATCTGCGTGAACGTGCATTAGAACATTAGAACATTAGAACATTCCAGACGAGAACAGGCCATTCAGCCCAACAAAGCTCGCCAGTCCTATCCACTTGTTTCCTCCAAGAAAACATCAAGTCGAGTTTTGAAAGTCCCTAACGTCTTACTGTCTACCACACTACTTGGTCGCTTATTCCAAGTGTCTATCGTTCTTTGTGTAAAGAAAAACTTCCTAATGTTTGTGCGAAATTTACCCTTAACAAGTTTCCAACTGTGTCCCCGTGTTCTTGATGAACTCATTTTAAAATACAAGTCTCGATCCACTGTACTAATTCCCTTCATAATTTTAAACACTTCAATCATGTCACCTCTTAATCTTCTTTTGCTTAAACTGTAAAGGCTCAGCTCTTTTAATCTTTCCTCATAATTCAACCCCTGTAGTCCTGGAATCAGCCTAGTCGCTCTTCTCTGGACCTTTTCTAGTGCTGCTATGTCCTTTTTGTAGCCTGGAGACCAAAACTGCACACAGTACTCAAGATGAGGCCTAACCAGTGCATTATAAAGGTTGAGCATAACCTCCTTGGACTTGTACTCCACACATCGTGCTATATATCCTAACATTCTGTTAGCCTTCTTAATGGCCTCTGAACACTGTCGGGAAGTTGATAGCTTAGAATCCACTATGACTCCTAAATCCTTCTCATAAGGTGTACTCTCGATTTTCTGACCGCCCATTGTGTATTCAAACCCAATATTTTTACTTCCTATGTGTAATACTTTACATTTACTGACATTAAATTTCATCTGCCACAAATCTGCCCAAGCCTGTATGCTATCCAAGTCCTTCTGTAATGATATAACAGATTCCAAATTATCTGCTAATCCACCTATCTTGGTATCATCTGCAAACTTAACCAGCTTGTTACTTGTATTCCTATCTAAATCATTTATATATATTAAAAATAGCAGCGGCCCTAGCACTGACCCCTGTGGAACACCACTCTTAACATCGGCCAGTTCTGATGAGGTTCCTCGCACCATCACCCTCTGCTTCCTGTGTCTGAGCCAATTCTGTACCCATCTAAAAACATCACCCTGAACTCCCACTTCTTTTAACTTGATGCCCAACCTCTCATGTGGCACCTTATCAAATGCTTTCTGAAAGTCCAGATAAATAACATCATATGCTCCACTTTGATCGTATGCTTTTGTTGCAACCTCATAGAATTCCAACATGTTAGTAAAGCACGACCTCCCTCTTCTGAACCCATGCTGACTGTTCAGAATAACTCCTGTCCTTGCCATGTGTTGCTCAATCTTATCCTTAATAATTCCTTCCATTAATTTTCCTGTGATGCATGTTAAGCTTACTGGCCTATAGTTGCTTGGATCTGTCCTGTCACCCTTTTTATATAATGGGATGATATTTGCCATTTTCCAGTCCTTCGGAATCTCTCCAGTGCTCAGTGACTTCCTAAAAATATGTGTCAAGGGTTTATATCTGTATTCACTAGCCTCCTTAAGAACACGAGGATAAATATTATCTGGTCCTGGTGATTTGTTTGATTTCAGCTTATTTAATCTGAGCAGCACTTCTCTCTCTACAATTTCCAAATCCCTCAGTACCCCCTTATTAGTCGTGTTTACCTCTGGGAGGTTATCCACTTGCTCACTTGTAAACACCTCAGAAAAATGTAAGTTTAAGACATCTGCTATTTCATTGTCTGTATCTTTTAATTCCCCTTTACTATTCCTTATGAACTTGACCTCCTCCTTGACTGTTCTTTTTCTACTAAAATACTGAAAGAATCTCTTGGGGTCTTCTTTCGCCTTATCTGCTATATTCCTCTCCAACTGTCTTTTAGCCTCCCTGATATCCTTCTTAATGGTTGCTCTCATATTTTCATACGCTCTACGATTCACTTTGCAGTCATTAGTCTTATATGCCTTATACAGCAGTTTTTTCCTTTGCAACTTCTTTTTTAAATCTTTATTAATCCATCGTGGAGTTTTTTTTAGTTTCCTATTAATTCCAAATTTAGGTATGTATCTGTCCTGCATTACATGTAAAACATTTTTAAACCTGTTCCACTGCTCCTCGACTGTCTCCACACTTAAAAGCTTATCCCAGTCTATCCTACTTAGACTTTGTCGAATCTTCTCAAAATTAGCCCTACCAAAGTTCAACTTAACAATTTTAGTCTTTGCATCCGTACTATTACAAAATACTGAGAACTGTATTACATTATGGTCACTTGACCCTAGTGTTTCAATTACCTCTACACCCTCAATTCTATCCTGATTATTACAGAATACTAAATCTAGACAGGCTTCACCCCGTGTTGGTACTTTAACATGCTGTGTTAAAAAACAGTCGCTGATTACTTCTAAAAACTCCTGCTCTTGTGCTCCTCCATCTGCAAGGTTATCCCAGTTAATATTTGGATAATTAAAGTCCCCCATGACTATAATATCCCCCTGTAAACTTGCCTTTTTGATATTACTAAAAAGATGTGTGTTGAAATTATTGTCTGAATTGGGTGGTCTATAACACACTCCTAAAATAAGACCTCTTTCCCTAATATATTAGGCATGCTGCAGGGAGGCATGAGGACTGCTGATGTGGCTAGGGCAATAAATTGCCATGTCCACACTGTGAGACGCCTAAGACAGCACTACAGGGAGACAGGAAGGACAGCTGATCATCCTCGCAGTGGAAGACCACGTGTAACAACACCTGCACAGGATCGGTACATCCGAATATCACACCTGCGTGACAGGTACAGGATGGCCACAACAACTGCTCGAGTCACACTATGAATACACAATCCCTCCATCAGTGCTCAGACTGTCCGCAATAGGCTGAGAGAGGCTGGACTGAGGGCTTGCAGGCCTGTTGTAAGGCAGGTCCTTATCAGACATCACCAGCAACAACGCTGCCTATGGGCACAAACCCATCTTCGCTGGACCAGACAGGAGTGGCAAAAAGTGCGTGAGTTTCTGCATGACAGCAATGTCAGTGTTCTGCCATGGCCAGCGAAGAGCCCAGATCTCAATCCCATTGAGCACGTCTGGGACCTGTTGGATCGCAGGGTGAGGGTGAGGGCTAGGGCCATTCCCCCCAGAAATGTCCAGGAACTTGCAGGTGCCTTGGTGGAAGAGTGGGGTAACATCTCACAGCAAGAACTGACAAATCTGGTCCAGTCCATGAGGAGGAGATGCACTGCAGTACTTCAAGCAGCTGGTGGCCACACCAGATACTGACTGGTACTTTTGATTTTGAGCCTCCCTTCATTCAGGGACACATTGTGAAACATTTTTAGTTTATGTCTTATGGTGTTGACTCTTTTAGTGTTCATACAAATATTTACACATTAAGTCTACTGAAAGTAAAAACAGTTGAAAGTCAGGGGACGTTTCTTTTTTTGCTGAGTATATATATATATATATATACACACACAGACACTCACACACATATTAAGAGAAAAAGTCAGCAACGTCAATGCTTAAATTGATACTTAACAGCATGAGTGTTAATTATTAAAAGCCGAGTCTGACTCTTTGACCATCTATTTTGAGAGAGAGAGAGGGAAGGACATTTTAAAACAGCTTGTTTTGACACCTAATTATTTTCACATCTCTTAACACTCTTTTGCACCCTGCAGATCAGTGAATGGCAGCTTGAAAGTCACAGAAAGCTCTTGTTACAGCAGGCACAATTCGGAAGAAGCATGAGAGTTGACCATTTGAGCAAAGTCATCACCTTCGTATGCTTCATTGGGGAAGGTGGGGTACGTGCGAGTGGCGGTGGACGAGTGCTCTCAGGGATAGCGGTAGTGAAGTTAAACAGTGAGGACGAGATCGGCCAGTGAAGAGGCAGAAATTCTGTAGCATAGTGACAGGGGGTCAAGAACCTTTTGTACCGGACGCAGTTTCTCCCACTCTCTACGAGTGAAGCACTGTCAAATTAATGAACGCATTTAGGTGTTGTGTTAAAAACAAAATCTGTATAAAGGATTTTAAAAAGGCAAAGGAAAAATGGCAAAAAATGAAAAATAATAATAAACAGGAGACAAATCAAATATGAGATCCAAACAATCAAAACCACCAAACAGAAGAAAGAAATGAAAGACCAGAAAAGCAAAACTCAACATCAACACTCTCTGAATGTCAATGAGCCACCAAAGGGCTGACACTGCAGTCTCACATAAAAAGGCAGAGGGCGGACCTTCAGCAGTGACATCAGCATAGCCCCGCCTCCTGGAGGGTTCTACCCATAAAACACAATGAATATAAATACACTTGAATAACACACATTTATACTAAATAACAAACATGACAGAAATGTATATAAATCTAAAAAAATAATAATTAAAAATAACAAAAATCACAAAAATAAAAAGGAAAATATACATTGTGAATAAGGCGCTATATAGGAGCCCAACCCGGCACACATTCACACTGAGGCACGTGTGGAAATAATAAGTTTTTTTATTTTTCTCTTCAGCCTGTGGGGCACGTCTTCCCTGTGTCCCACAGGCCCAACACAGTCCCGAAACACCAAATACCACTACAGCAATCCTTTCTCTGCCACCACCACTCCTCTCAGGCAACCTCGTCCTCTTCCTCCCGATTCTGGCTACCGAGTGGTGGATGGCGATTCTGGCTTTTTATAGCCCACCTGGAAGTGCTCCAGGTGCTTGATCACCTGTGGCTAATTGCACTTCCAGGCGGGGCTGTAGAGGTGTCCATAAAGGCTCAGGGATCCATGTAGCACCCCCTGGCGGCCACCCCAGATCCCCACAGGGTTGTGGAGAACTCCGTCTCCCGTGGAGCCCTGCGGGAAACTGAGGCACCAATGTCACCCAGGAAAGCTGCCACCAAGCGTCCCGGGGGAGGTACTGAGGAACCCTCTGGTCTGAACATATGCAGAAGGGGCGTCCCGGCCAGGCATGGGACCTGGCCTCCCGCCACGACATAAATCAAAGGGCAACAGGGTGGCTCAGTGGTAGAAGTGCTGCCTTGCAGTAAGGAGACCTGGGTTCACTTCTTGGGTCCTCCCTGTGTGGAGTTTGCATGTTCTCCCCGTGTCTGCGTGGGTTTCCTCCAACAGTCCAAAGACATGCAGGTTAGGTGCATTGGTGATCCTAAATTGTCCCTAGTGTGTGCTTGTTGTGTGTGTGTGTGCCCTGCGGTGGGTTGGCGCCCTGCCCAGGATTTGTTCCTGTCTTGTGCCCTGTGTTGGTTGGGATTGGCTCCAGCAGCCCCCCGTGACCCTGTGTTAGGATATAGTGGTTTGGATAATGGATGGATGGATACATAAATCAACATATTGTAACTGTCCATCAATTGGCTAATCAATAATGCAGTAAGTTGGTCAATAAATTAATCAAGCAGCCAGTCAATCAGTCCAAGACCTCACACACTTTAGTTTATATAGCACCTTTCACAAATTTGCATGACAATTAAGGATGTACAAAATGCACCAACAATCCATAATATACTTGCTTCACATTGTAATGTTTTTTTAATTCATCTTATCGGGTTTTATTTATTTATTTAATTTTTGTAGTGTCTGGTCCATTGCCGATGATCACACAGACAAATGGCTCTGCTAGCACACCTCTGCATTTCTTCTTCCAGCTGAGGTTGAGCCCCAGGTTGGTGTGCACCAGTGTGTGTCAGGGTCATGAAGGGACTTCAGTGAGGAACTCACGTGACATCCAGGCTGATGAGAAACTCACAAGACTACAGGAAACCAACAGATATTAATAGGCCAAGAGGGGAAGGATGGGGTCCAGTTGCATTTTCTCATCAAATCGGAAAACAAAACTGAAAATATTCTAATGAGGCGCACCTGCAGGCAGAGGGGCTCTGCCCGACCTGGACTCTTAGCAGTTTTCATCTCACTGAGGTTTGCTTGTTCCTCTTCTCCTTCTTTGAACTCCAAACATGTCCAGAAAAGGTTGACAATGGCTGAGGCTTGAAGTCCATTAGGACACCCCAGTTGGTAGGTGGTATCTGCTGGGAAGATGGCACACTCTATAATGGAGCTGGGCACCTACACACAAAAGGCACACCAGGGTGACCATTGCATTGTCCAATTTCATAGTCCAAAGCCAGTCTCCTCAAACCCAGGGCAGGAGAGAGGCCAATCCCAGATCTAGAATCCTGCATGCAACTTCTGTAGTCTCAAAATTTCAAGTAAAGCTCACTAGTTCATACGACTGGTGGAGCTGCTGCTAGGGTGCGTTCATATTCTTCTTCTACTGTAAATGGCTCTTTTCTTTCCCTTGCTGGTGTCCTCTTGGTCTCTCTTGGTGTGGATGATTTGTCACAAATGAAGGACCCATTTTCAGATGTCTGCCTGAGGAGTGACCTGTGTCAGAATGAGGCTGACCAGTAGTTGTACGGGGAACTGGAAGTACTTCAGGGCTGAGGGTTAAAGGCCAGATTAAGTTGGAGTTCGGAGAAAAGACGGATAGAAGTTCAGCTGGCAAGGAGAGAGGGATGAAGGTGCTAGAGATGAGACGGGAGTGTACTCTGGTGTGTTGGAGGTGGGTGGGTGTAATGGACACCCTATTTAATGGGAAGGGAATTAGAATGTGTGTTATGTATTTGCTTGACTGTATGTGTATTTTATGTTTTATTATTTTTAGTTATTCTTTTTCATGTCTTTAGGTGGTTTGTATTAGTTTCACTTATATGTCTATAGCAAAATACCCGCGCTTCGCAGCGGAGAACTAGTGTGTTAAAGAAGTTATGAAAAAGAAAAGGAAAGATTGGATGTGAGGAATAAATCCAGTCTCCCCTGAGCCAGTTCCAGTGAAGACAGTTGCCTCAATGAGGTTCTTGTGCTGAGATTTGATCTGAAGCCTGGTGCCGTTACAAAGTTTTGGTGGTTGTAAGTTTCGTAGCAACATAATTGGTGTGCCGACCTTCAAAAGCAGAGTATGTGGAAGCATGCCTGGAGGATTAGAGTGTGAAGAAACTAAACGAAAAGGCAGGAGTCACAAGCAGGAAGACGTGAAGCAAGGCGAAGAATAACAAGCTTGAAACGGTGGAGTAAAGAAGAAGGGAGCAGTGAGCACGACAAACAGCTGAGGAAAGTAAGGAAGCGAGTGAGGAGGCACATGAGCACGGGATGTCGTTAATGTATATAGATAGGTAGGGAGCGAACCCCGTGGTAGGTGCGGAAAAAGGAAGGGGGACTGGGGTAGGTCCTTGTGTGTCTCTGCCGTGAAATAAATCCTCTGTTAACGGAAATAAGAAATGAACGCCAAAAGGAGAGGTCAGTTCCGAAAGTTCCTTACAACATAATGGTGAGAACCACCAAAAAGAAGACGTTATTTTTGAAAGTTTGTTATGGGGCACGGCGCAAAATGAAACATACTTAATGTTTGTAAGTACAGTGTAAATGATACACATGGGAAATTTGGGCTTCCTACGTATATTGGAATTTGCAGAAATAGTGAGGAGGGGTTTCCCCTATCTATATATACAGTTTAGAGGGTACACCTGTTTCCCCCCCTTGGGTGTTGCAATAGACCATGAAACATACCTAACTTTTGTAAGTACACTGCAAGGAATGAGCACGTGGAATTTCAGCTTCCCACCTATATGGAAAGTGGGAGAATTAGTGCTGAGTCAGTGAGGGCTTTGCCTTTTATATGTATGCACTAGCAAAATACCCACGCTTTGCAGCGGCGAAGTACTGCCTTAAAATTTTTATTAAGAAGAAAATTAAACCTTTTTAAACTGAGGGAAAATATGCCAATAATTATTTGTTAAGGATCTCTTTGTATGCCATGTTGTCAGTTCGGCCCTCCGGTTGTAACATGACCAAGCTGTGCGCTGAGCTTACTCTTGAGCATGCAACTTACAGTTGGCAATGTGAACAGTAATCTTTTCTCAAATCTCACAGCTTGGATTGCTGCTGTCATAATCGGTTTGAGTTTCATGGTTTGTTTCAATTACGATAGTATTTGCAGGATTTGTTGTGTTGAAGTGACATTCGGCATCTGTCAAGCATTGTAAGCACACAACCGGTTTCATCGATAAAATCACATCCAGCTTTTGAGAGTTTAAACACTCATAAACATCAAAGTGTCCACTACTGAAATCGTCACCTGTCAATCTAAGATGTTTAAGAGGCATTGGCGGTTGTCGAAAGGTGTAAAATATTTGGCCATTTCGGTACACTTGAAAGCGACATCCGAACAATTCAGCGGCAGCCATCAACTCACATGCAGAACCATAGGTGAAGGGCTTAAGCATTTCACTCTTCTAGTGCTCCTGTGTAGTATAATTATCTCCTGTACCGTCATCAGTCCACACCTTGAACCTGTCCCAGTCATTCAATACATAAGACACAATGTTCCTCTGGATATAAAGAGTGAGCCTGATATGGCCGTGCAATATGTAACAAAGAGAATGGAAAAGGTAGGTGCCATCTCCGGGCATGGAAACCACTCAGTAAGTGACAGTTCTTTGATCGATGGTGATCACCTCGATAGACATGGTAATGGGGGTTGGAATGATAAAGGAAATGGGTACCTGAGTAATGTAAAGTAAGTCTAAAATACCTATACAATAACTATGATTGTAATAAACAAACAATAAAACAGCGGAGAAGCCGTGGATTAAACAAAAAGGCTGTAGTTATCAGTAGGGAGACGTTAACCCCGTGGCGAAGCAAGGAAGGGAATGTAGAGACCGGAGCGACGGACGGTCTTATATAGGCAGGCAGCCAACAACGTGGGAGGCGTTGGGATGGGGGACCCAATGCCACCTCACACAGTGACTGAGCTGCAGGCTATGGACGTATATATGTACGTAAGTAGGATTCAGTTAGCATTGGGAACCCGTGTACCAAATTTCTTGAAGAAGGGCCCATAAGTAACAAAGACCGTTGGAAAGTTCAATATGGCGGCTGACAGTGGCGTCATACCACTGAAATAAGTACGTTCATTGGTTTCGGTTAGCGCAGGGAAGCCGCCTACCAAATTACGTGAAGATGGGGCCATAAATAAGAAAGTTCAACATGGCGGACATTGTCGACCGTTATGACCGTTACGCGTAGAATTTCGAAATGAAACCTGCTTAACTTTTGTAAGTAAGCTGTAAGGAATGAGCCTGTGAAATTTCAGTCTTCTACCTTCACGGGAAGTTGGAGAATTAGTGATGAGTCAGTCAGTCAGTCAGTGAGTGAGGGCTTTGCCTTTTATTAGTATAGATTATGTCCTACCTTTAAAGGTTCTGCTGTTTCTTGCATGTCAAGGGTGGGGGGGGTGGGGTTAGGAGGTGGCGCCATCCCAGTCTCATGACTAGTGAGCCCTCCTTCTGGCTCTATAAGTTAGCTGAGAAGGCTCAGGAGCAGGTGATCATTCGTTTACTGTTGTTGGTAATCAAAGTCATGAACATGGCAAAGGGGGGTTTGAGGCCTCCAAAATGTCAAAAACCTTCCCTGGCGAGTTTTACTTCAAGCCAGCTTGGCCTTGAAAACTAC
The DNA here is from genome assembly GCA_026402145.1 of Polypterus bichir lapradei. Taxonomy (NCBI): domain Eukaryota; kingdom Metazoa; phylum Chordata; class Cladistia; order Polypteriformes; family Polypteridae; genus Polypterus; species Polypterus bichir. The sequence goes on along the minus strand of JANRMT010062850.1, from coordinate 14,254,920 downwards.
CAGATGGTTTGCAGCCTAGCAGGCCCAAATGGGAAGCTGGATTTGAAAGTTCAAAATATACAGAAGATAAAATAATATATCAAATTGTCTCAAAGGAGAGATGAAACATCAAACTATAGCTTGCATAGAGACAAGGTTTCACCAGAATCTTCATAAATAAAGATCTACTGTATTAAAAACTGGCAAGCAAAACTGCTTAGTAGAGCAAAAAAAGAGGCAAAAGGATTTGCCTAAAAAGACAACCCACAGCAATAAGTTATCCAGTAACAATAATCCCCAAACAGAAGCAAAAAATCCAACTATGAGAAGGAAAATAAAAAGAAATGCGACACTCACACAGACTCCACAACAACCGTAATGTTCCACTGTCGAGTCTCTCTGTCCTGACTCAATCGAAAGCCTGAAGGAGGGGCCAGCAGCAGGGCTTTCAGGCAGGTCCCGCCTCCTGAGACTCCACCCACAAAGTAAATGGAGTGGCCACACATTAATACAGACTGTTATAGAACAAGTGTTGATATTTATGGTGGTTGTATTTTTAGATTATTTTTGCTCTGTCTTCAGGATTTTGTTTATTAGACTTCATTTTGGTGACTCATTTTTGCTTATAATTGCCTTTGGAGGTAACTCCTTGTGCCTCTTTTGGCTCTGTTGAGCTTTTTGTTACATACATTCTTGATTTATAAAGATTCTCTGTTTAATGTTTTTATACAAATCGAAGGTTTATGGTCATTCCTCCTCTTGTTGGACCTTTGGTTATATTTTTTTATGACACTTGGTTATATTTTTTGTGATATTTCTAGTTATTTTGCCAGCTCCCCATCTTTAGGCCTGCTAGAGCTGAAGCCACCAGGTAGTATTTAGGGCCTAACTGAGGTCAGGTGAGCCTCTGCTGGATTGGCTATTTTCTGTTGCTGCCAGATGGAGAAAACAGTCGGTTGCTATGTGGGGGTTACGCAACAATGCATCACAATGGCACCAGTATAAATAAGTCACAGTACTGGCAATACCCAAGATTGTGGATAATTACTAATAGAATCCTTATTTGCTAAAGTTCTTGTTCTTGACATATCAGTACTGAACTTCTTGGTTCTTTTTTTGCCTTTGATTCCCTCTTTTAGTGAATTTTGTGTTGTCGCCATTATTTTTGACTTCACGGCTTTGACCTTCCTGTTCTCTTTGATAATATTTCTCTTCCAGTCCTCTTTAAGTTGACTTCAAACTCATAGCCTGCCACTGAATTTTACTGGGACAGAACACAAACTAACTTCAGCTAAGGCTAGTGTCACATTACATGACATTGAGTGACACGTCAGCATACAGCAAGTATCAGTTTGACATGGGGAATGGAGAACACACGAGGTGGCACACTGTGTATGGAGAAATCTTTGTTTTACCTTAAAAGACACAATATTAACAGTAAAACATCACATTTTAATAGTCCTTTCTGTTAAGATTTCAACTCAATTGGTACTTTTTGTTTGCTTTTCTCCATTGTTTTCTGAGCTCTTGCTCTTGTTTTGGTGTTTTGCTAAGTCAAAGATTATGATTCTGATGATTTTTTATTTCTCCATTTACTTTAATTGTTAGCTCATATTGCCGTAGTAAGGTCAGGTCAGGTTGGGCAGCATGCACTGGTACAGCACATTGCCACACCCACCACATAACGAAACAGCTTGGGATCCTGATTTGGCAACCCCCCCAGGCAGACACGTGGTCCAGTCCCACCCTCCAGAAATGACCCTTTAACTGCCACAGCCAGGTGTTACGTGGGCATCCCCTTGGCCTGGTCCAGCAACGCAAATCCTCAACAATGAGGATCATACGAGCTGGATCACCCTCAGGGAATCACGCCACATGGCCGTAGTGCTGTAAATGACGTTCCCTCACAATGCAGGTAATGTGCCTCATTCGGGACTCCATGAGCAAAGTCAAACCAGTGGTACCCAAGGATTCTCTGAAGAGGCACAGTACTGAAGGAGCCCAGTCTTCATCTCGGGTCACTGGATAGCGTCTATGTCTCACAACCATACAGCCGCCACTTTTTCATTTCACAAAAGTTGCATTTTGGGCTCCTGTTGTTAGGGCAACGTCAGAGGTTGTGTCTTCAGAGGTTGTGACCGGCAGATAATGATGCAATGGGTTAAAGGCTTCTCCAAGTAACACCTTGCTCATCTGAGCTTTGTGTCCTTCTGGTTTTTGACTTTTAATCATGACTTTCGACTTCATTTTTTGTCTTGTATGGTTTGACACTTTTCTCTTATTTTTGTTTAATGCCATTATCTCCTGTTTCTTTCTAAAATTCCTTGCTATTTTACTAGCACAACACTTCATCTCTGGAAAGAAAGCCCAGTATTTGGTGTCACATTTGTATTCATCGCCGTGTCTGCCATGTCTGTGAAAACGATGCGAGTGTTAAGTCTTAAAGTGCAGGGCTGTTCACTCACTCGATCCACAATGTGCCGTCTCACATGTTTGACTTGCATCAGCTCAAATTGACGCTGACTGTGTAGTTTGTATTCCAAGTTATGTGAAAACATTACAGTTTATATCATTTTATTGGCTAACTCAAATAACTGGAGTTACTACGGTTTTCAGATTAGCCTATTGATATTTTTGATTAATCAGTTGAAACAATGGTTACGAGTGATAGATTTTTCCTGTGAGCATTATGTAGTTGTCTGGAGGAGAGATGCAGAAATTCACTATTGGGTTGAAATAACTTTGAAAATGGTGACTAGATTGGATTTTTTGAAGTGAAAAGAACATGCAAATGCGGTTAAGTGTGTGCCAGAGGTGACAGACAGAGATGCACACCTGGATACCAACATACAATGGCGTTGCTTATGGCGGTAATAAAGAGCCTTTTGTGTAAAAAAATGAAAAAATCTTTATATATAATACGCTACCATGGCTGCCCGTTTGTCTATCCAGGATTTTAAATCACCTGTAGCTCGCAAACTGTTTAACCGATTGGTCTGAAATTTGGTACACATGTAATACGTGACGCCTACTATCCGGTTTCGGGGTGATGATTGACCTCCAAGGTTATTCCTCTTTTTATTTTTATTTTATTTTATTGTAGAATCAACTCTCGGCAGCAGCCAGCAGGGTGGCCATGCGGCGCATAAGTACCGGCGCCGTTCTCATCCCTACCACCTTCGCCGTCACTTCCGTTACCTCTTCATATCTTAAATCATTCTTGAGGCAGATTGAAGACTTAAGTGCCAGCTTATGTGAAAAATTAAAGAAAATGTACAAAGTAATTACAACACAAACACTGACGTAATCAGTTTTAACGCAAAAAGATGCCAACGAAAGAAGAGAAGAAGTGGGCCGCTGGGGTGGAGAAAAGAACAGCTGCCCAGGAAGCAGCAAGCGCATCAACCTTCTGAGCAAATGAAGGCTAAACATACAGAGAAAGAATATAAAAACTAGGAATGCTCAAGTCGAATGGATTCACATGTTACTGGTATATATATATATATATATATATATATACTAGCAGAATACCCGCACTTCGCAGCGGAGAAGTAGTGTGTTAAAGAAGCAATGAAAAAGAAAAGGAAACATTTTGAAAATAACGTAACATGATTGTCAATGTAATTGTTTTGTCACTGTTGTAAGTGATGAGTGTTGCTGTCATATATATATATATATATATATATATTTACACACACACACATAAACATATATATATACATATCTATACATATACACATATATATATACACACACACATATATACATACATATATATATATATCTACATATATACACATACATATACATACATACATACATACATACACACACATATATACACACACAGCTATTTCGTATCAGTGCAATACGCTGCTTGTTAAAACGGATAACTCCCGCTCTTACGTGCAAGTCTGTGTGGATATTATGAACTATCGTATTTGCTCAAGTTCTATTTAAATTTTAAATAGAAGGAATTTTTATTTAGTCGACAGAAATATCTTTGGTAGGAATGGTAAAAACAGACAGGAATATTATTCTTGAATAAATCAACTCAAACCTTAAACAACTTATAATATTTTGCTCTCCATAAAAATATATCCTGTCTAAATTATACAAGTTAGAAATAAAGTAAACGTTAAAAGAACAAACATTCAAATTTCTTTACTCTTATGTAATTTTATATAAAAAATAAACTTAGATTTTAAATATCCCAAAAGATTTTGCTCTCCATAAAAATATATCCTGTCAAAATTATACAAATTCAAATATGAACATGCTGCATAACAAAACCTGGAAATATAAATAAAATGTGTTCCTTTCAGCAATAACAAATCAAATCATTCAGTTGTCTTTGCTCATATGTCATTTTAGAGCTGGACGCCTGGCATCTTTTTTTGGCAACAAGTTCGTTTATGTTTGGTGTGAGGTTCTGTGTTGTGGAGATTCTCAGGATGGACTGCAGGTGCTCATTAGTGAGGCGACTCCTGTGTGCTGTTTTGTTAGTCTTCATCACTGAGAAGAGCTTCTCACACAGATATGTGCTACCAAACATGCACAAGGTTCGAGCCGCATGTAGACGGACTTTTTTTGTTCTTCAAAGTCACCAAAGCGCCGTGCAAACTCAGTGCGCTCAGTTTATCAGCAAAGTGCGTATTTGGGAACACCGTAGTGACGACTTGGTTCAACATTACTTGGCAACAGGGAAAGTGGGGCAAGTTGCACTGGTGCATTTGTGTCTCCCATAAAAGCAGCTTCACTTGAAATCACTTTGTGATTGTGCACGGGTAAAAACGTCCGCTTAAGTGTCAGATTCTTATTTAATTCTTCTGCTTTCTGTATCTTCTGCATTGCATTCAGGTCTTTCAGGTTACCCTGATGTTTTGTCTCATAGTGCCGTCTTAGATTAAATTCTGTAATTACAGCCACATTAGCTCCACAAATGAGACACACGGGTTTAACGGCAATGTCAGTAAACGTATACTCAGCCTCCCATCGGTTTTTAAAGGCTCTATTTTCAGAATCAACTTTTCTCTTCAGCATCGTGTGGGCTAGCTTCGCAATAACTTGCAAGCTAGACTTGATTAACGCGGTAAGTGTTCGGCAAGGCAGCTGAAGCGCTGCATTATGGGATCTGTAGTTTATTGTGTTACCAGCGCTTCATATACCCGGGCCATTAATAACAATAATACAGTATATAAAATGATCTCGCGGGCCAGATATAATTACACGCCGGGCCGGATGTGGCCCGTGGCCCTTGAGTTTGACACATATGGACTAAATAGAACTTGAAAAGAAATATTTTTTCGTACATCGAGCCCGCGTGCTAATGTGGTTTTGCCTGCATGCCTCAATAAGTGACCCTCCCCTCGCTCTTACTTTTTTACCGTTCATCTAATGAATACACTGAGTATGGCTTTACCAAAACAATCATTGATTGCGAATAAAGTATTCATTATTCGAGTATGTAGATCGGGGTATATATATACATATATATATACCCGCGTATCGCAGCGGAGACGTAGTGTGTTAAATAAGCTATGAAAAAGATTTGTTTCTTACTGCATCAATAAACAGCTCGTCTTCTTCTTTATCTGAGACCTGACACACTGCATGCACGGGTTTTTTTTTTTACACTGTCTTCCTTTAGCGGGACATTGACTTTTTCCACCGTGTGCTTTGTTTCCGCAGTAGCTGCACTTATTACATACTTATCTTGTATGTATCAGACGCTTCATATTTTTTTGCTGCCTTTTCAATTGTGTAATTCGGTTTTTGTTCAGCGCTCTTTGGAAATGTTGCTTTTTGTCTGTGCACTGCGTCAGTTCACGTGAGCCGCTCGGTGTACATGCATCGAAGTTTCCCAGCTGTGCTGGTGCCATGTCGTGCTATGTCCATGGCTGTATTTAATGTTACCTTAGACCAGGCACTTAAAACTTTCTCTCGCAGTTTCGCTGAGTTTGTGCCAAACACCACCCTGACCATCTCATCTTCCTCTGCATAAGCACAGTCCTTCACCCGTGAATATTTACCCGTTGCAGTGTTTCTATTGGATTGCCGCTGACGGACGGCCTTATATGGGCAGGCAGTAAATTACAAACGCTAGCGGCAGCCTGTCTATGAACTTAATTTAAAGTTTAGGTTTACATCGTGCTTTGTTTCCAAAGTAGCAGAACTCATGAATATGGTTGTATATATCACTCGCTCGCTTCTTATTGTTTCGCTGCCTTCTCAATTATATAATGCATGTTTTCTAAAGCGCTTTTTGGGCCTCTTCCTGGTTTTCTACGTACTGCGTGATTACGTGGGAGGCGTGAT
>JANRMT010062850.1:14199717-14210834 GCA_026402145.1 Polypterus bichir lapradei | reverse complement strand
CTCTTTTCCTTGCAGCTGTAAATTAAGCTCATTCAACATGTCGGTCAATTTGGAAAAAAAAATGCCAAGTCTAGCGGCCATTGATCGTTATTACGTTGCTTGTATTCTGCATGTTTAATGATGAGGAGAAACTCCTTTTTCTCTGGCCAGGGGTCTTGAAATCTCAGCAGGAATTTCTCCCTAGTCATCTGTCTCAACGAAGGCCTCTTTTTATCATCTCTCCATCTTGGAAGGACTTCTTATGCTTAATGATTGAGTGACTCACCTGGAACGATGCTTCGGTGTGTCTGCCTTTGGTTTTGAATTCAGCCGAGTGAAAAATGACGGCTGTCCGATTAACTGCGATTTTAGTTCCCTCTCCTTTCTCTTTCTCAGATCGCTTTTCGGAAGGACGTCAGTTTCGTAGTTTTTATGAACAGTTTGAAAGTGCCTTTCCACATTTTCCTTCTTTGGGATAGCAATGATAGATTGACAGATCAGACAAATGCACTTCGATTGTGAGATTGTGAGAGAAAACATCCTCTTCCAATTCCACATCCAGCCCATAAACAGCAATTTTTTTTTAAATCCCTTCTTTATTTGATATAAATTGGAAGGCTAACTAGATCACTTAGATAGCTGGAGTTTTGCAGTAGCTCGCGCATTTGATCGTGCGTGCCGGATGACCAGTGTGTTAGAAGAAAAGAGATCTCAGACTGGCCGCCCTGTATGTCAATCAAGTGGCAAATGCTATAGGGAGGATATATGATAGACTAACGTTTAAAAAAACATTTTTCTGAATGCAACGCGATCTACCTGCACTACCTTTCTGATCTACTGGTCAATCGTGATTGACGCATTGGGCACCCCTGCTTTATGCTATTTCTTTAAGATGAATGCTATGTTACCCTAAAATTATTCTTCCACATCCAAGAGCAACATCAGGGACACTCAAGGTGTCTGAGCTTTGGACCTCCATGATATTTGTTTTATTATCATTTAATTTAGGAAAACTCTTTGCCATCCATGATTTAATATCAGTCAAGCACGAATAGACGGTCTGTATTGTCTCACTCTGCTATGATTTTAGGGGTAAATAGATTTGAGGGTCGTCAGCATAGCAATGAAAAGAAAAGCCAAACTTCTTGACAATCGAGCTTAAAGGTAACATATAAATCAAAGAGAGAACTGGCCCAAAGATGGAACCCTGTGGTACCCCATAAGTAAAAGGGGGTGTTAAAGAGGATGTGAACTCACCCAAGTGAACAGAAAAACTCCCATTGCATAAAAAAGATTTAAGCCATTTAAGAGCATCACGGGGTGGACACACACACACTTCGGGGACCAGTTTACTAATACCAGATCATCTGACGACCTGCATTTCTTTGGACTGTCTGAAGAATCCCAAATGGACACGGAGAGAACATGAAAACTCCGGGCAGGCAGGCCATGTAAGAAAAAGGCAGAATGGCAATTGAAAGGCAAACTGAGGGCAATGCCAGTACATTCAGTATAGCGAAATGAAAAACTGGGAGACAAATAACAAAATGTGTTCTAAACAATATATATATATATATTTTTAAATGTTTAAATAACTCCCTTTTGTTATTTATTTTTTTTTACCTCAATGCCGTTTTGCTTGTTTCTATGTGTGTAGCCATCTTGTTGAAAGTTGCTGCAGTATGCCGGTTGCCTCCATGTGGATGTTGTTGGCGTTGCTGGACTGCACCACCATCACCCTGCACCTGTAAAAGATGGCAGCAGTCACATCTCGGTATCTCAATATGGCATGAAAACAAACACAACTCTTTGAAATGCTTTGGACTGCTGTTTCTTCACATGCCTTTTATTTCTTTCGACCTGGACTTTGCTCCGCTCTTTTGTGTGCTGACTGCACGGCCCAGCAGCAGATTGGAATTGGAAACGGTAGGCAAATCTTGTAAAAATCCATAACAGGGAAGTCAAGAAATAAATCACCTGTATTTGTCTCAGCTGGCAAAATAACACAAAATGTCCCAAAATAAAGCAAAAGAAGGAGGGTGACCATAAACCCCCAGCTTGTGCACACAAGGGGCCAAACACAGAATCATTAAACATAAAAGATTTATTAGAATAAAAAGGAATAATAAGCCAACAATGCTGAAAAGAACAAGACAGTCTTACAGCAAAGAAACCAAATCCACAATCCGAAAGAGAAAACCAGGAACAGAAGCAAAATAAATAATAAAATCGGGAGTGCTTTCCCCTCGACTTTCAAGTATACTCAGATATGGGGATGGATTAAACAGCACAACAATGATTATATTTTTATATTATGTACATTAAAGAACCATCAGCAACAAATCAAATCAAATCAATAATACATTCAACAATTATTATAAAAGTAAAGTTGAATAAATCAGACTCTGCAGCTGCATGAGTAAAAAAATTTGCCATGATAATTTTATTTTGGCCCACTATTCAAGTAAATGATCACTTTCAGTGAGCAGAAGTGGGTCAAAAGTTGCAAGAAACTTTAGTAATGTGTGTACTGTAATACCTGTACACAAAATTTTGTTTACGTAAAGTAAAAACGATCTCAAATATTGTGTGTATTACCATTGAACATCAAACAGAAAATTGCGATAATCTCGAAAACCGGTCATTTTTCAAACAAATGCAAAAAGACACAAAATGCTTAGAGTGTTGTGCTTTACTGAAATATGATGTGAAATTATCAAATTTTTTATATTTTTGGGGAAACGACTCAGGTAAAGTACCACTTCTGGTCAGCAGAAATAGATCAAAAGTTGATAGAAATCTACATTTTGTATTTAATACTTGTGCGCAAAATTTGGTTGACCGAAGTGAAAGCGTACTCAAGTTATTGTGTTCACACATACATACAGATATAATTCCAAAAATTGTATTTTCGCACTCAGGGAGGTCTAAAATGTTGAGATTCATCAAAATCTCGACATTGAATTTTTTGACGATTCCAATACTTTCCCTATACTTCGTATAAGAAAAAGTAGAAAATAAAAATAGCAGCATTCACAAACTCCTTCACAAACCGAATGATCTCCTACTTCTGAGCCTTCTCTGCTCTGACTTAACTCTTTCAGGGCTGATGTTGACTTTTGTCAAAAGGAGGAGTTGACCGTTATGTTTTAGTTGGACTCTCGTTGCTAGAAGGAAAGTTAGCATAGCTAGATAGAATAGCTTTATTGGTTTGACCGAGATTTGCTGCACCCGTGCGAGTAGCAATGTCAAAAATGGCACTGACATCAGGCGAGAGACCAAAGTGGATGCGTAAAGCAAAATACTCAGTGGACGACGTTTTGCCTATTATCTCTGAACTGGAGTATGACTTGTCGGACTCCGATTTTCATACAAGTGATCAAAAATGAATGTGAGGTTCCAGCTTCAGCTGATTGGTCCCCGGCTAATCTTGGTACTAACAATGTTTGCCAGGGAGGACTGCCACTTAACAATGATAAGAGGTAGAAACCAGATTATAATGCACTGTGACTGTGACCGCTGCTGCTGCCCCAGCCACACGAAGACAGCCTGGCAGCAAGCCTGCCACATATTCTTGGCAAACTGGCAGCCACAGCATGCAACAACATATGTTTTATGTTGATTTCTACGTGAAACCATTGCTTTTCAGAAACTATGTTTTTTGGAGAAAATATTCAGCCCTTAAAGAGTTAAATAGCCAATGGGAGGGCTCAGGAGTGGTGACTTCAGAGTCGCTCCACCCACAAAGAAGCAGAAACAGGGGTACATTTAAAAAGACAGTGCACAATTAACTCATTCTAATCAAAATCAACAGCAATAATCATTCAAAACTAGCAACAACACCTAAAGTACCCACAAATTCAGATCATTAAACAACATAGGCGCACCTCTAAAGGGTGGCTTCCAGTCAACGCTCAGTCCTCCCATTGGCTATTTAAGCCACTGACAGAGAAGGCTAAAGAATGGTGATGTCAGGGTGGTCCCGCCTCCTGAGGCTCCCCACAAGAATAGCAACGAACACAGGCAAACCTGAAGGGACAGTACACCATTAACCAATTCTAAACCAAACTGACAGGAGTAAAACAAAAATCTAATAACCCAAAACTGACAACAAAACATAAAATCCACATACATAGAGATTATAACATAACAGCCATGAAGGAGAAATTGAGTCTGCTCTAGATAGACTGAGGTGTTAACTGGGATAATTGGTATAAAAATCAGGGGGCATTGTGGGAGGAATATTAATAACACTGTGGGACCGTCTCAGTGCTTGAAGTGGAACCAAATGACGATGCAGTGACATTTGATCAAAGAGTTCAGGGTCGCCCATCTAGCTGAGACACATCATCATCACTTGACAGATGATCGTGGTGCCCCCCGTGAAGATTTGCATACAGGTTCCGGTGTTTTCCAGTACACTAAGAAAAGGTACCAGGTCAGTGAAAGTTCAATGTTTGCAAGACAGTGATAAATAGTCACCATGAGTTCTGATTGAAAAGCTCATGAAGTTACTAAAGCCGGAATACCTCAAGATTTGATCAAAGATGGGGCAGGGGGGCCGTGAAAATGTACAAAAAGGAAAGGTGCTGGTACTGAGTGTTGAAACTAGAAGAGGCGCATACAGGCCCATTTCGAGCACTGGACTCTCTGATGATCTGCCTGGGCTTTGTTTGACCCTCAGTGAACTGACCAGTTTATCAGGAAATTCTGCACACGACTGGTTGGACACGCCTCACCTTTTTAAAGATTTTTCTATTCAGACTATTCGGGTAAGGAGCCTCCTTTCTGCTGCCTGGCCAAACGGCATTCTGCCGAGATTCTCCTCGGGAAAGTGACAAAGCGCTTGGGACCAGGAGGCTGTGGGGTTTTAACTTTCCTGGCTGCCGCTGTCTGCTGGATGCATTTTAAATGTGCCCTCGGCGTAACCTCCTGTGTAAGCTGATCCTCGAGCTCAACTAGCAAACACAGCAGGCGGACGGCCTGTGAGAAGCAGTCATGATCTGCTCCTCCTTCTCTCTATGATCCTTTCATTTGGAATTAAAAGAAAACTGGTGATGTGGGAGGGTGCAAGAATGGTGGGGGGCTGAGGAGTTGAATTATTCTCACCTGGACAAAGCTGGCAGCACTGTAAGGTTTAGGTTTTTAGATTTCTCCAGTGCCTTCAGTACCATTCAGCCATCCCTGTTAAGGGGTCAACTCAGAGATATGCAGGTGGGTGAGCCTGTGGTGTCCTGGATAATGGACTGTGTGTCAGGCAGACCACCATCTGTGAGACTCAAGGACTGTGTGAGCAACACTGGAGCACCACAAGGAACAGGCCTGTCTCCTTTATCATCATCACCCTGTAGACACCAGACAGTAAATATAACAGCAGGTCGTGGCACTTGCAGAAATTCTCAGATGATTCTGCAGTTATGGGGTGAATTGATAAGGGGGGTGAGACAGAGGAGAGGGGTCCGGTGGAGAACTTTGCTTTTTTACTTTCTGCAACTAAATTAGATTAGATTAGATTAGATAGATACTTTATTAATCCCAAGGGGAAATTCATATACTCACTCCAGCAGCAACATACTGATAAAGAACAATATTAAATTAAATAAAAAGTGATAAAAATGCAGAGACATTTAAAAAATGCAAGGTGGAGAGTGTGAGGCAGGTGTAACAGTCTATAACTTTGTATAATGTTAACGTTTACCCCCCCCGGGTGGAATTAAAGAGTCACATAGTGTAGGGGAGGAACGATCTCCTCAGTCTGTCAGTGGAGCAGGACGGTAACAGCAGTCTGTCGCTTAAGCTGCTCCTCTGTCTGGAGATGATACTGTCCGGTGGATGCAGTGGATTCTCCATGATTGACAGGAGCCTGCTCAGTGCCCGTCACTCTGCCACGGATGTCAAACTGTCCAGCTCTGTGCCTACAATAGAGCCTGCCTTTCTCACCAGTTTGTCCAGGCGTGAGGCATCCTTCTTCTTTATGCTGCCTCCCCAGCACACCACCGTGTAGAAGAGGGCACTCGTCACAACCGTCTGACAGAACATCTGCAGCATCTTACTGAGCAAAATGTCAGCAAAACCAAGGAACTGCTTATTGACTTTCACCACACCAAAGAGCCTCCATGTCTGGTCACTTTTCAAGGAGTCTGATTTAGAGGTGGTGCACTCCAACAAAAATTTGGGGGTCCACATCAATGGCAGGTTGGACTGGTCTCATAAAACTGAGGAATTCGATAAGAAAGGGGGGAGCAGGCTGATTTTCCTTAGGAGACTGAATTTCTTTAATGTGGGAAGTGACATCCTTCACATCTTCTAAAACTTTCTAGTATGATGTACTGGGTTGGTAACATCAACTTCAAGAGAGGCCCACCAAATCAGGAGTGTCGAACTCCAGGCCTGGTGGGCCGCAGTGGCTGCAGGTTTTCATTCTGACCCTTTTCCTAATCAGTTTTCACTGCTAATTAACTTCTTTTCCCTTCATTTTCATAGCCTGGTTTTAAGGATTCGGTCCTCTGAATTGATTCTTTTCTTCATTAAGTGACAGCCAAACAGAAATGAGACGTGAAACGAGCCAACAGATGACCAGCTAAACTGCGGCTTAAATCTCCAACCAGTTTCACTCCAACTAATCTCTTAATGAGAAGCCGATTCTCGCTGTTAATTAAAGCTGTTATTTAATTCCGTGGCTTGTTGCTGCTCTCGCTCTGCCACATTTCCAAAACTGTTGATTTTTCTGTTTTTAATGAAGCATAACCTCCTTTGACTTGTACTGCACACTGCAGGGCCTTCTTAACAGCATCATAGGCCCCCGGGCAAAGTAGTGTGCTGGGACCTCTGTTTTGACAGCAGAACAGAAACGTAGGTAGGCATCAGAAACATCTGTGCTCCTGGGGCCCCCAGCCAGTGCCCATACGTTAAGACGGCCCTACTCAGGGTGCTATATAACCTAACATCCTATTAGCCTTCTTGATTCCTTCTAAACATGGTCTGGATGTGGACAGTGACAAGGCCACTATGACTCTTAGATCCTCCTCATAAGGTGTGCTCTCAAGTTTCAGATGTTCCATTGTCTATTCAGATCTAACATTTTCACTTCCAACAGTCAACACCTTACATTAATTTAAATTCAATCTTATTCACCACCAATCAATCCCGGTCCCAATCCCACTGTAATGAGTCTGAATTAACTGCTGGTCCACCTAGTTTGCTATCATCTGAAGACATAACCAGCTTGTTAATTATATTCATATTCTGTTCATTTTAACATATCAGAGGCTGCTGAATAGTCGGTAAAGGACACTATGCAGGTTGTGCTGCTCTTTGACCCCCCCCACTCCACTGTCATGGGCAGAGTTTAAGGGGGCCACCCCAACGGATGTGCTAGGTTACTTAAATAATTTCAACTGCTCCCATCCTGGGACTGCTGGCCACAACCGGACTGGAAAGGTGGAGCCAAAAGATCGCTGCATGTGGGGAAAAAAAAGTGAGGGGCGGAGCCAAAGACAATACCAGCTCCTCCCATCAGTGCCATTTTCCATGTTAAGACCTGGGGGTGGCTCACTTCTGTGGCTGCTTTTGTGATAGTGTGTAGGTTATACTCAATTTGAATCTGAGTTACCCATCCTAGACCCCCAATATGTGTCTCTATTCAGCCATGGCACGAGAGACCTGCACCACTGGCTGCTGTAAGGCCCCGATGGGTGCCAGCAAATGCCAAGATGTGTGGCACTAAGTCCTCAGTTGGGTGGTACAGTAGGATTAGAATGTGCACACACAGGCACACATACACACACACAGCACTCTAATTCCTTCGGGATTACGGATCAGCACTCGGCACGGATTACCGGAGCGCCTTGCTACAAAAATCCTCTTTGTGGAGGTTCGAAGTGGCCAGCCATCGGTCACCATACCCACTCCAGTGGGTGACCAGTTCATTGTTGTTTTTATTGTGCAGGACATTAAAGGGGTGCAAATTACATCAAAATTAGAGACAAAGCAAAGAACACACTCTTATAGGACCAGGTTCATTGTTATTTTTCAATTTTCTATTATTTTTGATGTTGATGATTTCTCATGCTTTTTTGCGTTTATGTAACTGTTGTTAATATGGTTAGGATTATTTATGGGTTAGTATTGATGTATTGTGTATATTGTATACTGTATGCTGTTGGCTTATGTTCTTTATGTTCTGTGGGTGGGGCCACTCTGACATCACTGTTGCTGGGACCGCCCCCTGACTTTACATTCTGGTGGAAGCGGTGGTCATTGTGTCTTTGAGAACTGTGGAGACTGCCCATCCATCCATCATCCAATCTGCTGTATCCTAACTACAGGGTCACGGGGGTCTGCTGGAGCCAATCCCAGCCAACACAGGGCACAAGGCAGGAAACAAACCCCGGACAGGGCGCCAGCCCACCACAGACTGTGGAGACTGGCTTCTGCTTATATGAATTTTATCTCAAATGTTGCAAGTCACTTGGGATAACAGCATCAACCAAATAAATAAATGTAAATAAGAATAAGAGATGTCTGTTTTTAATACATTTTGTAAACCTTTCTGAAAGCATGTTTTTGTCATTATGGGTTACTCAATGTACATCGTTGGGCAAGAATGGCAAAAGTACTCATTTAAAATGAAACCTACAACACAATAAAGTGTGTATGAGTGAAGGGGGTCTCAATACTTTCTGAACCCACTGTATTTGGGGGCAGGACAATGAGGTTCTAGTCTGTTTTGTGGGTCTTTTTGATGGCTCTAGTTAAGGAAGCCTTTCAAATCGGGGTAAGTGCTCAGGGTTCACATCCTCAGCCTGCTCTCTCATCCCTTCTTGGTGTTTCTTTGCACTTTTGCCTTTTTTTATTGTCGTCCGCCCCATTTTCCAAGTAACAATGCCTGCCCGTCTACGAGTACGTCTCAGTCGTCTTTCCTAAAATGGCTTCATCTCATTTCATGCCTGAGGAAGCGTTCTACCTTTTACCATCTTGAGTTAAATCCTAGTGATCACCCAGTGTCCAATGTGAGGCCCACTATGCATTGTGGGAGCGCAGAAGGGGTGCGTGGCACAGTGGCACTTGGCTCACACCCTGTCAGATGCTTTCTTCGTGTTAACCAAGAAATGATGAATACAAAATCAGCCAAACGGAAGCCGTAGTTGTTATTGCAATCCTGCTTTGCAGAGGTGGACTGGATGAAAGACCCCAATGTGTTTGACTACTGGAAAAAATTCAATGAACGGCCGCCCTGTTGCCTCCAGTAACATCCGGGAGCTTGTCATGCCAAATGGTTTCACATAATGGCAGGACCTGGCACCTCAGACTTACCCATTTGTTTAATGAGGCTGGTTAATTTAAGCTTAGGGTCATGAGGAGCTGGAGTCACCCATATTGGCATTAAGTGCGTCCATATTGAGGCCCTCCTACTACGTCTACCATCTGCCCTTAACTCCTATAAGCCCACTGTCAGTTACAAGAAGGGGCATTACCTGTTTTCGCTGGGGCGCTATATCAAGAACAGCAGAGACACATCCATTCATGCAGTCACAGGGGGCCACGGAGAATCCATGATTGCCCTCCAGCTGCATGTGAAGGCACTAGAAACACAAAAGGGCCTCAAATTCAAAGCTTCACGTTTTAAAACAGAGGCAGAGGAGGAGAGGAAAGTCCAGTTTAAACCGGATAGGCCTCTGCACGACATGTAAAGCAGTTCTGGTTCAAATCAAGGGCCGTGACGCTCAGTGAGGCATCCCCAGGCGATGAGAATGAAAGAAATAAACGAAAAAGCGACGGCCGCTTCTTGGCAATGCAAAGCACAGGAGAAGGAGTTGGAGCCTCGGGTGGCACACGTGCTCTCCACAGCCCTGCTCTGCCAGTTTGGTACAAATGTGTGCAGTTCCATTCTTGATTCAATAAAGTGCCCTTCACAATAAACAAAAATCACTAAAGACCAACTAAAGTGCAAAACGCTGCTGCTGCGTCCCTCTCCTCCACCACATTAAGTGGCCACCCAGGGCGCCATTTATGAAAGTTAAGGGGTCGCACTCCCTGGACACAGAGGGGCATCTTTTATGTCATTTAAGTGGCGAGTGCTCTGAAATCCTAACTGCCCAGCTGCACTAAGGAGCACCCCACCCCCCTTAGTTTTCGAGGAGTGCTAATATCGTGGATGGACCGTGGACTATCTTACAGACAGACCTCAGTATGTGCGTCTCGGAACTGCAGCCAACATACATCAGACTTCCAATACGACTCGGAGTCCTGCCACGTGCAAAAGTTCGCTGACGACACTGCTATCGTGGGCTGCATCAGGAGTGGGCAGGAGGAGGAGTATAGGAACCTAATCAAGGACTTTGTTAAATGGTGCGACTTAAACCACCTACACCTGAACACCAGCAAAACCAAGGAACTGGTGGTGGATTTTAGGAGGCCCAGGCCCCTCATGGACCCCGTGATCATCAGAGGTGACTGTGTGCAGAGGGTGCAATCCTATAAATACCTGGGAGTGTAGCTGGATGATAAATTGGACTGGACTGCCAATACTGATGCTCTGTGCAAGAGAGGACAGAGCCGACTATACTTCCTTAGAAGGCTGGCGTCCTTCAACATCTGCAATAAGATGCTGCAGATGTTCTATCAGACGGTTGTGGCGAGTGCCCTCTTCTACGCGGTTGTGTCCTGGTGAGGCAGCATAAAGAAGAGGGACGCCTCATTCCTGGACAAACTGGTGAGGAAGGCAGGCTCTATTGTAGGCACGGAGCTGGACAGTTTGACATCTGTGGCAGAGTGATGGGTGCTGAGCAGGCTCCTGTCAGTCATGGAGAATCCACTGCAGCCACTGAACAGGATCATCGCCAGACAGAGGAGCAGCTTCAGCGACAGACTGCTGTCACCGTCCTGCTCCACTGACAGACTGAGGAGATCATTCCTCCCCCACACTATGCGACTCTTCAGTTCCACCCGACGGGGTAAACGTTAACATTATACAAAGTTATTGTCTGTCTGTTATACCTTCATTGTTATAACTCTTTAATTTAATATTGTTTTTTATCAGTGTGCTGCTGCTGGAGTATGTGAATCTCCCCTTGGGATTAATAAAGTATGTATCTATCTATCTATCTATCTATCTATCTATCTATCTATCTATCTAT
>JANRMT010062850.1:14184592-14199707 GCA_026402145.1 Polypterus bichir lapradei | reverse complement strand
TCTATCTATCTATCTATCTATCTATCTATCTATCTATCTATCTATCTGTCTGTCTATCTGTCTAATACTGAATGCACACTCTGGACACCTTTCCTCCACAAACACTCCATCCAGCCAATGTGTCCATACTATGGAAACCGAGGATAACTCAAGTGGCGAAGGGGAATCCCCGGTCTCTGCCTAGGGCAACATGTGGACTTTGACTGGCACTGCCCCACAAAGGCCCATCAGGTGGAGTTTGGCTATAGTGCTGTAAAGCACGACGCTGGCACCATAAAGTCCTCCTCCTCTGACCCCGAATAACTCCTGGCTGGCTCACTTAATTAGTCTGTGCTTCAGATGTAAAGAAGACACTATAGCTCTTTGAAATGGTGTGCATTATAGAACTGAAACAAGGCAAGAATCCGTAACACTGAAGCAAATACATGCAGCAATGACACCTGCTGTGTGACCAGACTGTCCAGCATCTTGAGACCCCTAATCCTGAGGTTGACAGAAGTAAGGCACTACTGTATATTGGCGCTGGTCCTAGAAGTCCATGAGCACTTAAATGCTGTTAAGTGGAAAGCAACTGCTTTTAGCAAAGCGCCATGGGGGGCGGGCCCTCCAGCAGATCACCTTTCAATCACATATAGCACCCTACACTAACACCACATAAAGCATTTAATTAATTAGCTGAAGGCGACTTACCACATTTGAGATATAAATAGTTACATTTCTTTTGCTTTTCCAATGGGCACACAGGAAAGTAAAGCGACCTGCTCATGGTCACACTGTGTCATTAGCGGGATTTGAACCCACAACCTCAGGGTTTGAAGTCCAAAGTCTTACCACTACACCACACTGCCTAGGCAAAGTAAACACTATTATGACCTCATTCTTTCATTTCATTTCATAAAAGACACAGGGCCGGCTGTGAGCTCTCCTTGGCTTTCTCTTTTCTGGGCTGGCATGGCTCCTGATCAGCTCCCCACACTCACGCTCCAGCACCTTCATGTAAACACAAGCTGTTAAGTCAATCCGCTGACCTTGCTCCTTGATCCCTGAACACACCCATCCATCTGTTCATCCACTTTCTGAACTCATGTTCTCCATGCCAAGATTACAGGGAGCTGGAGCCTATCCAGGTGGCATCAGGTACGCGACCAGCCAAATTTGTACAACTGTAGAACTAACCACTGTGCCGCCCTCCCACCCTGCCCAAAATACTTGCTCATCCATCCATTTACTGTATTTGTACTGTCCAGTTCAGGGTTGTAGGGACTGGAGTCTGTCCAGTTGGAAACAAGCATCAAGAACACAGCTGGAACCAGCAACAGACAAAATGCCAGCCTCTATCAGGACACACTTATACCTACACTCACACTGTGAAAAAATGGGAGGTAACAATGAACTTCACCCAAAAGTCATTCTGGTGATGGACCGGACCTGAGACTTCAGAAGAAATCCAGTCAGGAGCCAAGAGGACATGCCAACCCCATACGGGCACTGGCTAGGCTAGGAGCTGAAAGTGAAACAGCAGCACTCAAGACTCAGTGACTTGGCCCAGAGCTGTGCCCATTAACTGGGAACATAAAACAAGGGGCACTGCTAATGACCGGAGTGCTACAGAAGAGCCACAGCCCTCCTGCCTGGGGGTCCTGAACGAGCGAATCTTAGTTAGGACATCAACTCTGTCTTTAACTTGGCTTCTTATCTTTCTACCTCCTTTATATAACTCTTTTCATATCTATTATATAGTGCCTTTCATATCTGTCTATCCATTCATCCATTATCCATCCCGCTATATCCCAACTACAGGGTCACGGGGGTCTCCTGGAGCCAGTCCCAGCCAACACAGGACGCAAGGCAGGAAACAAACCCCGGGCAGGGTGCCAGCCCACCTCAGGGCGCATATCTATCTATCTCCTTTAAATAGTGCCTTTTGTATCTATACCTCTTATATAGTGCCTTTCACATCTATCTATCCCATTTGTAGTGCCTTTCACATCTATATTACATATATCCTTTCATATCTTTCTTCTATATAGCACCTTTCTTAGTTTTATGCATTATATAGTGCCTTTCCATCTACATATTTTATATGGTGCCTTTCACATCTATTAGCACCATTTATGCATATATCTACATAGCTAACATAACACAACACTCTCAAAGCCGCTTAATCCAAATCAGGGGTACAGGGAGCTGCAGTCTATTCCAGAGGCCTTGGGCACAATTTAAGAACCAGTCATGGGCAGGTTGCAGGTTCATCTCAAGGCCCACCCTGACCTGCTTGTCTTTGGGGTTATGGGAGGAAAGACCATGCAAACAGAATGTGGGATCAATGAGGACGCAACACTAATCACTGAGCTACCATCCTGCTCTCTACCAAAAATACTTCTACATTTTTTTAAGGTCTTATCGGTGTAATGATTTTGGTGAACCGGTTTACAAAGTGGGAGTTAAAGACAGTCACGTGCTATCTGCATGTGCTGTAATACTATTTGGAACATTTTGATTTTTTTTGTTTAAGGTAGCACGCATTGGTGACTTTTGCTTCTCTGTAATGCCATCCATGGGTCTATTGAAAATTTGGTAAACGAAATGTAAAAGTTCACTTGGGCCCTTTTAATGACGAGTTCTTCACCGAATTGCTTTGTTTCGTTGCCGTTTCCATCTTGGCCAAATACAGACTTGTACTAACTTGACCCTGGCCACGCTTATCCGTATACTGCCTGTCGTCACCGCGCCGTTTTATCATTCTTCTCTATTCTGACTACACGTCTTGACCGCCGTCCGTCTCGCTCTCTCCACTCTCGCTCGTCTCAGCCTCAGGAGGTCAGTCTGCTTTCGTCACGCCAGTCCCCGGACACTCCACTTCTCGTAGCTCGCGCGGACACGCATGCGCTGACGCACACGGCTCCCGGCAGTCTCCGTTCAATGACGTCAGCCCTCTCCCTGCCTCTGAAAATCCCGCAGGGGCGAGGCTTAGTTAGTCAGAGAGCTGACGGGAGGGAGGCGGCAAACCGCAGCTTGGAACTGGAGGATCTCTTCGAACTTTTACGGGGGAATTTTACTTGAACTGCTCTTCCCTGGAAGTACATGCCGAGCACATCACATTTGTTTGAACTTGAAAACTGATGAGCTGAGCTGGGCTCTTGTCCAAACTAAACAAGTTAAAAAACGTGCGCTTCTCTTAACATTGACAGGCGTGATTTGAAAATTGGAGCGTTTAATTTATTTTTAGTTACTTCATAAGTGAGTCAGGTATCACATAATTGTTTATTATGTATTTTATAACAATGAGTCAGGTTAAAAATAGTAGTAATAAACGAATTCAGTAAGGCGCGTTAGCAGACTACTCGATTTTTAACAGCACTTTACAATGTCATATAATTAAAAACGCCCAATAGCTTTACAGTCAGTAGAGTCAGTGATGGAAAAATGACTTCCACTGATGTGCTGTTTTTTAGTTGTTGGTTGTGGAGAGTCTCTGACTAATTGTAATTTCTTAATTATAAAATGGTTGAAAGAAGTACCTGATGGAGAGTTACACCTCTGTTAAAAGTAAAATTGTGGACTGCTTTGAGAAATCCTGAATAATTATGATGTGCTGATAATACAGCAGTGAGGTTGTTTTTAGTGTAACCAAAATGCTGAGGACGGATTTGTTCACAGAGTGACACTTGAATAATTCACTGTTTCTTACATTCAGGTCTGGAAAAGTGACTTTTTTATGCTTTTAAATTTAATGGTTAACTTACCTCAGGAGCGTGGGCACAGCCGCCTCTCTCAGCCTTTAAATAACCTCTGCTGGGGATCCATTCCTGCCATAAGGAGAGAAAAACATATATACATATAAAAGATATGAAAATATACAACACTGAGGAAACGTACTCCCAGGGATGTTTATGTATCTAATTTAGCTTAAAATGATCACAGTTGCAGATATTAGATAGATAGATGGATATAACTGTATTTGTCCTCAGGGGAATATTTAGCTTTTTATAGAAAGTATTGTATGTGTGTAGTACTAGGATGTTGCACTGTGTTAGCCATTATAGAGGTAGTGAGAAGTCAAGCAAATGACTCCTTTTATTGGCTAATTAAAAAGATGAATTTTTAGTTAGTCAGTTATAGGTGTCAGTTTGCTTGACTTCTCATTACAGAAACAATTTAAATAAACACACACACACACACAGAGTATGGTTTGAACACACACCACCATGACTAGAGGAGGAAGACAATTTTGAAAAGAAAGAAAAGAAAACTTCTGGCTTGGCAGTCCCAGTCCCAGTGCTGCATTATGCAGGTGTATTGCTGTTGGTATTACGGACCCCGAGTCGTGTTTCTTGAGCCACTTCTACTGAATGATCCATTGGCTGAAAGTCCTCAGGGCTGGTGTGTCACAGAGAGAGGATGAGCCGCATTGTTCATAATGGCGCTGAGTTTTGTTTGGATTCTCTCCTTTGCTGTGTTCTGCAGGGGGTCCAGCGTGTGTGTCCCATAACTGAACCCGTCCTTTTAATCAGGTTGTTGATTTGGTGGGCCTCTGTTATTAGCCCAGCACACCACAGTGTAACAAATCAGGCTGACCCTCACAGAGCTGGAAGAAGATGTGAAGGAACGCAGTCTCCTAAGGAAGAAGAGTCCACTCTGCCCTTTCTTCTATACAGTAGTTCCTCTGTGCTCTGTGACCAGTCCAACCTGTCACTGATACGGACCCCTAAGTACTTTTAGGGGTGGACCACCTCTACATCCACTCCCTGAATTGTGACCGGACATTCTTTGGTGCGACAAAACTCGATCATCCTTTCTTTGGTTTTGCTGGTGTTGAGTTGCAGACAATTCTCAGAGTTCTCCACCGGACTCCTCTCCTCTGTCCCATTCCCGTTGTCAATACGCCCCATAACTGCAGGATCATCTTAAAAGTTGGGCAAGTCACATGACCGCCTGTTATATTTGTAGTCTGAGGTGTACAGAGGAAGAGGAGGAGGAGGAGGAGGAGCAGGCGCTGATACAGCACACTGCCGCATCCGCCTCATGACAAACCAACTCAGTGCAGCCTTGCAACGGGTGACACCTCAGCACCACACCAGTTCAGATGGAGTGTACAGAGCAAAGACAAAATAAATGTTAACGTGAAATGCGATGATAAATACATAAAAACACAGTGATATTTGAACATAAATAATTGAATGTTCGCGAAATGTACTTTTTGTTGCTTATTTCTTTCATTTATTTACTTTACTGACACGTCGCACAACATGAAATACGCAGTAAAATGGAACCTGTCATTTCACCTGTCAAAGTCGAGAGGGCCTGCGGTGGGCTGGTGCCCTGCCCGGGGTTTGTTTCCTGCCTTGCGCCCTGTGTTGGCTGGGATTGGCTCCAGCAGACCCCCGTGACCCTGTAGTTAGGATATAGCGGGTTGGAGAATGGATGGATGGATGGAAGTTGAGAGGGCGGGCCCTAGTGAGTTCCGCATCTTGATTGGAAGCTGCACTCCGTGTGGCAGCCCGCTGTCAACGAGCCATCCAGCCCTGCCCATCTCCGGCACAATCCGCTGGCAGCTACAGTGCTAGAATATTTTGATGCGATGATGTCACGATTTACAATAATATCTAAAAATACTTCTGCTTTAAATACACTAATTCATTTTGAGAGGCGATGCCGGGGTCCTGCGGCTGGAGGGGGTCTGCCAATGGAGGTTTGTAGCCAGACTCTACTGGAGAATCCAGATAAACCCTCCCAAAGTGGGTGCTGGCACAGTGTGCGTTCCAGTCAGGATCTGAGCTGAGGTCACACACCCCAGGACCATCACAAACCAAACAGACGACTCCAAAGACTTTTGGCTGCCTTCATGCTCACCCTCAGACTTCCTAGTTTGGGTTTTAAAGAATTCCCAGTCGTGTCTGCAATTCCCATTTGGAGATCCGATGCACACAGACTCTATGGCCTCTGCCACTTGGGATGCCAGATTGCTTCAGAAATCTATCATGTTACATTTGGCTCCTGGGCTTGACTTGAATTATTTGGCCATTAAGAGCTGCCATATGTTTCTTCGACAAGCACAACGCGGCGCGGCCTCCCGGCTCCTGGGGTGCGCCGCCTGTTCTGTGCAGCGGGGCCCTGCGTGTCAAGGAGGAAACGAGGAACGGCGTGGAGATAAACACAATGACAGGAGTGTTTTTATGGCGCAGATTCACGGGCTTAGCAAGTCACCCTTGTGAACGTGCGTCCCTTATCAGCAGAGGCCCCCAAAGACAGAAGCGGTCAGCGAGTCGGACTTCTAAATGAATGAAAAGGCCCGGCTTGGAACGCTCAAAGATGGTCAGCTCTTTATAACTGAAACCGGCATGAGACTACCAGCACTCCACAGGTATGTAAGATATGGGCTCTAAACTGCCCACATGAGTGACAGGGAGTGTGCCCTGCAGTAGACTGGCACGCTCCTGTCTTGGGCTCAGTGTTGCCAGAGTGGGCTCCTGCTCCCTGAAACCCTAAACTGGGTAAACGGGTTTGGTAAGGGATGGATGAATTAAAATCTATTATATGTACTCTAAGTATATACAGGGTGGTCCGGCTGCTTTGCAGTAAGGAGACTGTGGAAGATTGTGGGTTCGCTTCCCGGTTCCTCCCTGTGTGGATAGCGCTTTGAGTACTGAGAAAAGCGCTATATAAATGTAATGAATTATTATTATTAATTATGCAGATCCAGATCGTCTGGAAGACTTTGATTTATGCGGGGACGATTCCACTTCGGCGCAAAGACGATTCTTCATGTCATCAGTTCACACACTTCTCGATGGTCCAGGATTTTTCGGGTGATTTGCTATGTAATAAACTTAATAAGTTATAGCGTAATGAAAATTACATAATTAGATCTGGACCACCCTATAGTGCCTTTAGACAGACGTCTACTATAAAGCTCTATAAAGAAAAAGGAGGATTAGTGGGTTAAGTGGGAAGAGGAGGGGATTGAGAGATGTCGCCTTCTCAGCCTGTGACCCGAACGCTGGAGTGAGTAGAGGGGCATTAAGTAAAGGGGAGTGAGGGGAAGAGTGAGATGGAGTGAAAAAAGAAAGAACAACAGAGTGAGAGAGAGAATGATAAAGGAAACCCGAGAAATGGAGTGAGAAAAACAGAATGACAGAGACAGTGGGAGAGAACGAAAGAGGTAATTAAGAAATGATCAAAAAGTCCTTTCCATCAACATAACAGAAGTAGCACATCGGCAACACAACTCAACACGAATGAGAAGAAACAAATCCATCCATCCATCCATCCATTCTCCAACCTGCTATATCCTAACTGCAGGGTCACGGGGGTCTGCTGGAGCCAATCCCAGCCAACACAGGGCACAAGGCTGGAAACTAACACCGGGCAGGGCGCCAGCCCACCGCAGAGAAGAAACAAATCCCAAATCACAATTCAAAAAAGAAAAAGAAGTTCCCGATCCTGAAGTTTACCAGTTGCTTCACTTACACGCCACCCTTTTCACAGAAGCCTTTTACATTACATCTTCACCTGAAGAAGGGGCCCGAGTTGCCTTGAAAGCTTCCATATTGTAATCTTTTTAGTTAGCCACTAAAAGGGGTCATGTTGCTTGACTTCTCACTACATCCATAATGGCTAACACGGTACAACACCCTAGAACTACAAAAGCCTCCGAATTCGACGTCATTTGATTGAAGTTGTACTCCCAATAATCTGTCACCTGGCATTCACCTGACCAGCAAACATCTCGAAAGTCCTCTCTGATCGGACCTTCTCCTTCTGAGCCTTAGAAATGGCTAACTGCCTATCCGATCAGGACATTCTCAGTCTTACATTCCGTCGGATTCTCTGAAACGCCATAAATAAATAGTTACCAAGTTATGGTAGGAACAATAGAAAGAGAGGGGGAAAGAGGCAGACGTCTAAAGCAGATGAGATAGCAGTACAGACCCCCTCTCTGTCCCCATAGACAGGACAACCGGCTGAGACTGAAGGACTAATCAGTGAGACACAGGAGTTAGCAGCAATGTTGCCATGCAGAACACGCCATTGTGAATCGTCAGGGCTACAAATGCCACCAGGCCAACTCCTTTATCTGCTCCTGTTCAATGGTGGCCCATAGAAAAGCCACCAGGCCAGCTCCTCTTATCAGTGGTTCTCGATGGTGACTCAGCACTCATGTCCTGTAGAGCTCCTTCCCCTGTGCCCCGTCCAGTGAAGTTACTCTGTGCTGCTAACTGCCTGGTCTAACTGCCTGCCGACATCACCTCCTTTATCTGAAGCAGCAGGGACTGTGTGAGCCGTCACTGTCCTCTGGTGTACTGCTGTTGATGTGGAAGTCTTTGATTCGACATTTTACTTCTGCAGCAGCTGATCAGTTTGTCTCAAACCATCTTCTCAGGCCCATTCCAGCAGGGTTCACCTGAATCAATGAAGTGGCGCACTTGGATTATCTCTAAAGTGATTGCGCCCAAATAGATTTGACAACTGTAAGGTCCAGTCCAGTCCTGGCTACTCTGGAACCCAAAAGAGATTTTGTGCAGTCCAGTCAGTGTGGGGGGCTCAAGGAAATGGCACACTTGGAACCAACTGTGGCACAAAGATAGGAGTAAAGAAACAGAGAGATTCCTAGTATCCATTAAAACAGAACCTGCCGAGATGAACTGGCGGCGTCCTACTGGTCATAAAAAGAGCAGCCAGTGGCTGCCGGGACAGGACTTTCAGATCTTATAAAAGTTTTGACAAGCCCTGATGAAAAGGGGAGAACAAGAGAGTGAGAGAAAGAAAGAAAGAAAGATTTTAAAGTCAGCTTTATTAATTAATAATCAACAAAGCACTTACATTATCTCATAAGTAAAGAAACAAAGAAACACACAACTCATCCCAAAAGAAAAAGAAAACAATACCTAATTTAATTTCAAATAAGAAAAAATTAATTCATTATTCTCAAATATGATACATTTTCCTTTCACAAAACAATTAACATTTAAGGTCATTTTGTAGAATTTATACTCTAAGGACACTCTGGCTTTCACAAGGCCACAAAACATCCTCATCACGTCACATTATAAATGGTCAGCTTGGCCTGTTCAATGAGGACATTTCATTGAACCTGATAACTCTTATTTCCAGAAACACAAGAGAGAAAGAAAGAAAGAAAGAAAGAAAGAAAGAAAGAAAGAAAGAAAGAAAGAAAGAAAGAAAGAAAGGAGAGGGAAAGAATGAAAAAGAAAATGATAGAATGAGAAGGGGACACTGAGAGAAAAATGAAATAGAGTGAGAGTGAGATAAAGAAAAAGAAATGAAGAAAATTAAAGAGAAAGATATATATATATATATATATATATATATATATATATATATACTGTATATATATATATATAGAGAGAGAGAGCATGAAAAAGAGAAAACTGATAAAGAAAGAAAGAAAAAGGGAGCAAGAAGGAAAAAAGAGACTGAAAGAGAAAAATGAAAGGGTGAGAAACAGAGATAGGGAAAGAAAGAAAGAAAGAAAGAAAGAAAAAGAAAGAAAGAAAGAAAGAAAGAAAGAAAGAAAGAAAGAAAGAAAGAAAGAAAAAGAAAATGGGAGGAAATGATTAATGTGAAAAAAGAAACTGAAGAGAGAAAAGTAAGTGAGGCAGAGAGAATGAAAGAAAGAAATGACAGGGCAAGAAAGAGCGAGAAAATTGAGGAGAACAAGGCAGTAAGAGAGAGAGAGATAAAGAGCAAGATAAAGAAAGAAATGGAGACAATTTGAGAAAGGGGAGAGAGAGGGAGAATGAAAGAGAGACAAAACGGCAGAGCAAGAAAGAAAGGGGAGACGGAGAGAATGAAAGCGAGAATGACAGAGAGAAAGAGAATAAGAGAAAGGGAGAAAGAGAGAGAGATGACGAGATGAGGAGAGGGAGAGCGAGTGAGCGGCTGAGCAGATCCTACCTGCCAGAGGGAGAGTGCGCGAGTGCGCGAGTGTGCGAGTGCGCGAGTGCGCAAGGTGACCTACATACAGGACGCGCTGAGCCGCCATAACACGGCTTTCTTAGTGTCCGTGGTCAGGATGAACACAGCCGGCTTTTTTTTTCCCAGTTTTGTTTTTCGATTCTGCTAATTTCCGGTAGTTAATGAAACTGCTTGCAAATTCATCTTCAGATGGAGAGTCTCAAAACTTGAATTTTGATTTTTTTAAACTAGCAAATGCCATTTTTAAAGTAATTGAGTACACAGTGTCTGTGTGGGGTGTGCATCTTCTCCTATTGTCCACTCACTCCCTATAAGGCTTAGTTTACTGGGTGGCTACCGACTGGCCACAGGGTTGGTGTCGTGTGACGGCCTGGTGCCCGACCCACTGTTTCCTGTGTTGCAGCTATTGGGGTGACGATCAGCTTTGGCACTCAGTGACCCTCGATTGAAGTAAGTGGACTTCTGTCAATCCAATGTGGCTATCAATGTGCTTTAACTCCTTTCATATGAGGCACAGTAGCGCAGGGATCTGCTGTCCCAGGTGTTCTCCGTGTGGCTGTGTGGGTTCTTCTCCCGCATCCCAAAGAACTGCATGGTGTCTGTAAACTGGCTGAGTGTGAGAGGACCCCATGACAAGCAGGGTGTTTTCCTGCCTTATACTTGATGCTGCCAGGATAGGCTGCAGCCCCCTTTGACCCTTAGATGAGTGAAGTGGATTTGCTCAGGTTATGTTAAGTTCTATAGGAGCATTCTACAAAACAAATGGCTGCAATGGCCTGATCAGTGTTTGCAAAGAGAAATTTGGATGGATGTGCTCACACAACGAAGCATGAAAGGTGGGATGCCTGCCTCTACGCAGAGGCTCATCGCAGCATGACTTGTGCACAACAAATTGTGTATGGAGTGAGGATGAGCGAAATGAGTTTCACACCGAGCGCCCCTCCCCCACCATTCCAAAAACACAACTTCTCTTTTATTCTTCTCGCCGCCGAGTGCTATAAATACCCAGTGAGTCGTGCAGAGCCGAGCGGTGAGCTGTCACACGAGCGTCACACTCAGCCCCGAATTCAATGGCTAAAACAAAACGACACAAATTACAATGGAGCTCCGGCGCAGGCACGAGGAGCTGCTGGTGAACAAGAACAATCGGAATCTCCTTACTCGGGTCCATTCACACATCTGGGACTGAGTGGCATTTTAAAGACCGCCTATAAACGACTGTAGTCTCTGAAAGAAGTGGGCTCAAGTGCTCCTTGAGATACCTGAGTGCCTTCACACAGAGTCATGTGTTTGAGCTCTGAGGGGACCCAAATGGCTCTTAAGGCACCCAAGTGTCCTCACACAGCTTTATGCCTCCATGATGTCTGAGTGGTCTCCAAGTGCACTTTCAGGACCTTAAGGACCCCTAAGTGTCTGTACACACCTTTCCGTGTATTTTCATTCTGAATGAACTCTAAGCACACTGTAAGGCACCCAAGTGTCCTCACGCAACATTATGTCTGCATGAATTCTGTCTGGACCCTGATAGACCTTACGGTTTCAGAGTGCCTTCACACAGCACTGTGCCCACTTGAGGTCTGAGTGGACCACAAGTGCACTTTAAAGAGCCCAAGTGTATTTACATTCCTTTGTGTGTCTTTTAACTCGGAATGGACTCCAAGCACACCTTCAGCTGTCTTATTGCAGCTTTGTGTCATCTTAGATACAGTAGACAGATGTGAAATATGCAGATGGAAAGGCACTATATAATGCATAAAAACATAGAATATATAGATATATAGAAGAAAGACATGAAAGTGCTACAGGATATATAAAGGAGATGTAACATAGATATGAAAGGCACTATATAATAGATAGATAGATAGATAGATAGATAGATAGATAGATAGATAGATAGATAGATAGATAGGAATGGCACTATATATTAGATAGATAAGAATTGGACTCTATAATAGATAAATAATAATAATAATAATAATAATAATAATAATAATAATAATAATAATAATAATAATAGATAGATAGATAGATAGATAGATAGATAGATGTGAAAGACACTATTTAATAGATAGATAGATAGATAGATAGATAGATAGATAGATAGATAGATAGATGTGAAAGACACTATTTAATAGATAGATAGATAGATAGATAGATAGATAGATAGATAGATAGATAGATAGATAAGAAAGGCACTATATGATAGATAGATAGATAGATAGATAGATAGATAGATAGATAGATAGATAGATA
Organism: Polypterus bichir lapradei; assembly: GCA_026402145.1. NCBI lineage: Eukaryota > Metazoa > Chordata > Cladistia > Polypteriformes > Polypteridae > Polypterus > Polypterus bichir. The sequence goes on along the minus strand of JANRMT010062850.1, from coordinate 14,187,515 downwards.
TGTATTTATGGACTGTAGGGGGCACTCCAGCTCCCCAATCCTGACAAAGAAGGGTTGGACACATGTGTAAAAGCAGAAAGTGTTCTTATTTGTGGGAAACCCTTCTCAGGTAAGCGTTTCCCATGCCACAGTCACAAGTACAGATATATAGTAAGCAGCATACAGCAGCTCTTTGCCGTCTTCTCTGTCTTTGTATTTCCCTTTCTCTCAGTCACTGCCTCTTACGCTCTCCTCCACAGGCTTCATCCTCTTTCCTCCCCACACTGGCTCCCTGAGTAGAGGTTTGCAGCTCCTTTTATGTTGTCCCCGGAAGTAAAGTATTTACAGTGTCCCAAAGCTGTGGCTTAGAAGCACATCTGGGTAAGGTTGACAAAGTACTTCTCACCAGTCCTACCAGTACCCTCTGGTGGCACCAACAGAGCTCAACATGGCTGGGCCGACAAACTCCAATTGCCATGATACCCTGTGGGAATCTGTGATGATGCCACAAACCCGGGAGGCTGCCATCTAACTCCCTGGTAAAGACAAAGCCCTGTGCAAGTTCTCTTCTCCTGTCCTTCCCCATTGTGGGTATTCCAGATGGGTATATATAATATATAAAGTATATGTTGAAATATAAATTGTCAAGTGTGTGCACATAGGGGACAGCCTAGGGGCTCTGATGGTTGTAATTCCCTTCCTCTACAAGGGTTGGCGCTGTGTCCTACTGCCTTTTCTGTTCTTCCCTCCTCAGACTGGAGATTGATGGCCATATTACACTGATGTCACTTCCAGTGTCCGGCCACCTGGACCTTCCTCTTTCTGCCTGAAGGATTGAAGACGGTAAGAGCCACCATTTTGAGGCAGTTCAATTGAGAACTCATGTCTGGGAAGACGGCTCTGCAATTATTGCATGTTTTCTTTTTTCAAATCAATCAAATTTCTATTATAAGGGGTCACCAGGGTGGTGCCCCAACTCTTTATTGTGGTCTGTCTATTCTCTTAGGATATATGTTTTTGTACCGATATGTATGCCAATACCCTTAAAGGTATTCTTAAAGAAGTGCACTTGAATCACTTCTGTATTATTTTGATTTTTAATTTTACAGGAATACTCTGAAAATGATATAAAAACTTTGAGAGGCTGTCAGTGTTGACAATACTCTTACCCACCCAGCTAATATAATGTGAAGAGATCACTATTACCATCTAGCTTAACATTTACAAGAACTGAATGTAAATAGGTCTCGTGAACAAAGAGCTGGGGTCCCTGAGGATGACACATTTAATGTTCTGACGAGAAGTGTACAGCTGATAGCGTGCAAAAGCACCTGAATCATAAATGAACTGGCAAAGATTACCTGGTTCAGGGTAGCTGCTTTAAGGTTCATCCCCGTTGGTAGCTGGATCCACACTGAGCACTGACTTCCAGTGAAGTTCTCACTTATATAGTAGAGTGGACAGAAGGGGCGGAGCCATGGTCTTCCACATGTGACAGCCGAGGTCTTCCTGAGGAGGCTCCTCTATTCCAGGGGTGCCCACACTTTTTTGGCTTTTGAGCTACTTTTAAAATGACCAGGTCGAAATGATCTACCTACATTAAAAATTATATATATATATATATATATATTCATGGCATTCGTAATCTGAATCACAATCTGATTGTATGGGTAGTTACCTACCAGGTAACGCTTGTGGTTGGTTTGCAAATCGGCAAACATCCACCACGGTGCCCTCTTTCAGTTGCGAGAATCAGATCGTAAAATGTTGCAAAGTTTTACTGTCAAATAATGCAAAGAGTACACGACACGTGTTTTGCCCTAATTCTGGGCTCATCAGGCGTACACACTCACTGAACCCACTCTCGGGAATCGAACCTCGGACGTCAGCAGCGAAGCCTCTTACGTTGTGCCACGGTGTGTGGTTTGTTTATTTGACAGGATGTAGATCGGGGTGATTACATTCATGGCATTCATAGTCTGAATCACAATCTGATTGTATGGGTGGTTACCTACCAGGTAATATATATATATATATATACAGTGGAACCTCGGTTTGCGAGCATAATTCGTTCCGGAAACGTGCTCGCAGTCCAAAGCACTCGTATATCAAAGTGGATTTCCCCATAAGAAATAATAGAAACTCGAATGATTCATTCCACAACCCAAAACTATTCATATAAAAATGATTAATACAAAATATAAAGTAAAAATATATAAAACAAATTAACCTGCACTTTACTTTTAAAAAGAATCATGGCTGGTGTGAGTGAGTTTCTAAACTCTTGTGGGATTCCACCCAACGGGATGACACGCGGAAGAGCGTCCCAAAGCAATCGCAGTCTCCCAGTGCTGTAGCAGTTCGCCATAAAAGTGTATCCAAAAAGATTGCGGACATGCTATAAGCGCCTGCCATCGATGGGTGATACAAGGAACATTATAAAGATCCCGCTACAATAAATAACCGTGCTGTTGCTGTTTCAAGCTGAATAAAGCTGGTGTTGTTAAAGTACTGAGACTCAGCTTCATGTTTTGGGGCGCAAGACGGGGACTCGCACTTCACAGCACACACGTGCGCGCGCACACACACACACACAAGTAACAGTATGCGCTCGTACGGATGTTAACTATATGAGTGAGGCATGCAGACTCAGACAGAGAATAGGAGACGATTGCCCTCAAGAGAAGAGAGAGAGAGAGTGAGAGAGAGAGACGCGAGCACGAGCGAGAGAGATAAAGGGGAGAGAGAGAGAAGAACCATCAGCTCAGTTGTGATCACATGACGCTCAGCAGACAAAGTGTATCCATACTACTCGTATTGCAAGACATCGCTTGTTTATCAAGTCAAATTTTATTCAAAAATTTAGCTCATGTTGCAAAACACTCGTAAACCAAGTTACTCTCAATCCGAGGTTCCACTGTATATATATATATATATATATATA
>JANRMT010062850.1:14128938-14184192 GCA_026402145.1 Polypterus bichir lapradei | reverse complement strand
CTCTTTTCCTTGCAGCTGTAAATTAAGCTCATTCAACATGTCGGTCAGATCGGAAAAAAAATGCCAAGTCTAGCGGCCATTGATCGTTATTAAGTTGCTTGTATTCTGCATGTTTAATGATGAGGAGAAACTCCTTTTTCTTCGGCCAGGGGTCTTGAAATCTCAGCAGGAATTTCTCCCTAGTCATCTGTCTCAACGAAGGCCTCTTTTTATCATCTCTCCATCTTGGAAGGACTTCTTATGCTTAATGATCGAGTGACTCACCCGGAACGATGCTTCGGTGTGTCTGCCTTTAGTTTTGAATTCAGCCGAGTGAAAAATGACGGCTGTCTGGTTAACTGCGATTTTAGTTCCCTCTCCTTTCTCTTTCTCAGATCGCTTTTCGGAAGGAAGTCAGTTTCGTAGTTTTTATGAACAGTTTGAAAGTGCCTTTCCACATTTTCCTTCTTTAGAATAGCAATAATAGATTGACAGATTAGACAAACGCACTTCGATTGTGACATTATGAGAAAAAAAAATCCTCCTCCAATTCCACATTCAGCCCATAACGTCCCCTAAAAAATTTTTTTTTTAAATCCCTTCTTTAGTCGATATAAATTGGAAGGCTAACTAGATCACAGCCGGAGTTTTGCAGTAGCTCGCACGTTTGTTCATGCATGCGGGATGACCAGTGTGTTAGAAGAGAAGAGATCTCAGACTGGCCGCCCTGTATGTCAATCAAGTGACAAATGCCATAGGGAGGATATATGATAGACTAACGTTTAAAATTTTTTTTTTTTAATGCAATGTAATCTACCTGCACTACCTTTCCAATCTACCGGTCGACCGCGATCGACGCATTGGGCACCCCGGCTCTATTCTATAGGCAGAAACAGAAGAGTGGTTAGCTCCTATGGCACCCCCGGTTTTCCCTCTGCACAATCCCTGTAGACATTCCCGGTGCTCACATGTCTGACAGTCTTTAATTTAATTTTGGAAATTGCAATTTCTAGCTTTTGAACTGTAGTAATTCAGTTAGACAATATAACCCCATGCTGCTTTCAACGCAGCATCCACGATTCTAGATTGTTAATTGTTGTTTGATTTTTCATTCACAGCAATTCTTCATTCTTGCTTCTGTGAATATTTTGATGGCCTCGCGGATTCTGATTCCAGTACCGTTTTAAGTGTAGATTCTCAAGGCAGCTGGTTCTCTGGTGTTGGGGATTCAACCCCTTAAACAATTTCAGTGTGTGCGATCAATGTATAATTCCGCTTTTGACGTTGGTGACAGTATTGCATCTCGCTTTGGTGACAGCATGTCTTTTGATTTTTTGCTTGAGGTAGTTGATCTTTCGATTTTGTCGGCGGTTTTGTGAACTTCTGGCTGTTTGCCTTTTGGCCACATCTACGGTTTTGTGTTTCTGTTTAGACAATATATTTCATTATCATTATCAATCCTTGTACTCTGAGCTGCATGTTTACCTATGAAAGACACTCTCTAAATAAGGTTACAGTGATCCCTCGCTATATCGCGCTTCGACTTTCACGGCTTCACTCCATCGCAGATTTTAAATGTAAGCTTATCTAAATATATATCACGGATTTTTCGCTGGTTCGTGGATTTCTGTGGACAATGGGTCTTTTAATTTATGGTACATGCTTCCTCAGTTGGTTTGCCCAGTTGATTTCATACAAGGGACGCTATTGGCAGAAGGCTGAGAAGCTACCCAATCAGAGCACGTATTATGTATTAAATAAAACTCCTCAATGATATACGACATGCTTCCCACCCGGTGCTTCACACACTTAAAAGACCTAACAGCTCGTATTGATTTTTGATTGTTTGCTTTTCTCTGTCTCTCTCACTCTCTGACATTCTCTGCTCCTGACGGACAGGGTGTGAGCAGAGGGGCTGTTTGCACAAAGGCTGTTTGCTTAGAAGATGCGGACGCGCCTGTAAAAAATGCTGAAAGACTACCTTCACATTGATCCCTTCATTGCAGCCGCTATATTGCGGAGCTTCACATACATAAAAGCCCAACAGCCCTATTGATTTTTGATTGTTTGCTTTTCTCTCTCTGTCTCTGACATTCTCCGCTCCTGACGCGCACTCCTTTGAAGAGGAAGATATGTTTGCATTCTTTTAATTGTGAAAAAGAACTGCCATCTCTGTCTTGTCATGGAGCACAGTTTAAACTTTTGACTAAAGGGTGTTATTTCATGTCTAGAGGGCTCTAATAATGTTAAAAAAACGTATTTAGAAGGTCGTAAACAGGTTTTCAATGCTCTTGCTGCGAACATATTAGATTTATAAATAAAGAATCATACTTCGTGGAAATTCATTTATCTGTCTGGAGCGGATTAACCGCGATAAACGAGGGTTTACTGTATAACTGTGCGGAGAATATTTATAAACAGTGTGGGAGAGTTTCTAAGGGCTTAAAATATATAAAAATAACCATACAAACGTATGGCTTCTACTTCGCAGATTTTCACCTATCGCGGGGGGTTCTGGAACGCAACCCCCGCGATCGAGGAGGGATTACTGTATTATTATCAGGTACGATTCCAGCAATATGTGCCTGCCTACAAACATGAGTAGCGAGGGGTTCAACAGCAATTGCAAACAGCACTGGCAACAGAGGGCAGCTGCTCTGTCCAGTTCCACATTCCAAAAGAAAAGAGTGAGAGTTTGCCTCGCTGCCACCCACAGACGCTTCTGAGCTTGAGTATAATCTTTTATTCCCTGCGCGTAACTCCAGTCCAAACCCAACTTTACATAACACAGCATCCGTCAAGGGCTTCTCCTGCATCTGAAGCTCAACAGTTGTGGCAGCATACATCACAATGAACATACATTGAAGAATAAGAACTTTAACTGTACTGACTGGACACTCTCTTGACAGAAGTACAAATGACTGCGGTGTCAAGAGCCACAGGAGCGACTTTTTCACTTTTGTTCTGACAGTGAAATCAGAGCCGTTGGAGGCATTCTGTAAATGACTGTGCAAACGTTTGTCTTTTGACCGCCCTTTATGTGATGTTCACGTACTTAAGTATACAAACCAAATCTTCTAAAATGCTTTGTAAACGTTCACACACTTCAGGCTCTCTTTTAAACCACTAGACACCGCTGCCATCTTTGTTTGGGGTTTCTTCAAACTGCAAGTCTGGTCATTTTGGGGTCTCCTTAAGTGCTGTGAGCCTCTGCTTATGGCGAGCACAATATTGTCATCTTCAGGCTTATGAGTTTTATTACTCCAACTATCGTTTATCGTCTATGGTGGGGGGGAGGGAGTGAAAGCTTTAGATTTGTCAAAAATTTTGATCTCCAGTTTTCGATGGATCTTGGAGTTTTACGGTCCCCCGGATACTGAAAATAATCAGTGGTGTGTGTGTGTGTCACAGTTTCTAGACCCAAAATGGCCAAATGGAAAATACTTAAGCCTGTTATGAGATGATGATGTGCTGATTCGTTTTTGAGCCAAATTGTACAAGAGAAAGAGGCGTTATAGAGGAACCGTCAAATACTGACATTCTGAAATTAGTTAGGAATTTGAATTCTTCTCGTCAATTGCTATCGCAATGCGCCGTTTTATGATCAGAAAGATCAGCATCAGAGTGGTAAATAATTCCTGACATCTTCTAGAACAGTAACTTGGTTCCGAGGGTGCAACGTCTACCGACGCTCACGTCCAGATTCCTTTTCTCACTATTTTTCCATCTTGATCTGCCACCATCTGGTCTCCCAGCTGGGCACTTCCAGGGTGAAAGTAAATCTGAAAAGACACCAAGGCCTGGTGAGCTCTCTTCTGATGGACTTCCCAGGACTGGGACAAGCAGATTCATGCATGGCGAGGGTGCGTTATGTTATGGAGGGTGAATGAAGGGCAAATGAAGAGCTGGGGGTCCCTGGGAGGAGACCTGGAGACCTGGCTGCTAAGGACTGTGCCACTCTGCACAGCAAGCTGAATGGGCACAACCATGAAGAGGCCTCTCAAAAGCATGGCTCACATGCAAGGGTGGTAGCACAGAATTCTGGGCCCGATATATAAGCGGTCTCTGTGGGGCCCCCCCCCCCCCCCCAACTTTCCATTCCAGACTTCGAGGCCAACAGTGGGCCCTGGGTAATCATTACCCTTTAACTACAACGCCCATGCTCACATGAGACCCCTCCCTAAGGCAGAGCCCCCACGTGCCCCCTTATGACACTCATATCTCAGTCAGCGGCGTGTTTTCTCTCTGAGGCTTAGCATCTGTGCGAGTCCTCCAGGGTGTGTCTGTCGGCACAAACAGGATTTTGACAGGCGAGCCGGAATCAGGTTACTAAAATTAGAATGTCGAACACCTTTGGGAAAAGGTAAGCACACCGCCTCTCATTATTCGCAGAGCAGACGCGGAGGCAAGTCGACCTGTTGGGACCGATTAGAGGGAGTGAAGAGGAGCAGACCCCCCGCCCACCTCAAAATGCCCCAACGGACCGCAGACAAGGATGTTTACCTCCATATCCGGAGGAACAATGAGAGCCTAAATCCTGGAAGGAGGCTGAGATGCATCTGACCAAGGGGCTCCATCTTGTAGGGGTCCCTTCTGTGTTCTCACACCCCATGATGACAAAAAAAAATAAAAAATAAAAAGTGAAATACATATTAAAATAAAAAATAAAAAAAAACTTTGCAGTGAACCCCTTCATTGTTTAAGATTATTAGAAAAATCTAGAAGTATCGAGGAATTAAAGATGGCAGGAGAAGTGATAGACTGGAAGGTCAAACGGGACAGCAGAGGGTCCCACTAGCGGTGGACAGAGTGACCACACGGAGCCTGCAGCTGCATGACGGGCCTGGGGCACCTCAGGACGCCCACCTCTTAGACAAGTTACAGATGACCTTCAATCTCAATAAAGAAAATATATTTAATAAAAATATATTAAGGAAAAAATTAATTGAATTAAGTAAAAGTAAAATAACAAGTGGAGTATGTGCTGTTAAGGGGGCTGATCAAAAGAAAGACTGATTGAATAAGTCCTGGACTCAATGAAGCAAGGCGTGCAGTGATTGGCTGGCCAACTGAATAACTGGTTGCTTGATTGACAGATCAGCTGATTGATTAACGGATGGGTTGATGGATTAAGTGATGAACTTTTTCCTCTCTGATTTCAGTTGGGATGAGTGATCCCTAAAAAATGAGCTCTGCATTAAGGACCGGTGGGCAGAACTTACCCAGTCATCCAACAAGCAGATGGCGCTGCTGTGCAAAAATCTAATGAGTGGCAAGTGCACCCAAATAATTAAACACATTAAACTCAACTTAGTCATCATAGTTAATAATATTCTAATATTCCATGATATGCGCCACGGGATTTCTCATTAAAAAAAAAAATAAAACATTCTGTTAGGAGTGCGGCGCCTGTTTCCGGGTTGCCCGAGCCAACCTTAAGGGCCCTGCCATGTTTTCACTAGACCTTTGGTCAGGTGTGAGCATTTTCAGTTCCACCTTTAGCTTTTAACTGATTGGTTGAACAGTGGCATATCTCACTGTTTTGGGGTCGCCATCTTCAAGAATCATGTTGATTTCTTACAGAACATCAACTGGAAATTTATGAATTTTCATTTGTGTTTCTAATTTTAGTGTTGACTATTTGACGTTGACGTTGAAATATCTTTAAATCCTATCCTTTTAGTGGTTGTACTATAAGGTTGAAAGATCTTTATTTTTTAATAGCTGCTCCACCTATTGAAGACAGGTTGAACCTTAATGTTAATGATTGCGGTGCACCAGCTATTGGAATGTATTTTGTAATGCATATAGAAATAAAGTGCATTGCACTTGTCATTCCAACACATGGCGCATCCAAACATTTGCAGTGATAAGATGCATTAGTACAAAGATGTATTACTACAAATGTTTCTGATGCACCATCTGTTGGAAAGACAAATGCAATGCTTGTGTCTCTTTTGTATGTCATTTGGCATGGGATTCACAAAAGCAGTGTTATAGTTTGTGATGTGCCATCTATTGGACTGACAGAGACAGAGCATCAGATACAGAGACACACAGACACTTGTCCTTTTATTAAGGTGGATGATTTTTTTATGGCACATTTGGCTGACGTTTAATCACCACCGGTGCCGGTAGCCTAATACATTGTGACACGTCATGCCTCTCCTTAACTCCCTCATGTCGTAAGGTTTATTACAGGCCAACCCCCTCCTCAGCCGCCCTCCAACAACCACTCCCATTCTTCCATGGCCACTTCTGTGCAGCTCCAATGATTTCTTGCTTAGCCGCATCTCAGCCGGTACTTTCACACCATCACCTCTACTTCACTCCACACACTTGTGGTCAGCGGCAACACCCTCTGCTCTAAGTCACCCCAAATATGTGAGTTCATCCAAGCCAAGATCCTCCTAGAGACTCACGGGCAGCCATGTACAGAGGCCAATGAAGTAATGCAGAGGAGCGGGTCTCGTACGGGATACTCTCACCAAAGCCAGCACTCCTCCCAAGATTACTGTAATGCTGTACTGTTGACATAAACAGCTGCACTGCGATCACTTGGCCATACTTGACGGCTCAGTGATGTAGCAGGCTGCATGACAGTGGGCTTTCCTGTCAGTGGTTTTTAGGGGTGTGCATATCTTATCAAGGACCGAAACCACAGCCCATACCTTCAATTAATTCAAGGGTCACGTTCATGTCAGACCAGCAGCGCGATCACTCGGACGTACAGTATTTGTGGTGGTGTCAGGGATGTTTACCTCTACTATTACAAATAATATCTACAACTGTAATAATATCACTGCTACTAATACTAATACTATTAATAATGCAAAAACTATTACTATTACTACTAATGCAAAACCCATTACTACTACTGCTAATACCACTATTACAACTAATCATTATAATAATAATAATATCAACTCTGCTACTAATACAAAAAGTACTACTACTAATACTAGTGTAGTACTACTACTACTACTACAAAAGCAAAAACAACTACTACTACTGCTACAACACATGCAAAAACTACTATTACTATTGGTACTGCTAATAGTACTACTAATAATAATACTACTAACATGATTACTATTACTAATAATTAAATATTAATACTACTGCTACTACTAACACTAATAACACTAATGCTAATATCACAACTACGTCTAATGCTAATAACATGACTACTATGACTACTATAACACTACTACTACTACTCCTAATAATAATACTAATAACACAAATATAACTACTACAACTACTACTAATAATATTAATATGAATACAACTACCACTAATACTAATAACACTAATACTAATACCACACCTACTTCTACTACTAATAATAATGCTAATATTAATAATACTAAAACTAAAGTAATATTGATAACACTACTACTATCAATAATAATACAAATATAACTAATAATGCTAATACTAATACCACACCTACTACAACTACTACTACTACTACTAATAGTAGTAATAATACTACAACTACTACTAATACTAATAACACTAATACTAAACTAATATTAACAACACTACAACTACAAATAATAATAATAATAATAATAATAATAACACAAATATAACTACTACAACTGCTACTACTAGTAATAATATGAATACAATAATAATATGAATACAACTACTACTACTACTAATAATAATACTAATAACACTAATACTATAGTAGTGCTGATAACACTCCTACCACTTTTATTAATAAATATAAAGCTAATACTGACACCACAATTACTACTACTACTACTAATAATACTCATATTACTGCATCTACTATTACCACTACTGCTACTAGCACTAGCACTGCTAGTAACAATGGGGGTCTGTTGAGTGGTAGTCGGTGCTGCTGTCTCACAGCTCCAGAGGCCCCTATTTCAAGTCTCCACTCTCTTGTCTGCTCTCAGCATGTTCTTCCTCTGGATGTCACGTTAGGTTCAATGCCACATACGAGTGAGTACGTGGGTGCCCATGTGTGAGTGTGTCCTATAACAGACTGGCACTATGACTGCTGAAAAAGCAGAAGCTTCCATTACCCTGAAGTGAGTCAGAAAATGAATGGATGCTAAATTGTAGTCTTCATCATCATCATCATCATATTATTGTTATTAATACCACTGGTCAGCAGAGATTTTGTCACAGAACAACTTTATTATTTTAAAGGTTCTTTTTCAGAAATGTTTCTTTCCATCAGCCATAGTTTTTGAGTTATGTCTTTGTTTCAATTGCTGTTTGTGAACACTTTATCACTGTCCAGAAGGTCATACAATCAGTCTGCCACGCTCAAGTTTACAGGCTGTAACCCGCTTTAGCATGTTGAACCAGGTGCCCACCTGCTCCCCATCTAGGGCACAGCTCCATGCCAGTTGGTGGTCAGATGTCTTTACAAATTCATCTCTTGGATTCACATTTGGACTTTTTCCTTGGTAATCTCAGAACAAGGCAGGCAGAGTTCCAGTAGGCTTGCCAACTACTGCTGGACCCTTAAGAAGGACATCCCTGAGGCCACCTTTGCCTTTTAGGGGAGAAGCTCCCAGCATGTGCAGAACATGCAAGTCAGTTGTGTGCCACTTAAAATCCTTGCATGACAGAGAATGTCTGATTAAATATTTGAATTCATGAGAAATAAAAACAAATCCTGTAAGGTTCCCCAACTGCATACTGAGTCATGTGTTTCGTTTTGTTACCCAGCATTCTCCTCACTGGCTAATATGGTGTTATCTTGAAGCCTCCGACCAACAGGCGCACTCAGTTCTGCCCTCCTTCTCTGCCTGCTTTCCAAATGTAGGTCATCAGCTGTGCGGGCGTCGGTGGGATTGTGGTGACGCTCTGCAGGTGTTTAGAGCCCCCCGCTGGGGTCTGCCATTCTGAAGGTGTGGCTTTTCTTCAGGCGCATGCTGCTAAGCATGTTGCTCAAGCTTGCACCACAGGCTGAAACTTTTGTTTTGGTTTACTTTCAGATTGTGTTGAACCCTTGTCCCTTGACCTACCTGGAAAGGGGTCTCTCTTTGAACTGCCTTTCCCAAGATTTCTTCCATTTTTTTCCCTACTAGGGTTTTCTTTTGGGAGTTTTTCCTCGTCTTAGAGACTCAAAGATGGGGGGCTGTCAACAGGCAGGGCCTGTTAAAGCACATTGCAGCACTTCTTGTGTGATTTTGGGCTGTACAAAAATTAAATTGCATTGTATTGTATTGTATTTTCTAACCCTCTTAGTCCTGAACAGGGTCATGGGGGGTGCTGGAGCCTATTCTAGCCAGCATAGGGTGCAAGGCAGGAACAAACCCTGGACACGGTGCCAGTCCACTACATGCACACACACAATAGGGCCAGTTTAGTGTCGCCACACCACCTAACCTGCATGTCTTTAGACAGTGGGAGGAAACAGGAACAAAAGCCACGCAGACATGGGGAGAACATGCAAACTCTCCACAGGAATTTGAACCCATGGCCTCCTAACTGGGAAGCAGCAGTGCTACCACTATGCCACCCATCAAAGTTAGAATGCTAAATTCAGTTTTTGAAATTCAAGGATTCTAAAGCTAAACTTACTAAATGACCTTGTCATGTAATGAATGACCTGCATAAGAGCATTTGTGAGAGGATGATGAAGAAGGTCAGTTAGAGTCTGGCATGCTCAAGCTCACATAATCCAAAGCAGTCAGCCCAGGATGGGGGGCACACTCACTCACATGCATACCCGGGCATTTGAGAATCACCAGTCGCACTAATATGTGCCCAGCATTCAAACTCGAGGCGGTGGATGTTTGCTAACCACCGTGCTGCTCGGCCATTCCAGTTTGCTAAAAGGCTTGGTGCTCTGCTCTGATTTTTATATTTGACATCTTGCTGCTTCTGTTAGGAGTGTATTTGTATGTACACACTCTCACTTATACACGTCACTCCAGTACTGGGTTGTTAAAAATGTGCAATGAGGGAAGCCATGCAGGACAGTGTGGCGCAGTGGTTAGTGCTTTGAGCTTCAGTGCCTGAGGTTGTGGGTTCAAATCCTAATACTACCCATGTATGTATATATGCTAACCACTTCACAGCTCTGCCGCTTGTGGATGTTCAATTTAAACAGATTGTTATTTTCATGGAAATTGTTACATATGCATAACAGAAGTAACTATTTTACATTACAGCAAGTAATTAACCACAGTAAAAAATAGCATCCATCCATCCAACCATTATCCAAACCGCTATATCGTAACTACAGGGTTACGGGGGTCTGCTGGAGCCAATCCCAGCCAACACAGGACACACGGCAGGAAACAAACCCCGGGCAGGGTGCCAGCCCACCGCAGTAAAAAACAGTAAAACGTAATAAATTGAAAGAATATTATGTTTCATGTTGCGTTAGAGGTATTTGTTGTGTTATACGTTTTTGTTCTGTTTTACTTTGTAATTAACACACAAGTACTTTTTAAACTTACACTTTTACTGTAAAACTTCACTAAAAACAATATTTGGAATTAATGTTTCGTCAATAGCGCATTGAATTTTGATTCCGTGTTTGGACTTAACATCGTGACAATGCAACGTATAACTGCCCGTGAGTGAATATCATTTCTTTCTCTCTAATAAATAAACCGACTTTTTCGATTGTTTGTCCCTGTGAGTTGTTAATTGTCACAGCAAAAGCTATTCTAACGGGAAACTGTAAATGTTTTAATATGAATGGCATATCAAGATCTCCTTTGGTGTCTAATGTTAACCCCTGAAGTTGGACTACATGGACTTCTTGTCGTCTGTTAAAATTTTACATGTCAGAATTGTTCGACCAATTTTGAATACAACTAATCTCGTCCTATTGCACAGCCCATCACTCAGACATAAATTACACAATAACATTACGATGCATCCTTCTTTCAACAGTAAATCGGCCTGTGGAAGACCGGACATTGTTAACAGTTGTAGATATTCTTCGGGATATTGTAAGTTGATGTTTTCATCTTCTGCACCATCACCACCAACTTTTTCAGCAAAGTCTATTGATACGCATTTAACCAATTCGTCGTGTAACCGATCAACAATTTTTGCGTTAATTTGTTTAAATTCATCGTTTCACGGTGCTAGGATTGCCCGTGTAATCATTTCTTCTGTTGATAACCCTTTGTGATGAAATTCTTCAATAATATTTGAAACATAATAAGTCTTCTTTTATTGGGAACTGAAAGTGAGGAAAACATAAACATTTTTAAGAGCTGAGAGCGCAGGAATTGAGTCTGACAAAAGCATTCACATGAATGAGAACTGAGAGCATGTGTGGGCTGTTAACCTGGCTTGGCAATAGTCTTGTCTTGTCTCAAGATTTCTTATATATATATATATATATATATATATACACACACACATATCTACTCTCTATATATAAAATCCTAAGCCTAAAAGTGCAACGATTTTGTGTGGCGATTTTATGTCACGTTTTTTGTCACGCTTTAAATTGGACTTATTTTAAAACCTACATATATATGTTTGGAATCATTCTTTTCAGAATTCATCAAACTTTAATGTGATGTTATTAGATTTTTGGATTCTTATTCCGTTTTTAAATTATAAACTTAAAAATATCAAAAACTCATGTCTAGCGAGACAGGACTTTGTACCAAAAGATTTAACCACACCCGGGACTGGAAATAAAGCACAAGCAGTGGCACAGCTGCTGTACAGGCTTTGAAATGTTCAAAGCGCCGCACGAGATGCTGATCACACGGCAGCAGCAGCAAGCCAGCAGCTGATCGAGCAAAGAGGAGCTAAAAAAAACCTGTATTTGTTGCCCATTGTATCACCGTTTAAGAGGGGGTTTCAGAGGAGCGGCCGCGTCTCCTTGAGGTGCATTGAGCCCCCCTCTTCACAACATGAACAGCAGAGACGTGAAGTGGCTGCTGTGTAGCGCAGGCCGGGGGGGTTGGCGAGCGAAGCAAGCAGGGTGTGAACCCCCTAGTGTGTATATATATATATATATATATAGTGATGGATGGCCGGCTTCATATTCCGGCCCTCACCCCCAGGCCGCCAGGAGGAGCTCTCCCGACAGCATGGATGGGCCCCGAATTCCAGGAGGGCCTCATGGACTATGTAGTTTTTATGCACAGCCCTGCTGGATACCTTGGGGACCACTGGGAGTCGCTGTCGGGAGGCCAGTGGACTCATTTATGCCCTATAACCCGGAAGTGCGTCATAATCCCGGGACAGGAAGAAACGACGTGCTTCCGGGGTGAAGATAAGGACTATTTACCCTGACCCGGAAGGAATAAGGACTTGTGGACTGTTGGGCAGGAACACCTCCGGGTCAGGGAGTATAAACGACTGTGGGAACTCCCAGACGGCGAGCTGAGCTGGGTGGTAGGAGGGCAACACGTCTGGGAGTGGTGGATTGTGGTTTATTATTATTATTGTATTTGGTTTATGAGTAGTGTGGAGTGGAGGGTGCTTAGTGCACATTATTATAATAAAAAGAATTATTGTAGCACTTTTACCTGGTATTTGGCGTGGTACCTGAGGGTTCAAGGGAGCGATAGCGCCCCTACTGCTACAATATATATATATACTAGCAAAATACCTGCGCTTCACAGCGGAGAAGTAGTGTGTTAAAGAAGTAATGAAAAAGAAAAGGAAACATTTTAATAATAACGTAACATGATTGACATTGTCATTGTCATGAGTGTTGCGGTCATATATATATATATATATATATACATATATATATACACACACACATAAACATATATATACATATACACACATATATACAGTATATACAGTATACATATACATCCACATATATATACATATGCACAAAACCACACTTTTATCAAGGCTTCCGTCGGGTAGTCTTTTGAAATGAAATTTTCCTCCAATCAGTCGTAGCAACGCGCTTTCTTCCGACTGTTACATTTTTGTAGCTCTGATGTGTGCATCAATGTAATCGGTGTACCAGGAAATCATGCATTGACAGAAGTTCCCCTTTGCTTGGAATGCAAAGTGTGATTAAATGTGTTATTTTTTAACGCGTTATGGAGCACATGCATCGAAGCTTCTCAGCTGTGCTTGTGCTAAGAAAAGGAAACATTTTAAAAATAACGTAACACGATTGTCAATGTAACCTTTTGTAAGTAGTGCCTGGAGGATTCAGAGTGTGGGGAAACTCTAGAGACAGCGTGTGTATTAACTTGTGGATTTTTCTGTGAGTATTTGGTGGCAGCGTCATAAAGTTGGTCCCGCAAGACTGCGTTAGCTGTGGAGCTCAGCTCACAGTGAAATGAGGAGAATGGGAGGGGAGATGATGACGTGACTCTCCCACCCGCCTTAACTATCAATCCCCCCACAAAGACAGTCTCTCGGAATCTGCATAAGCACAGCCCTTCACCAGCAATTTTAACTTAGTTACAAAGTGATCAAAACTCTCGTTTATATCCTGCGTCCTCTCATTAAACTTGTATCCCGCATTAGCCGTGGACATGACAAACGCCAGCGGCAGCCTGTCTATGAACTTAATTTAAACTTTAGGTTTACACCGTGCTTTGTTTCCGAAGTAGCTGCACTGATGAATATGGTAGTATATGTCACTCGCTCGCTTCTTATTGTTTCGCTGCCTTCTCCATTATATAATGCATGTTTTCTTCAGTGCTTTTTGGAGCTCTTCCTTGTTTTCTACGTACTGCGTTGACAGTCAGTTCACGTGATTACGTGGGAGGCATGATGATGTCACACGAAACTCCGCCCCCATGGCCATCGAGCTCAACTCTATTACAGTATATGGAGAAAAATAGCTTCCAGTTATGAGTTATGACCATTACGCGTAGAATTTCGAAATGTAACTTTTGTAAGTAAGCTGTAAGGAATGAGCCTGCCAAATTTCAGCCTTCCACCTACACGGAAAGTTGGAGAATTAGTGATGAGTGAGTGAGTCAGTGAGTGAGTGAGTGAGTGAGTGAGGGCTTTGCCTTTTATTAGTATAGATATCTATATATATACAGTACAGGCCAAAAGTTTGGACACACTTCCTCATTCAATGTGTTTTCTTTATTTTCATGACCATTTACAGCACTCCATCACTCTCCTTCTTGGTCAAATAGCCCTTACTCAGCCTGGAGGTGTGTTTGGGGTCATTGTCCTGTTGAAAAATAAATGATCGTCCAACTAACCTGACTTCTGCACAACACAACTGCTGGTCCCAACCCCATTGATAAAGCAAGAAATTCCACTAAATAACCCTGATAAGGCCCACCTGTGAAGTGAAAACCATTTCAGGTGACTACCTGTTGAAGCTCATCGAGAGAATGCCAAGAGTGTGCAAAGCAGTAATCAGAGCAAAGGGTGGCTATTTTGAAGAAACTAGAATATAAAACATGTTTTCAGTTATTTCACCTTTTTTTGTTAAGTACATAACTCCACATGTGTTCATTCATAGTTTTGATGCCTTCAGTCATGAAAATAAAGAAAACACATTGAATGAGGAGGTGTGTCCAAACTTTTGGCCTGTACTGTATATACAGGGGGTCCTCAGGTTACAACATCTCAGTATACGACATTTCGAGTTTGCAACGCTCACTCCCATAAAAACTTAAAAAAATTGAGACGTGAGAAGGAATGAAGGTAAGGATTTTTTTTTACACTTATTTTTTCTGTTACTACAGTACAGTATATTTATGTCCTTTTCCTTTTTCTGTGGCTTAGTTGTATTTTTATGTTCTAGATTATGATTTTGCAAATGTGTTAGGATAGGTAAGTGACTTAGACTAGGGTGTGTTTTGACTTACACCAAAATTCGGGTTACATCCCTGTTGTAGGAACAGAACTGTGTCGTAACCCGAGGACCCCCTGTATATATATATATATATATCTATATATATATATATACAGGGTGAGTCAAAATGATATTAACACTAATGGATTATTTTTATCTCAACCACACCTTTCCAGGTCGATTGATAGGTGGTGGTGGACCATTGCCATGGCCTCCACACTCCCCTGATTTGACACCCTATGATTTCTGGTTATGGGGTATGGTGAAGGAGCACATGTATAGCAGGAAAGTTTGTGATATCAATGATCTGAAGGACAGAATATGGACTGTGGTATCATCTATTCCCCATGAAATGTGTGTCCAGGCTTTAAATGGTACTGTTGCTGGTTGGTTTTTGAGTATTGAACATGATGGCAAACAGGTTAAGACATACCGGTAAATCATCTTGCACATATGAAGCATGTTTTGTGAATATATATAGTCATGCATGTGTGTCAGAGGGTCCCTACCATGCTGGGACATGAGGGGGCACTACTGCTGATGGTATTGTCTCTTTTCCTACCCACAGCTCAAAGAAACCACCCAATGAAGTCAGCTGACTCCTTTCCATCTGGTCCAGCGACCATAAAGCTGAGATTCTCCTGGAAGGAGTTGCCTAATTCCAGGATGAGAAGTGCCAGATGGAGCTCCAACCTGATGCATTTGATCGCTTCACAGAGACTTGCTTTTAAAACCAGAGCCTTGTTTTTCAGTTATTTTGTATCATCGAGGGCCTGTTTATTTTCTGGACTTACTAGTTATTAAACGGGGAAACCAGGTGGCACCCCAACATTTCTTTGGTAGACGTGTGTTTCCTCACTGCAGTCGATGACAAAGCATATTGTAATGCATATGTGCCTGGGGACCACCTTCCTGCCTCTGGTCAGATAAGCAGTTTCACCCCGGGGTCAGAGCGGGCACTGATGCTAACAATATCTTCTCTTTCCTTCTCCGCAGCCAGGAAAAGACACCCAAAAAAGACATCTAACCCTTGTCCCTAATCCCCAGAAAAAGTTCTGCCCCTTCTGGAACAAGTGCTATAAATTCGGTCCACTCTCAGAAGGTGGCGTCAGAGGTCAAACTGACACCCAAGACAGAAACAGCTCCTGATCTTTTGTTGGTTTCTGATTTGCTTAACGCTTACTGTTTTGAGCCATTTGCTGGCGGTCTTTCCTTTTTGTTATAATAAAAGAGGTTACCTGGCTGGTACCCCAAACTTTTTTGGCTGTCAACCCTGCTCTGTTTTCATGGCCACATAATTTAATATATTGTTGTCAACAGAAGGATGATTGGAGTCCCAAAGAAATGTTGGGGTGCCAACCGGGCCACCAAGTTTAATGCAATTGTCCAAAAACTGAATAGAAGCAAATGCTTGGTGGCGAAGCAGAAAACAGAATTCTAAAATACAGTCAGAGACAACTAGGCTCTGTACAAAAGGGGGCTCGTCTGCGTGGGTCAGTCATGGGGAGTTCCGACACATGGAGTCTTCTTCCTGAAGTGACACTCCTTCCTCTGGGAATGACTCAGTTTTATGGTGTCCCAGTCAACAGGGACAAGGCCTCTGGGACACAGTGGGCAGAGTTCAGTTGACCTCAAGGGGCAGTTTCTCGATGCTGCAGAAACAAAAAAAAGATGCCATGGTTAGAGACCACATCCCCTCTCATCCCGGGGTGGTATTACACATCTTAGTAGAGTCTGGAAGGTGACTATATAATTTTTTATTTAGGTTTTCTATTTTCCTTCTAAAAATTACCATTTGGGGACAAAAAGTACACAGTATCTTAAATATCTGCATAAAAAGATACAAAAATAGAAAACAGCAATTACAAAAAATGGTTACTATCATATATTCTAATGCAGACATCACTGTTTTTATTTATATATATATATATATATATATATGTACACATACTATATACCAATAGTATGGCTAACTATATACCACTCTATATTCTCAATTGACTTTTTAAAGAAATAAGGAATAATGAATGTATGAGAACTACTTATTAAAGATAAGTAATCAACTACTTTATTCAAAAACCAATTATTTACAAGCGGCAATTCAAAAAAACGGGAAATGAATTGCTGTAGTTTTGGGTAAGTAAAATTACGTTAAGAAAACAGTTTCATTGACAGTAAAGGGCATGTCCTACTTCTTGGAGACCAAGCGCACTCTGGCCTGAAGAGTTTCGTTCAGTGGAGCTCAGCTGTGGCTTACCATCCCCCTCCAACGCCGTCTTTCTCCCACAAATTGTCCTTTTGCGTTGCTCTCTGGCGCCCCAAGCGGTTCCACACTACTCTACGCGGATTAAAACGAAAACAAATAATCTAGCGTGTATTGGTCGGCCGGAATGAGACTGAGCCCAATGATATTCTAGAAGGCGGGCCTCGAGCACGGAGCCCCGCCTCTTGGTGCAGTTTTTTTTTCCGCTCCCAGTCTTTCACATGTATATATCAGCAGGAGTGACCCAGAAACAGACGTACACTGAAGTCGGGAGTCAATGTGCAGGTTGTGCGGGATTTTGGAAGGTTCAGAGGTTCTAATGCAAATCGCAGCAAGACGTTGAGTTAACGAGAAGCTAACAACCAGGAGGACACACGAGCAGCGGTAGGCTTCGGGCTTTATTGTTCTTAAGCGGGACACAAAGTAGCTTAAATAAAAACACCTGGGGGATTCCGTTTGGCAAGTGCGTGCGGCTCCTGCAAAACAAAGAGGCAAGGCAAAGCGGGGGAGGGGAGGCAAGGCAAAGCAAAACCTAGCATTGCAAGTTGTGGGGCTCCGTTGCTGTTTTGGAGTTTACAATTCAGAGCCGGAGAAGAACGCTGCGCCCCCCCAGTCCTTCGTGAAAAAGCGTGCAGTCTCGGATTCGCTACACGGTTCCGGTTGCTGTTTGGACGGACTGCCTTGAGCACAGTGCAAAACCGAAAGGTTTCTTTGTGACACCGGCCTGGGTTATGCATACTCTGCCCGGTAAAGCCTGGCACACACCGGCGTTAGCAAAACTGGGTCAGAACCAGGAGTGGCTATCCGCGGACCGGCTATTGATGAGTCTGAGAAACCGTCAGCTGAGCTCCCGAGGCCTACATGTTCGTAAGAAATGGTGTAGACCCGGGGTGTGGGAGCTTTTGATTTTGCCCGACTCCCAGACGGCATTGTTGGCCTATAGGTAAATAACATCAACTTGGAGTCGCTGTGTGCCCTGTAAAGCAAAGGCTGGTGTGCCAAGCGGGCAGTTGGGAAATCCTGGACTGGACTTGCTACCCACTTGGCCTCGAGGGGGTTCACGGACAGTCCCGCCTCTTTGTTGTTTTTCTGTAATTTCACTAAATCGCCGTTTTAGTTGATTGGTGGTTTCCGCCGGGCGTCTTCCTGGAAGAGGCGAGTATGAGAGATCAGTAGAGATTAGACTGCGCACTTTTAAAGGGCCAGACCGGAGGGTCAAGTGACCGAATGAGAGCTCCACTTTCTGTTGGGTTTGGTTTTCCAAGAAGAGTAATTCCAAAAGGGGGAAAAAGTGTGTATTCAGTAATGTGAACGCATAAAATCGGAAAGTAGTGCTCTTCAAGGGACCCTCGGGTCAGTAAAGCCGCATCCTTCAGCTGCCCCCCCCCTTCATTTTGAGGGTCCAGTCAAGGAGAGACTTGTTGGTTCTTTACACTTTGTGTGTGTGTGTGTGTTGCCAGTTCCTAACCCGTGTAGCCTGCGATCCTGAGGGAATATGCTTAGTGCAAACAAATGTACTACTGATCAGCATTTGTGTTATTATTTACATCGGAAAGTCGCTATATAAAGTACCAGTTGGTCATTTTGGCTTTGTGGCCAAAATACCAGCAGGTTGAACTTTGAGTCCTAGGATTTAGTTTTGTCCCTCCTCTCCTCCTGACCTTGAATGAGCTAAAATTAAAAAATCGGTGACAAAGTGCACCACAACTAGTGTAGGAAGAGTTAGTATTGGTAAGATACTATTAAAAAAAAAAAAAAAAAAAAAAGTGGTGGTTTAGACTTTGTGACCTAATGGCTAACGTGTTTTACTGTGGATTATCCATTGAGGCCCACCCCTTATCTCCACTTTTAAGTGGACAAATGCAACAACGCTCTGTAACTTCTAAAACACCCAGGAGGGGTGTTCACAGTGGAAAGGTGCTACATAAAATGCCAATTGCTGATTTAGACTTTTCCAGCATGTTGAACTTTGCATGTTTGACCTCGAGTGAGCTCCGACTGTGATGTCCATGACAAAGAGCCCCCCCCCCCCCCCCCAGCTTTATCAAGAGTGTTTTTGCATTTTAAGGTCACATTATTTAGTTCAAGGTTGGTCTTTGGTAGTGTGACCTAATGTTGTACTTTGCTAGTCCCTACCAGACCTTGATTGTGCTCCATTTGTTAAATTGGTGACAAAAGAGTCGCTGGAGCTTGTAAAGCACAGTAGGGTGGTGGCTACAGTTTTAAAGGCACTGTACGTAATGAAGGTTGGTCAATTGAAATAAAATAGAGCTTGGTCATTGAGATTGTTTGTTTGACCTAATGTCCAGCATTATCTCGTTTTGAGTCCCTGTTAGTCTGCCCATCACAATTGTGGCACAGCTTTGTACTTGCAAAGCTCTTTGGGATGGTAGCTGAGTGCTTGTTGTTATGAAAGGCACTATAGGCCACAGTGTTTAGACTTGTTAATCGTGCGATTTTGAAACTGGGTCTTTTGTTTTGTTAAAGTGTTTTAACTTCCAGTGTGTCCTTTTGTGTATTTATTTATTTTGCACACTTGTTGGTGGCTGGTGTCCCGTCCAGGGTTTGTTCTTGCTAGGTGTCCTTCATGACTGCTGGACATCAGATTCTTAGAGGGCCTTTCATAAGCAGTCCATGGGACGTGAGTTTTGTGGTCTACTCCAGACCCTAGCCTGCCTGTTCATTTGGTTGTGGGTCAGCATATTTCAACACGGTGGTCAGTGCTGCTTTGTTAAAGTGAATTCATTGTGTGTTGTGTGTCCACTTCATTTTATGTCTCTTGTGAGATGTTACTGGCTTCAAACCCACCACTTTCTCTCGGAAGCCAAGGCTGGGACTGTTGTGAGGGGCTGCATTTATGTGTGTGAGCCACTGATGGTGACTTTGCACAATTGCCACTCGCTAGCTTGTCTCTGTTAATCTGTTTGCAGTGGCAGAGGCTTATCTGGTAAATATTTTAGTGGTGCCTGCCACTGTCCTGTCCTGGGCAAAACTGCCAAGGGCACTATATAATAAGGTTGGGTGGGTTGTAGATGAGACTTGATGCTTTAGCACTCCAGTGATATCTGAATTATTTATTTTTTTTTCCATCTTCCAAAACAGCAGAAGACCATGGCTGACCATTTAATGATGCCAGTGAACCATGGGTCTGGAGGTGGTGGTCTGCACGGATATCGTATGGGAATGAACCCTGGCATGCAAGGACCCCCACAGCATCACCAACAGCAGGTTGGCCTCCGGGGGGTCCCTACTGGTCAAATGATGCACTATAATGGGAGCCCTACAGGTGCAATGGAGTCTGTTATGCGGCAACGGCCCAGCATGGTCAACGGAGGGCAGATGGGACACCCCCACCATCAAATGGCTAGCAGTCTCATGTACAACGGGCAGAATCATCACATGCAGCAGCAGCAGCAGCAGGCACACCACGTCTCGCACCCGCAGCAGTTCATTGGAGGAGGTGGTGGCGGACTCACTTCACAGCAGCTCATGGCTAGCATGCATTTGCAGAAACTCAACAACCAGTACCAAGGACACCCTACCATGTCTATGAATGGGAACATGGCTTCAGGTCCCCCTTACAGAATGCCACCAAGTCAGCTGGCAGTGGGCATGCAGCACATGTGCCCTCCAGCTCTGACACTCAACATGATGGACTCTGATCTGGTAGATGAGGACGTCTTGACATCTCTCGTCTTGGAACTGGGCCTGGATCGCATCCAAGAGCTTCCAGAACTGTTTTTAGGTCAAAATGAGTTTGATTTCATCCCGGACTTTGTCAGTAAACAGCAGCCAAGTACAGTGAGCTGTTGAGGGCTGAAAATGTGGGTGGGGAGGGTGGATAAGAGCCCCAGGAATGATGAGCCTGACCGGACAATCTGTTTTGCTGTTTTTAATTTATGATACTAGTAATTAGAATAAAATGATTTGCACTGGATAGCCACTTCAGGACTCTTGGCGCTTCCGGGATACAATTATATGTTACTCTTTTGGTCAGAGGTTGCACTCTTCTTTGTCTTGGTGGCTGAACAATTTTGTTTCCCTCAGGCTTCACATTAAGACAATGGCTAATGGCTCTGATGGAGGGACGACTTCAGTAAGAGCCTACTGTGTTTGTGTGTCGCATTTTTTTTTTTTTTATTTATACATTTTATTGTACAACAGTAAGCACATTATGTGCTCGACTGGAGAAGAATGGTAGACTTGTGTCTTCATCTCATTCGACACAAAAAGAAAAGCAAAGCATCGTACTGTTGGTGCACAAGCAAGTGAAGAATGTGGACTATTTCTGTGATAACTAGTGCGAGTGTGTACACCGGTGACAGCTGAATTAACGTGTAGGTGCAACCTCCCCCCCCCCCCACCAGTTTAGCCAGTTTGCTTCACGTTTAAAAGATGCCTGTACAATTCCATGTTTGTCCACAAGGGGATGCACTTGACACCATAACTGGATCAATTTACCTTGAACCTTCTCCCATTGTTCTGTTCTTGTGGACACTCTCCAGGGTTCTGCTCCAGTGTCTGCTTTTGGGTTTTTTTTTTTATTCCCCCCCCCCCCAAAAGTGTTCAGAGCCATGCTGAAGGTGAACCTCTGTTTATGATATATGCAGTAACTTTTTAGGCGTGTAAGAGCAGACTTGCGCTGTACAGGTAACATTAAACATTTCTGAGATTCTCTACACCTTATTTTTGTAACAAGCGAGGCTGTGTCCAGCAGTGGTGTATTACTGTTAATGATCGTTATTTATTGTTTAATGACATATTTATTGGGCTGGTGGCTTATTAGCCCTCCTGTCGGTCAATATGGTGACTCCTAAGATATCCTTTTTCCAGGGTGTCATCCTTGCTTTGTGACCAATGGTGCAGAAGCCCTGCAGCTGAAATTAGAAGAGTCTCCTCTTGGACACAGATGAAGAGTAACTGGGAGTTTGGTTGAGCCTGTGGGGGCTTTAACTAGTTAAACCTTTCAGGTTGTCAAGTCAGAATTTATCCTACTAGGATGGAACAGTGAAATGATCTTCATCCACTCCCCTTCCTACTGCCGCTCTTCTGAATTATTGAACGGGCTTCGTCGCTTTATCAGATGCATCAAGCTGAAAGCTGATCTTAGGCATCATTGTCCACTGCCTGCCATGCCGGGTGCCACTCTGACTTGGCAAAAAAAAAAGCAAGGGGTCTCCTGAGCGGATTCATCTTTGGGGAATAATTGTAGAAATGGTTTGGTCATTCCTTCTATTAAGAAGAAAGGAAACAAAAGTTTGCCTTGTTGATTTGGACGGTACAGTGCTGGGGCCGAAAAGGGGTTGCTGTTTAAAGGCTGGTCCTGTCTTATTTATAAATAGGTCCTAACTTTATATTTTTTTAAAAGCCAAAAAAATTCTCTTAAGGTCCTGTACCTCATGATTTTTTTTTTTTTGTATATTATCTGATGCAATAAAATGTGACTTAATTTTTTTTTGGAGACGTCACTCTGCTTGTTGGGTTTGGGATGTGTGTTGGGTCGGCCGGATTATTTCTTGATGTGTCTGTATCCTTGTTTTTCCTGAGGAGCGGGGTGGTGGTCCTGTGTACAGAGGCTCAGCTCAGTAAGTACACTTGCACCCCAGTTTAAACAGATTGTAGTAGTTTTATCATTGTTGATCAATGACAAGACTAAAATGTTGAACATTTTTCTAAATTTGACAGAAATAAAAAAAAAAAAAAAAATTCAATAAAGGGGTATTTTTTTTTTTTTTTTTGACCTGCCTCTACCTGTTGCTGTTCTTTATATTGTAGCATTGTTCTGAAGACATGGTGGGCAATATCAGAATGGGTAGCCTCTAGAATTTTGGCTGAGACTCCCGCTTTACAACCTGATTTGATCATACAGAATAAGAGAGTGCAGTGAGTTTATCTTGATTGAACCCACTTTGTTCATCACTGGTGCCTGCCAGGAGCCAAAGCCTGTGGGAGCAGAATGGGGTGCCAGCTTGTCATGGGGCTTACCTGGCGGAGTTGCTCTTCAACCCCAACCTGCATCTCTTGAGACATGGAAAGGAAGGAAGGAAAACCTCAGTTTGAAGAACAAGCAAACTCCATGCACAGGCTTACCAGGCTGGGTGGTGTCTTCTACGTGGGGGTCACACAGCCCAATTGTCCCATATTAGACCTTCACTACTGCTTTCTACATACAACTGGCATGTTCTCTGGTTAAGTGAAATGTCTTCCTAATTCCCTAAGGTGTGTAGTTTAATGTAATTGGAAAACCCTAATTGGCGCATGTGTGGGCGTCTTGGGCAACGAGCCTGTGATAGAGTGGCATCCCATCCTAGGATTTGGCACCTGTCTTCTGTGCGGTGCTGCCAGAATCCTGGAAGATGGAATTAGCAGACAGAAGTACTGTGCACAGGGGTTCAAGTAACTGACCTGTGTTTGTCTGAACTGCTGTAGTCACCAGCCCACCACACGGTGTTTATTGTATGCATGTCTTCAGGAAGGAAGTAGTGGTTTAGAACTTTGGCAGAACTAGGGTGAAAGCATGAACTGATGCCACCATAAAAATGAAGATCTATCCATCTGTCCATTTTCAAAAGCATTTGTCTAATTACAATGTAGCTGAGGGTCACTGTTAGCCTGTGGCCAACCTGAAGGCCTATGTTGGTGCCATTCAGGCAAGAATGGAGTTTAAGGGATGACTCTAAACCGCAGGAGTCAGACTCTGGCATCCTGTCCAGGGTTGGATAGTCTCTCCACTGCCCTGTGACATGGCACTACACTGGATGGGCAAGTTTTACACCCAAGTGTAAGCTAAAATCCACAGATTTGCAGATGGCAGTTTTGCTTAGGGTCACTTTATCGAGCTCAAGTGTCCCTCAGATTCTTAGTCTTCACTACAGTGTCTATGTGGTGGACAAGTAGCACCACTTATTGTCTTTTAACAGAGTACTGTGTGCCACTAACCAATGATGGTCTGGTCCAGCAACAGAGGCAGAAGGTCCACATCCCAGTACACACACCACAGAGGAACACACACCAGGAAGCACTTCTTTACTTGGATGTGAAGACCAGGAAAATACTAACCAGTGGTCATGGAGTCAGTGTGATGGGCTTGTAAGGATTACCTGGATTATACATTGGGAGGGTGAAGCCACATCAGGTACTTGTGCTCTGGGAGAGTCACATACACCAGTGGAAATTAAATGGAAGTGTAGCTAGGACTAAAGCTTGGAAGTACTCGTATATACAAAGAGTTGTGTGAATTGGGGAAAAAACTACTAAGACATGGAGCTGAAGCAGATGCCGGAGCCTTGACAAACCTTTAAGAAGAATCTGAATTAGATGTTGGGAGAGCTTAGCTATTTGCTAAACAAAAAAGCCCGATGGCCTCAATAGCCTCCTTACATTTGTCAGTTTTTTATGTTCTAACAGCAAAAGGGGAAGGCTAGAGATAGGGGATGATGGAGATTCTAAGACCAGGGTGGTAGGAGCTTTATAGGATCTGTACATCTTAAGTGAACAGAGTGGTGTCTTGTGGCTCCAGAGACCCGACTTCAAATCCTGGCCCAGTCACTGCCAGTATGCAAGTTCTCCCCAGTGCTAAAGAAATACCTATTGGGCTGACTGTTGTCTGTAAATTGGCTTTTCGTGGGTGAGCATGCTCAGCATGTTGGTTCTTATTTCATGCCAAATGACAGAGGAACAAGCTCTGGAAAAAGCAAGTTCTTATGTGTTCAGTAAGCATGTTGAGGTTGACTAGCAGCTCGACAGGATGTCTGTGTCTCAGGCTCACTCTCACAGTGATTAACGGACATCCCATCCAGTTTCTACTTTGGATGCAATGCTGTCTTTGTTGGCTCGGGCTCCCTGTGACCCTGGAACGGCAAAGGTGGTTCAAAAAACAGACAAACTGATTCTCTGAATTTTTTTTTTTCAATGCACTTCTGCTGCTAAACATTAATGTTAAAAGCAATCAAACTGGAAAGGTTCTCCTTACTGCAAATCATTTAAAGAAGAAAAAGAAAAAAAAATCCAGCAATCATTCAAAACAGAGACAGATGCTCATCTCAGAAGAACCCAAAAATTAAATTTAAACCTTCAAAGGGAAACTTCAAAGAGAAGGAAGAAAAATGTCCATGTACTTTTCAAAAGTTAAAATGAAACAGAAGAGCAGCAGCAGCATGAGAAAGTAACAGCTGCTGGGAGGAGTCAAATAAAACCAATGGGAATGGAGGAGCAAAATCCTGCAAAATGTTACTCTACTGCCACCTGCTGTGCACACAGCATAAAGTTCAGTCTACAAATGGCTGCCTGGACCGTAGTGTGCTGGTCTGCAACTTTCCATCACACTGTTTGATGGATTCCTTTTCACTGGTTAGCAGCTGTACCTGCTTTACTGGTCCACTATGTTCATATTGTGCCACCATACCAAGCAGGTGACACCTACCACTACGTGATCAGCAACTGAGATCTTCTGTCTGCTGCATATCTGCCTCCTGGTCACCATTACAGACTTTATTTAACCTCTCAGGCTTGACACACAGACTTTTTATCTTTCAACCTCTCAGATATTGGGGGATTCATAATTTCTTGTACTACTCACTTTAATTTTCTTAGTATGTGGTGGTGGTGTCTACCATGAATTGTTCAATAATACAGCACTTGTATGGTTGGCCTAGTATTTTTTGAAGTACTTAAATGTAGAAGTCACTTTTCCAAACCCCTGGTCTAAGCTGTACAGAACACATAGGAAAGGAAGCACAAGAACAACAACATAACACAAGCCATCAAATGCTTTAGTGTTATAAAACACACCAGTGTTCGGTACAAGGCATAGAGAGGTCTGGAGCAAGTGTGCATATTCTCTCAGTATTTATTAGGATTTTCTTTAAAAGTCCGACTTGTTTTACATTAAGTGCCGCCCAGATTTTATAACACAGACAGAGAGGCACAGACTGAGGTAAATATATGAGAATGAGAAATAGTTTGTGGTAATGCATTGTCTGTTTCCTCAGATGTAATGTATTCTGACATTCTAGTCTGTCTCTGCTGTAAGAAATACACTTCTCAAACAGCCTTTGGTTTAAAGAAGTTCAAGTTAATAGGTGCTCACAATTAATACTTTTTTCTTTTCATATGGTGAGGTTTGTGGCATATTAAGTACATGTTTTTATCTATCTACCTACCTACCTGTTTTACAAACCAATGTGGAACAGTTTAGTGCAGCATGGACTAAACATTTTGGCACAAGTTAAGAACCAACCCTGTAGGGGCAACCTGTTCACTGCAGGGCACACTGGTCCTATATAGTCTCCTATCATCCTGCAATGGTTCAGGAATTGAGAGGAATGCAGAAGTACCACATTTTCATCTTTGGAAAACAAATCTGTGATGTACATGTTCACCCCAAAGGACTTACTCATACAAGAAAGGATGGACATGTTTCTGACTAAGTAAAATGACAGTTTACTATATCTGATTTGGATGTTGTGCCCAATAATATATGGGTGACAACTTCCCATCAGCACTCTGGAACAGAACAGCCAAGATCAGAGAAAGGGCGTATGCCTGAGGAAGCTGTGCTATTGATGAGGAGTACAGAACTTTCACTTGTGTGGTATTGAGAAGACCTCAATATGTTTACACAGCATTAAAACAAAATTAAAGATAAACTGTTTTTTATTCTCTTTTTGAATAGTTATGTTATAAAAAGTGTTGGTTTGTAACAGAATAAAAAAAGAAAAGCTCCTCTGAGGTCTCAATTTCTGCACTTGACTTCACATCAGCTTGCTACATCGGGGCTGGGAGAGACTGAAGGGAACACCGCTGGCCCAAAATCTCACAGAGTTATTGTGCTAGGACCTTGCTCCACCTTCTCCTTGTCATAGAATCTCTTATTAGTGCATCAGTTTATAAAAAAAGTATTAAACACTTCCTTAGAACTTGCCCTGTTTGAGTCTGTCTATATGGAAGGTGAGTTTGAGTGCAGGGCCTAACTTTAGGCCCATGTATTTCATCATCATGTCACTGCGCAGCAGGAGTAAAGCCTTCCCATCAATTTCCTGGAACAAAAAAGACAAAAAGCTGTAAAATAGAGAAAGTAATCTTTGGTGAAGAATATTATTATTATTGTAATATTATTAATACCCAAGCTTAACAATAGGTAAACCAGTTTAAAAAAAATCATCCTGTACATTATACATATTCTTCAGTTTCTTGGATCTTCTTCATTGGTTATTTATAGATTCTACAAATTTTGTTTTAAACAATGACTTCCACAACATATGCATTATTGTAAGACACTTTATAAAGCAAAAAAGGCTGGAATAAGGTCTCACAAAATGTTTCTGTATTATTTTGAAACAGTGGTCAAAGTATAGAAGTAAAAACTTGATGCATGTACTTCAATGGATAAATCTTTGGTTTACATTTAAAAACAGAGAGGAGTCTAGAAAATGTGTACTAAACCATACATCTGGCATATATGGTTAAATGGGGAAAAAAAACTGTGCTCGGCAAATTTAGTACAGAAGAACAGCAAATAACATTGAGAACCTCAGATTTGTCATCATCTGTTTTCTGTGCAGTTAGGTTGATTGCACTTTTGGTATGACAAAGCACCAACACTGGGATTTAAGAAACAAACTAAATAATACCAACTTACAGTTGAGGAGAAATAAGTGGAATAAAAATGTCCAAGGAAATATAAGAAAAAAAAATCATTTGCTACTATTACTGAGTGTAAATCAAATGCCAACATTAGCCTGAAAATCATAATGTCACTTTTGTGCACACCAAATGTGTTCCCTGTCTTACTCTCCAGCTACTGTAACTCAGTTAGAGAATAGCCATTGCTTACATTATGTCCAAGTTATGCTTGCTTAATATTTTCAAGGCCTTGTACATATTTATTTTACTGTTAAGATCCGATGTTTACAAACTGTGTACAGCAGAAGTCCTCAAGTATAGTCCTAGAGGGCCACAATGGATGCAGGTTTTCATTCCAACCAGTTTCCTAATTAGAAGCCTCAGTACTTTCTGATAACCAAAGTTGGTATTTAATTATATGGCTTGTTAGTATGGTCATTCTTTGATTCTGTAATTTTTTAACACATTACAGATTTTCCGTTTCTAAGCACATTACCCACATGTTTTGTGGACAACAATAGATTTGTACTTCTCGTTGCTCTTTCCTCTCTCATACTGTATTTCTAAACATTTTAACAAAACAGGTACTTCATGATGCACATACTGTTTTAAATGTCAGCATGTTAACCAGAGTGGGTGGTTCCTTAGTAATTTGCACCTCATTATTAATTGGTGGCTAGTTACGAACAAAAGTAGTAATTAAAATGTAAATGCAGCAGTTTAAAACTAAAATAATGAATTAAGGGATCTGAATCATAAGTGAACTAACGGATAAGTTTGGTGATTTTCAAGTCAAAGTTATTTCTTTGTAAACATGGTATATATGCATTTACAGCACAAAACTGTGTTCTAAAGTGAAGTGTTTTCTATAAATTCTATAAAACACTTAAAAGAGGTTTTATAATAGAACCTTATGGGGCCTGGATCACCTGGAACACAAAAGCCTACAAATTTATCAAATACATCCATTTTTCAAAGCCCAAAAAGTTGTCATACATTGATCTGCATCTTGTGATTATACATACATTGTAAAATAGCTCATATATGTAATTTTCCAAAAAAAAAACAAACATATTATGAGATTCAGCCATTTTAAAGAAAGAACAGCAAACAGTCCTTCACTCAGTAATGAAATAACTCCAACTTAAAAAAAAAAAAAGTATCTTTTTACTAAACTTAAATCCAGAAAAGTATGTTACTTTAGCAGTATATACTTGGATTCTAATTAAAACATTGATGTGAAAAAATGCAGCCACTATTTTTTTATTGTAAAAATTTGTATTAATGCCCACTTATTCTCTTTAGGGGCAGAACTTTCTCATTAAGAGATTATACTTTTTTTTCCCTGTCTCTTCCTTTTAAGAAACTGAAAAAAAAACACATTCCAATCAAAAATATAAATACAAAAAGAACACCTTTCACAGTTTATATATGAAGTTCATTGATAGTTAATTTTTATGACAATATCAACTGCTGCAAAGCCTTTGCCATAAAAATGTAAGATAGTAAAGATTAGAATCACAAATATGTGAATTCTTCATCCCCTATGAAGCAAGAATCCCTTCCTTACTTGCTTGCTTTGGTCAGCAAGTTGGATAACTGTAATGTGATTACCATTTTCCTTCTAAATGATGCTATAACAATGATGAAATATGAAAATATAAAATAGCAAATGATAAGAATTTACAATACTTTTTCGAATCCCTAATATGGCTTATTTTTAACAAAACTATTCCAGATAAAGAGTCTAAACATACATGTTTTCTGAAAAGCTCAGCATGTGGTCCAAGCTGGGGATCAGCATCTCGAACAAACTGCATAACATCATCAACCGTCCAAAGATTGGGATCCCTGCTGAAGGAACGTGGGCTGTCTCGTGAAGTTAAGAACCGGTCTAAGGAAATATGACATATAGTGAGATATATAATTAATCAGTGATTCCAATTTCTTACATGTGATGTTCAAAATAACATGAAAACGTATTTGAAGCCAAGCATGGAAGTATCATAAGAACCGTTGGGTGTGAGCTGATGTTAACTTACCCCCGGAGCTAAGGCGCTGCAGTGAGTTTGGCAGACTGCTGCTTTGTGTTAGTGTTCTGAAGGATGGCGAACGGAAGTCTCTCCTAGAAGGGCTAGCAGAGTTTATAGATGCAAGAGGTGACTCAAAGCTGTCGAGACGATGTTCAGTTGCTGCAGGGAGACCACTCTCTATTTGGAACGTTTCCGCTAATACAGAAGATAGCACTCAATGTAACCATTAGTATGCCACTAATGTATCAAAACATTTCAAGATGTGACTGCAAATGAAACAGCTGGAAAGGTTTCTGAAGAAGAATACATCTTTGATTAGTATGAGCTCTTTCATAGGCTCGCTTCATTTAAACCTGCTAATAAGGTTTTGTGAATTAGAAACTGAATATGTTTAAAACAACTGTAATAATCATTAGTATACAGTACATCCGGAAAGTATTCACAGCGCATCACTTTTTCCACATTTTGTTATGTTACAGCCTTATTCCAAAATGGATTAAATTCATTTTTTTCCTCAGAATTCTACACACAACACCCCATAATGACAACGTGAAAAAAGTTTACTTGAGATTTTTGCAAATTTATTAAAAATAAAAAAACTGAGAAATCACATGTACATAAGTATTCACAGCCTTTGCCATGAAGCTCAAAATTGAGCTCAGGTGCATCCTGTTTCCCCTGATCATCCTTGAGATGTTTCTGCAGCTAAATTCAGTTGATTGGACATGATTTGAAAGGCACACACCTGTCTATATAAAGTCCCACAGTTAACAGTTCATGTCAGAGCACAAACCAAGCATGAAGTCAAAGGAATTGTCTGTAGATCTCCGAGACAGGATTGTGTCGAGGCACAAATCTGGGGAAGGTTACAGAAAAATTTCTGCTGCTTTGACGGTCCCAATGAGCACAGTGGTCTCAATCATCTGTAAGTGGAAGAAGTTCAAAACCACCAGGACTCTTCCTAGAGCTGGCTGGCCATCTAAACTGAGCAATTGGGGGAGAAGGGCCTTAGTCAGGGAGGTGACCAAGAACCCGATGGTCACTCTGTCAGAGCTCCAGAGGTCCTCTGTGGAGAGAGGAGAATCTTCCAGAAGGACAATCATCTCAGCAGAAATCCACCAATCAGGCCTGTATGGTAGAGTGGCCAGACGGAAGCCACTCCTTAGTAAAAGGCACATGCCAGCCCGCCTGGAGTTTGCCAAAAGGCACCTGAAGGTCTCTCAGACCATGAGAAACAAAATTCTCTGGTCTGATGAGACAAAGATTGAACTCTTTGGTGTGAATGCCAGGTGTCACGTTTGGAGGAAACCAGGCACCGCTCATCACCAGGACAATACCATCCCTACAGTGAAGCATGGTGGTGGCAGCATCATGCTGTGGGGATGTTTTTCGGTGGCAGGAACTGGGAGACTAGTCAGGATAATGGGAAAGATGACTGCAGCAATGTACAGAGACATCCTGGATGAAAACCTGCTCCAGAGCGCTCTTGACCTTAGACTGGGGCGACGGTTCATCTTTCAGCAGGACAATGACCCTAAGCACACAGCCAAGATACCAAAGGAGTGACTTCAGGACAACTCTGTGAATGTCCTTGAGTGGCCCAGCCAGAGCCCAGACTTGAAAGAGATCGAACATCTCTGGGGAGATCTTAAATTGGCTGTGCACCGACGCTTCCCATCCAACCTGATGGAGCTTGAGAGGTGCTGCAAAGAGGAATGAGTGAAACTGGCCAAGGATAGGTGTGCCAAGCTTTTGGCATCATATTCAAAAAGACTTGAGGCTGTAATTGCTGCCAAAGGTGCATCGACAAACTATTGAGCAAAGGCTATGAATACTTATGTACATGTGATTTATCAGTTTTTTTATTTTTAATAAATTTGCAAAAACCTCAAGTTAACTTTTTTTTCACGTTGTCATTATGGGGTGTTGTGTGTAGAATTCTGAGGAAAAAAATGAATTTAATCCATTTTGGAATAAGGCTGTAACATAACAAAATGTGGAAAAAGTGATGTGCTGTGAATACTTTCTGGATGCACTGTATGTAAAGATAAACAACCAATATATTTCAAGCATTACTTTTTACCTTTCTTCTGTTTATGATAGAATTGAGATTTCTATCTATCTGACTCTAAATTGATGAAAAAATAATCTAAAAAACTGTCATTAATTTGAAACATCATCTTAATCCAGTCTACACAAAATGCCAATAGAATAAACAAACAAAAGTTACTAAAAAATCTGAGCTAATTAAATTTTTAGTTGGTGTACATTCACTATAAAAGTACACTTTATTCCTTTTAAAAATTTAATCATAGAATAAAATTTTTAGTAAAAGGAAAACTTAATTTAAACCAGGAAAGCTTATATGCAGTTACTAACACCAAGAGCGTATGTTAAACAGAAGGCATTACTTTTCTAACAATGGATAAGAACTTTGCCTCTGAGCTCATATACTGTACGTTTGTACATTTTCACTGAGGATTAACAACTCCCATGGCTCTGTCTGCAGGGTCCTTTTATGAAGTCTGTGTCAAACTACTACAATATTAGTACTAAAAAGACCTGAGGACAGTAGGATGTGACCACACGTTTACACAAATATTGCCACATTACACAACTTTACAATGCAAGAGAAATTTCAAAAGGCAGAACATTAGTTCTTTTGAAAGGTTCACTGTCTACTGTATGTACAGCAGTTCTCCTTGTTATTGGCTAGCCTTTCATGTAGAACTTTAAATTGCAAATCTCTCTCAGACCTGTATAAGTCCTTATGTTCATGCAATAGTCAACAGTATTTAACCAGATAGGTTTATACCTCATATTCAACAACTGTGTCATATAAGATGAGTTCCTCTTATATCTTATCTCAAGTGGTTTGTGTTATTCTTTTGGAAATAAAATAAGAAGTCACTCTAAAGGGTAATTTGTACCTTCTGTAGGGTGTCGGTCATTTTTAGTAAGTTTTGGGGAGAGGGGAGCACTATAGGGTGGGGAATCCTGGTATCTTTTGCTTCCTCGACCAGGAACAAGAAGGGGACTTTCACCATAACACTTCCTATCTGTGAAAAGAAGAAATCAGAATTTAATAAAAATACACTACAGAACCTTATGTAATTAGTAATTTTAACCACTGAAGTGCAATTACAAGGCAAATGAAGTGAAACCTTTTATTTAATTTTGACACTGCAATGTTATTAAGTACACACAGGCCAGTACAGTAAAGGCTAATGACTTTATATTACAAGTCAGGTGATCAATTGCTCTATTCCATTTATACTCATTGTTTCCATTACTGTGTCTTCAAAGATAGTAAGGAACCAGACACATAATTACTTGTGTCAGTGTTACAAAGAAGTAATCCTGCTCTGCACAGCAGTTATGTTAAACTTGATAGCATGTGTTACTATATTTCAAAAACCAAAGCATTACTCTAGAATATGAAAAGGAAGAATTCTGTACTAGAGGGTTCTTTCCGTAAAAACAAAGATTAATCTCAAAATATGTTAGAGTGTAAATAATTATTTAGGACTTCAGGTGACACTGAAATTCTTTATAGAGAAGAGGTTCCTGAACTAGGATTCCAGTGGTACCTACAGTATATATTTCCAAATGCATCATTCAAACTGAAGACCTAAACAGGGCACAATAAATTTGTTTAAAAGGACTTTAAATAAAAGATGGATACATTTTAAGGAAATATTATTACAAACAGCTACTGACATCTGTGGAGTCAAAATAGAAAGACAAGATTCTGAGCAACAAAACTAAATGGTGAAATGAGGAAGTAAAGAGCAAGGTGGCAGTGGAAAAAAACAAGGTATGGAAAAAATGCACAGAAATAAAAACGGAAGAAGACAGGGTAGTATATACAAAAAAAAAAAAAGCAAAAAGAAGCTAACAAAATTGTGAAATCAGCAAAGGAAAGTATAGGTAAGAATTTGGGAAGAAAATTGAGGGGGAAAAACACTTTTGGAAATGTAACCAAAAGCTTAAAGGGAAATTGAATACACAAAATTAGAGTAAATAAAAGACATAAAAAGAGAGGCAGATGGGATACACAAAGCATGGAGAACTACTATGCAAAGAATGTGAAGGAGAAGTAATGAAAATCCTATAGAAAGGGAAAAATGAAGATGGATGAGGAAGACTATGAAGGAATAACACAAGAAGAAGTAATAATGCTCTAATTAAAAGCAAAGACAAAGCAGCTGGGGCAGGTGGGTTAACAGCTGAAATGTTTAAGAATGGAGGAACAACAGTTGGCAAATGGCTAGAGAAAAACTTCCAGTAAGTATGTCACATAGAGGGAATGCCAGAGGAACAGGAATGAAATGGTACCAATATATAAAAAAAGGGACTCCCTTACAAAACAATATGTTTTTCATCAAGAAGTATATTCAAAGTCAACAGTAAATAGAATGAGAATGGTAATAGGCAATAAAATACAGTGATCCCTCCTCGATCGCAGGGGTTGCGTTCCAGAACCCCCCGCAAAAGGCGAGTGTGCGTCAGGAGCAGAGAATGTCAGAGAGAGAGAGAGAGAGAGAGAGAGAGAGAGAGAGAGAGAGAGAGAGACAGAGAGAGAAAAGCAAACAATCAAAAATCAATAGGTGCTTTTAAGTATGTGAAGCACCGCCCGACAAAGCAGCCGCAAAAAGGGAGCAATGTGAGGGTAGTCTTTCAGCATTTTTTAGAGGAGCGTCAGTATCCTCTAGGCTAGTGTGCAAACAGCCCCTCCGCTCACACCCCCTCTGTCAGGAGCAGAGAATATTAGAGAGAGAGAGAGAGAGAGAGAGAAAAGCAAACAATTAAAAATCAATAGGTGCTGTTAGGTCTTTTAAGTATGTGAAGCACCGCGTGGGAAGCATATCGTATATCATTGAGGAGTTTTATTTAATACGTAATACGTGCTCTGATTGGGTAGCTTCTCAGCCATCCGCCAATAGCGTCCCTTGTATGAAATCAACTGGGCAAACAAACTGAGGAAGCATGTACCATAAATTAAAAGACCCATTGTCCACAGAAATCCGCGAACCAGTGAAAAATCCGTGATATATATTTAGATATGTTTACATATAAAATCCGCAATGGAGTGAAGCCGCGAAAGTCGAAGAGCGATATAGCGAGTGATAACTGTACAAGAAGCGCAAGTAGTATACAGATTAGGAAGACAAATGTGGGATTACATTTTTCACTGTGAGAAAAATAATTGAGAAAAGATTAGATACAAATAAAGATGTATACCTAGTGTTAATTGATTTAAAAGCATTATTTGATGCAGTACCATAAAGATGTATGGTTGCAACGAATGTGCCCTGAAAATCCAAAAGCATCATTAAAAGTAGTGATGCTCCAATTGATTGGTTGGGTTAGAGTTAGTGTTGGCTGATTTTCACTACAAAAGTCTCAATTGGTGTTCACTAAATTGGATGTTAATAAAAACCAATCTGTTCGGCTCATGCTTTGAAAGCTTTACGGTAAATTAGTAGTAGTGCTCATTTACATTAAATATTACGGTAGATGAGCCTCTTTTTTTTGCAGCGAACTTCCTATGGTCTAAACTAAGAGCAGCGAGTCAAGGCTTATTTCACCAGAGAGCAAGTGACAATTAAAATATTAGTCTTTATGTTAAAGATCATGGAGTAATAAACCGAGAAAAAGGAAATGGAGAAGTTGTCCCGTGTATTTAAACACATGCAATAAAAGCTACCTTAATGAACTCAGACCTTTTTCTTTTTGTCCTTTAATTAAAATGGACACCGCTTGTCTGAGTTTGGACAATGAGCTTGTGTTAAGTACAGCAGCTCACATTTTCAATTGGAAAAAGAAAGCGAAGAATTTGAAACTGCTGCTTAGTAAGCAACAGGCTTGTTAACTTAACAGCAAAATGTGTCTTTTACTCGTAAACTTGTTAAGCATGTTAGTCATGTGTCCTCTTGATAAACACTTCATGAACATTTGATACACTTACATTTTGGTAAGAAACAAGTACTGCATAATTAAAATGGTCATCGATATTTTTATTACATCTAAAGAATTATGACTGTCTAGCTGAATTTGGTTGATAATGCCAATCCTAATGTGATGTAGGAGACCATAGACCCTGAAGGTTGCCGAGGGCTGTGTTCGTGTTGGTGGTGTTCCCAGAAGGAGATGTTTCATCTCGCAAGGTATGCTGGATATCATTGAGGCGAGTCGCAGCGCACAACTTGATGGCAACTCTGGTCTGTACCGGGAACTGAGAAGGACAACTGTGAGGGCTTTGAGGGCAGATAAGGAGGCATTTGTTAGAGGAATCTGTGAGCAAGTGACACACCATCTATGGTCTAGTGACCCACATCATGCTTACAGAGGAATCGAAGCATTATGCACATCTGAAAATGTTCCTCAGAGAGTCGCAGTCAGGGTGGCTAATGGAACGGTCCGTTTGGATGACACTGCAGTTATGACCCGTTGGGTCGGCTACTTTGAGCAGGTGTTTAAAGCTGATCCTCCGGCTAGGATGTTGGATATTTCTGGGTCCACGGTTCTTGAGGCTTATTCTACAATTAGCTGTGACCCACCCAATCTAACACAAACTGCACAGGTGGTGAACCACCTGTGGGTAGGGAAGGCTGCTGGGATCTGTGGCATCCATTGTGAACTTCTCCAGGCTGGTGTCATTCCAGCTTACTGGAAAATGAGACTTATTGTCCCTATCTGGAAAGGGAAGGGTAATCATCTGGATTGCAGCAACTACAGGGGGATAACACTACTCTCGGTGCTGGGTCATCCTCAATAGGATCCGTGATCACTTATTCACCTACCACTGACTGGAGCAGTCTGTTTTTACACCTAAGAAGTCTACCATCGACTGCATCCTGGCACTGAGGGTTCTTGTGGAGCGTAAACGCGAACAATGGCAGAGTTTCTTTGTAGCCTTTGTCAATTTTTGTAAAGCATTCGACTCAGTTGACATATGTGGGGCATATGTTGGTGATGAAAGATTCAGAGACTGAGAGAGGAGTCTAAGTGTCTGGGCTTGCGAGTATCCTGGATAAAAACCAAGATCCAGGCCTTTAATGACCTCTTGGGCACAGCAGTGTGTTGGTCTGCGGAGAGGGTGTCGACCTTGTCGAGTGGTTTACTTGCCTCGGCAGTGACATTCATGTCTGTGGTTACTCTGGCTATGAAGTCAGTAGACAAATTGGGAGAGCGCAGGGGGTAAATGAGGTTGCTGGAAAGGGGTGTGTTGCGCTCCAGATATCTTTGCAAAAGGACAAAGGTCCAAGTCTTTAGAGTCCTGGGGCTTCCTGTCTTGCTATATTGGTGCAAGACATGGATGTCATCCAGTGACCTGAGATGAAGACTGGACTCCTTTGGTGCTTTGTCTCTTCGGGGAATCCTTTGGTACCGCTGGTTTGACTTTGTGTCGAATGAGCTGTTCTTCACGGAGTCCCGAATGAGGCACATTACCTTCACTGTGAGGGAGCATCAGTTACGGCACTACGGTCATGTGGCGCCATTCTACAAGAGTGATCTGGCACGCAGGATCCTCATTGTTAAGGACCTGAGTGGCTGGAACAGGCAGATAGACGGTCATTTCCGGAGGGTGGGACTGGACTCCGTGTTTGCCTGGGGGGTTGCCAACCTGGAACCTGAGCTATTTGGTCATGTGGTGGGTGCGGCAACACAATGTACCAGTGCATGCTCCCCAACCTGACCTGACCTCAGCTGGCACACTCTCAAAAAACCTTTATAAATACAGTAAATAAGAAGTTTCAAAACTAGACTTAAGGTTATTTTAGAATACTGAAGTGGATAGGACTGTTGAGCTTTGTTGCACCGAAAGGTCTGTTCTTGTTCAAATTATTCGAATATTCTAACAGCAATTATACAAGAAAAACATTTTTTTTAAAATGGAAAAAAAAAGCTGTAGTGCAATTAATGATTAAAAATGAATACAACCTATAAGTGCATGAATATTTACATTCAAGCTGTGATTAATTGCAATTAATTGATTGTGTTAGAATATATAATATATATTTTTTTTGTTAGAGAAATAGTGAAGACTACGTTGTTTCAAATTAGATACATTACAGAAGAAATTAAACAAAATGAGAGCTTGATTTTGGAAGAAACATTTCAATTTCTTTAATGCCATTATGTATTATGGATAAATATTTTTGTATATGTTATTAAAGTATGTATATTGTACTAGTACTTTATATTAGTATTTTAATGGTCACTGAACAATAAGCCTACAGAATTTTATTTTGTTAATGAAAAATGAATAGTTAACACCCATGGTCCATAGTTTAACTACAAAAATACCAAATTTACCACTTTAATATTGGAAATAAGGCTTCTGTCTGTCGGATTATGCAGAAGCTTAGTACAAAAAGTTTTTTAAAGGGATAGAGAAAAAAAAAAAAGAATTGGTATTGGAATTGAAATCGGTGATCAGTATTGGCCTTAAAAATACCTGATCAGAGCATCCCTAATTAAAAAGTATTAATCAGCAATGTACATGGTACAATTAAAAGGACAAACATCAGAACAATGGAACATGGAAACGATTATTAAAGAGGAAGATAGTCTAAATCCTCTACTATACTAATTTAGGATACATTGAATTTAAACCAGCATTGACTCAGGATGTGATATAAGCAGACGACTTAACATTAATTGCAACAAGTGAGTAACAGGTAAATTAATAACATGAAAGAGAAAACTAGAAGCAAATGGTATGATAACAAATGTAGAAATGAGTAAAGTTTAATTAAAATTAAGTATAAAACAAGAAGAGAAACATCAAATGTGGATACAGATGGATGGAAAACAACTAAAAAATGTGAATATATTAATACCTGGCAGTAACAGTAAGTGAAGATGGAAAGATGGATGAAGAAACTAAAAACACAATAAACAAGGCAATAAAGTATACTAGCAAATTATTAACACCCTAATGGGAAAGAAAGAATTACCGTAGATCCCGGAATACAAGCCGACTCGGTATATTAGCCGACCCCCTTCTCTACCTACTAAATTACATGTATTTGCCGATGACCGGTATTTAAGCCGACCCCCTTCTCCAAGCAAAATTTTCTAAATTTCCTTAAAAGTTTCTCTTCAGCTATATTTATCATGTTTATCGGCGAGAATTTGAGACTGCCGGCATTTTTGATGGAAACCAGGAAGTGATTGCGGAGAAGTTTGGTAAAATGAAGCCTTTGTGTTGAAACTATATACGCAAATACGGTACATCGGCGGGTGGATTTCCGGAGACTCTTTATAAATTTGACTAACTTAAATACGCAATACAGTGGACCCTTGACTTAAGAACTTAATTCGTTCGCGAAGGCTAACCCATAATTCGTTCCGAACCTCCCACTGCAACACTTACTTAACCTTTTCATAATAAAAAAGGTTTGTATAATGCGCATAATTTACCAAAACACCAATAATTTTTCTAATTTACTAACCAAAAAGTTATAAAAAGTGCCTAGCCTACCAGAAGTAGGCTAGATTAAGCTAGGAGCATGGCGGCGTGCAGCGGCTCAGGGCTCTCCTTTTCAGTGCACTTTTTTGTTGTTTTTGTACTTTTTTTTTTTTCCCTTGTTTGTGCACGATCGGTTCAGCGAACATCCGCTACACCCGTCAGAACCTTATAGACATCGGTGTCCAGAGCCAGACATCTGTTTCGAGTATTTTTCATCACACGCACAACATCCCAGACAACATAGCGAGACCAGCGCGCTCTCCGTGGATTGTTGTTGGGTCTAGGAGAAGACGCAGACGGAGGAGGGAAAGAAAACAGAAGCGGGGCCACAGATCCGGCGTTATGCTAAGGCTAAAAAAACAACCATACAAGCCCTATACAGAACTTTTTTTCTGCACTGAAGGAGCTGCTTTTAATCTAATTATAGATGTGTATAGTGACAATAAAAGGCATTCTATTCTATTCTAGAAACAACAATTTCATACTGTACTCACTATTTAATTTGACATCTTTGGGCTGCAGGAAGAGAGGAGGAGGAGAATGCAAATCTTTTCTTTGTAAAATTGTCGAGATGGTGGATTTCGACATTCTGTACATATTAGCGAGATCGGTCACACAAACAGCACTCTCATATTTCCACACAATTTCCATCTTCGTTTCAATTTTGATCGCTTTCTTTACCTTCTCTTCCTTCCTTAGCAATTATGTGTCTTGCTTGCATGGTCTTAGTGAATTATATATATAAGTAAATCACTGCAATGACCGAAATTACATCCACAAACACATGTATCTGGGCTCAAACTGACGCTACTAACACTCTTGGTTGTTTGTTTACAACATCTTGCGTTATGACGCATTCGGGTCATAACGCAAGATGTTGGTCGTAAATAAAAAGAAAAATTTTTTATTTTAAACTTCCCGATAATTTATTATAAATTTTATTAATAACATCAACAACTAAAACGCTTTTTTGAATAAATTCTTTATTTAATTTAAAGTACCGACATGCAAAGTTACTTCTTCATCTGAAAGATGGCTCTGTGGTTTCGTCATTATTTACTTCCGTATTAATCGGCAAAACTGGCATTACACTGGAAATCTTGAATCTGAAACGATGCTCGTTGTATAAACCGAACCCCAAACTCCAAGCCAAAAATCTAGGACGAAATTCTCACTTCCGGGATCTACGGTAAGTATGAAAGCAAAGATCTATAAAAGAAAAATATATATATGCCAAAAACATTATATGCTGCAGAAACTTGGGCAATAAAGGCTGAAAAAAGATGTAAAATAACAGTGTGGTAGGTAGAACAAAAAGAGACAGGGTAAGAAATGAACAAATCTATAAAGAACTGGAAATGCAACCACTCGTGGAAATAATAGAAATTAAACAGCTACAGTGGTATGGGCATATAATAAGGATGAATTAAATAAGGTATCCCAAAAAGTATGAAGGAAAAAGACCGAAGGGAAAACATCAACAAAGCAGCCAGAAAGGAAAGGGTTAGCCATGGAACAAATGAAGATCTTGGCAAACGATACAATATCATTATTAGCTCAAAACCCCAAAACTGTAAGGTATGATGGGGAAGAGAAAAATAAGTCAGTAAGGAGTAAACAGCACACTGCCTTAGAAACACCAATAGTATGAGTAAAGTTTTAGCCATACTGCACAGTCACTTATCTTTCTCTACTGTTTAA
The DNA here is from genome assembly GCA_026402145.1 of Polypterus bichir lapradei. Classification (NCBI taxonomy): domain Eukaryota; kingdom Metazoa; phylum Chordata; class Cladistia; order Polypteriformes; family Polypteridae; genus Polypterus; species Polypterus bichir. Next base: position 14,143,336 of record JANRMT010062850.1, on the reverse strand, counting down.
GACCTATAGTACCATTTTTACCCATAGGTCACTTGAACAGACTACTGCATGGCAATTTCTATTTCCATGCAGCAGTCTGTTCAAGTGGCCTATGGGTAAAAACTGTGCCTGAGAGTATATCTAAAAATATATATTGAGTACACACACATATACAGTACACCCCCAAAATTCGCGGGGGTTATGTTCCTAGAGCACCTGAGGATTGTGAAAAACCATGACTTTTGGATGTGGTTAAAAAATGCCTTTTAAATGCCTATTTTTATAGTTTAAACCCTAAATACAGTATGCCCCCAAAGCACTTTAATTTTGTTGCAAACTCAGCTTAATACATTACCTAAAAAATGACCTTAATACATTACGTAAAAACAGAATGTAAAGGTAAACCCGTCTACTGTACAGTACTGTACTGCTATGTCTCCCGTGGTGCTAGAATGTAAAATACCGATGTTACCGCTATACGTACGGTAATTCATGGAAGTGCGTTTTCTTTGGTATGCGCTGTCATTGGCTACTTTCACCATCCCAAACTGTGTTTCCCTCAGCGGTGGTAAACCTACTTACCTGGAGACGCGTCACAGGGCAGCAATCAATCAGTAGCAAGGAGAAATGAATAACGCTCTCAGATTGGCTACTTTCACCATCCCAAACCACTTCCTCTTCTCTATAAAGCACAGTGTTGCCACAAAAAAAAGCTATAAAAAATAGTGGAGGATATTTGCGCTTTCCACTAACAATTAATAGTTAGGTTCTAAGGAAAAATCCGCGAAGCCTGAAACGTGACTTCGTGGGGGTCTACACTGTGTGTGTGTGTGTGTGTGTATATATATATATATATATTATATATATGCACACACACACACACACTTTTTTTTATCATATTTAAAGTAAGGCTTTTGACAGTTTACAGTATGTACGTTGGTAATTAACCATGGAAGAAATTAGACAGTCTCATGAAAGAAGCAAGTAATGACCTTATTCTGGCAAACATGAAGACGTACCTGGGATGTATGTGCCGCACTCAAATTCTAAGGAGTTGTGCTGCACAACAGTGCCAAGTGTAAATGGCTGGTTTCCAAATAAGTTGTCACTACGCAAATTGTGGCACAGTTTCTCCAAAAATCGGAGAATATAAGTAACACTGTTGACTGCTGGAAGCGTCAAAGTATGCTGTTCTCGGTCAAATGTGGCTGAAATAGAAAAACAAAATAATTTATCTTTAGTCTTTGTTGTCTTCACATGGACAACTATATTGACGTTTCATAATTTTAGATGCACATTAAATACAAAAATCTGAACTGAATTTCTGAAGAGCTGTCAAAATGATAGCAGCAAGAACAGAGCTCCAATGTTCTAAATTTAAAAGGTAAATGGGTTAAGCCATTTGTCATGTAATCAATAATAATGCTAAGAATGGTTAAAATATGACATAGGAAGTTTACGTTAAAATGTTGAGGAAAACTAATACTGTACTCTACAAAGTATCAATAGAAGTCTTTCACCTTAAACCAATTTGTTTGTCTTATAATATGATGCTTGGCTGATGAAAAGGAGGGGGAATAATGTTTAATTAGCAAACCCGTCAAGCAGCACTAAAACCCTAAGTTTAACTCTAGTCCTGGCCATCACTTATGTGAAGCTGAGCATATACTGTATGGATTTTTCTCCAGATACATAGGTTTTCCTCCATTACCCCAAAGACATGTTTGTTACAACCACTGGTGACTGAACATTGGGCCAATGGTAGTAAGCTTGCTCTGCGATTATTTTCCTGTATTAATTCTGGAGGAATATTTGGAAAACTGTCACACTTTTGAATTAATGGTGGAAGAATAGTGATACTATGTTGATGTTCCGTGGTTTGAATTTGTATCCTAATTGTTTTTTGTAAATGACCTTTGTATTTACCTGAAATCACTTCGCCTCCATGACCTTGTTTAAGGAACGAGAAGACAGTTTTTTGTTGGTAGGCACAGTCAATACAGGCCTGGACAGACTGTTGCAGAACCACTGATGCTCGAGCTGGGCCAAAGTGATCCGGAAGCATCTGCACTTTCTTCTTGTCCAGGTGAGGGCCCACATTGCCACTTTTGTTCAGATACACACACACTTTTCATTGAAATGAGAAAAAAGGAAAAATATGAATAACAATTACTATAATTACTAATTATATTTCTTTAGAATGAAATGAAACAAGGCTACTGTACAACTATAACTGCAAAGCCAACAGCTTTTGGGCTTGTCACTAAGAAAGTACAGCATATAGTTTTTTTTCTCTGATTTTTGCTTAAAGGTTTTGTTTCCAGTAAAAATACAAGGCAATGGTATACAACCTAATCTATTGAATATTGTTATATTTTTGCACAAATTTAACAAATCTAAATTTCAATACAGTAACTTTATTTACAATAAAGGACAGTGAAAATGCACTTGACCTGCAAATGTATTCAATCCTCTATTTTTGCAGATATTTAATCCACATTCATTAAAAAGCTGCAAAAAAGCTGTAGGTACAGTGACAAAAATCAACCTTTGATCATCTTGGGGTGAACTCGTTGAGGTAAGTCTGAAAATGTTGCCAATATCTTCATCATCACTAGGCAGAATTGTGTCAACCATGGATGGTTAGGGAATTTCTAAAGACCTTTTAAACATAATTTCTAATGTGCATATAACAAAAGTGGCGTGCTACACAAAGATTGTATTTGAAACACTGTTGATCAAAAGGATGCAAAAATATTGCGAAGTAAGAGATCTCTAAAGGACTTCAGACCAATAACCTCCATGAGTTAAATGCTGCATAAATTAAGAATGGCTGCAAACAATGATTATCATACACAGGAGCAATTCAGTATATCGTCTTAGCGTTAACATGTTTCCTACATTGGCATTGTATTTTGAGTGTACGCTGCACCACTGGATTAGTAGTAAATTGACAATAACTGGTATATCCAGGGCACTAAGCAAGGCACATAGTGAAATGAATAAACAGAATTTCCTTTCCATGATTAACTAATCAGGTACAATTTCACAACTTTGTGCTTCCTTCTATTGTCTTAAAGTGCAAATTTTCAGAGCACAGAAATTAGGTAGTGCCATTGCTCCTCTACTTAATAACTTTGTAAAAATTTCTTGTTTATATAAGGCCTTATTATGTTCAAAAAGGGTTTGTTTGTATCTAGGGTTACTTTAAAAAAAGATACCCAATAGAAATTTTGGATGAATATTCATTTTAATGTGAGACAAAGAAGTCATTGTCTAACTCTATTTCATAATTTCTATCAGATTGCAAAACTGAATTTAAACTGAACAGATCTTTAAGCTTTTATGTAACTGCAACTCATAGATATGGCAATGTTTTTGAGATAATCAGGGGAAAGGGACAGTATGTTTTTATTCATGTTAAATCTAAACCTAGAAATCCTACAGAATCTCCCCTGTAGACTCAGTAAGTGTGGCATTGATAAGTATAGGTTAGTAATACATTGAACCATGTCATCGATATAGAAAGAAAACCTTTTTTTTCCCCAAATGCTTCCCTTGTCATTGCCTTAATTCCTAGCTGTTTTACCCATGGATTGCTAGGGCTTAACAACAATTGGGTAGCACATTGGTAATGATGGTCAACAACATTTAATTTCATGTCCTAGAGCAAGATGGTCTGAATTTATATTGTTTATAAAAACTGTGAGTTCTTAGATGGAATATAATATTTCAATCCATGTACATACAGTATGTTGGCTATACACCTACATTTTTGTGGCAAGGTGTACTAGTATTCCCATTTTAGTTCTGTCATAGTTTTTTTTTTTTTTTTATATAGCTACAGGTAAGAAGGCTTCTAGAAGCTCAGAAACTGCAGAATTATCTCTTACACGAAACAATCACTGATAAATTTGGTTTGGTCCTGTGTTACTATGGAGCTGAGCAATTGTTATAGGATCTATACTCAAGATGTTATTTTTTGTACTGTTGTCTAGTATAGTTTTTAAGTAATATTTATATTTATTTTGCCAGCTTCCCTACATATACAGCATCTCACATTAACTGAGCTAACCTAAAAAATGTATTTTAATCAAATGCGGCTGGATAACACCTGTGGTCCTATGGCTTTCATGCTATGTAAATAGTATACAGCATCTTATATTTCAGAGAACCTAAATAATTTCAGCTCTTCTATGAGTATAAAGCTGCAGTATTTACACTGGATTCAGAAATTATTGGCATGAGCCTCACTTTCATTACATTCTAAAGAATATGAAGTCTTTCAGTCATTATCAGTCATGTCAGTCAATCAATCCCAGATAGCACAGGGCACAAGGCAGCCCACTGCAGAACACACACACACACACACACACACACACACACACACACACACACACATACACCAAGCACGCTAGGTATAATTTAGGATCGCCAATACACCTAACCTGCATGTCTTTGGACTGTGGGAGGAAATCGGAGCACCCGGAGGAAACCCACGCAGACACGGGGAGAACATGCCAGCATTCCTTAAATATGGTATTTTCTTTTGTTCACTAACTGCAGTTATGAATGCATTGCTAGTCTCCACAATTGCATTTTAAACTTCCTTCTTAAGTGTTTGTTGAGCTTCATTCTTATTAGTTATTTATCTGTGTTCATATGAAAATGAAGTACCTTGATTATTGCTCCATTTCTCTTGTGGTTAAAACATTTCATTCTGTTTATAACAAAAAAAATTTTTCTGTAGAATGCAGCACTTAATTATCCGACATAAACCATATTTGTATGAGAAATGATTTGTCCCCTTAAACACCCAAAGTGTTTGTACACCGAGATGCAAAGAAATGAATTCCATCAAAATATTTGTCACAAGTATTTACTAGTTGAGTCGCTAATTGGACTTGTAAAGCGTAATGATTTGACAGCCAGAATATGAAAAGCTTAGTTAAGAGATAAAAACAACATCATTACTTCAAGATTTGAGAGAGAGTAGCATTATGTTATTGAAAATCTAGTCAATTCCTGGGAAGCTGAAATTTACTGATACTGTAAAGTTGATCACCTATGTAAAGCAAGGCTTAGCACACAATGAAAATTAAAGCAAAAACTTTGACTATATAATCTGTATCTAAGCCAATATTTTGATTAAAATGTATGCTAATAATAAAAAAATATGTACAGATATTTTGCATTTTCATACCCGTAGGAGCCTGAAGAGCAGATGTGGGAATTGTAGCATTGTCCTGTGGCACACTGCTGGTATCAGGTTCTGGAGTACTACTGGTTGGTGAGGTTGGTGCAGGATTAGGCACAACACGGGGCTTTCTCTATAAACATCAGAATAAATGAAGGGTTCAATACGAAACTCAAATGTACTGTGTACAACTGTCAGAGGTTTTAACATTTTTATTTGCTATACAGACCTTAAAATGTAATATGTAGAAAATATTGATTCAAAAATGTGAAAAGAATTAGACTTGTCAAAAAATTTGTGCTACAGGAAATATAGATTTACATATCAAAAATGAGTGAAGGCATAAGCATAGCTTCAAGAATAGATACAGTACACTATTATCTTCCTATCAATAAAACATCACTCGTTTTTGAAACCTTGGCTTGCACTAATTAAATAAATAAACTAAGCCTAAAGAATGTATTAAAAAATTATTGAAATGAGAATTTGAGCCTGAGGACTAATATTAACCATAACATATCTTCAGCACTATACAAAATATGATGATCGATCAGAAAGATATTTATGCTTTAGTAGAAATTTCTGACAAATGACAAAATTTAAAGAAGGATAAATGTCATTCTTATCTTAAATAGAATTAGGCAAGCTCAAAAATGATTGGACGGAGTAAATATTAGTTGATGTTGTTAAAATAATATATCCTACTAGGTTGTGCACTACAAAAAATAAGGATGTAATATATTTTTGCATCTTTGACACCTTTGCTTATGAACTACTACTTTGGTTGAATATACAACCAATATTTATTTTACAGTGTAGAACTCTCTAAATGTTTTAGAAGAGCAGCTTTCATTTTTTCACGAATGAAGTACTGAAACAAACCAAAATGACTCCAGTACCTTTTTAAAAACAAGTACTTTAGTCACTGCTAAACAATGGCTGTCAATAAATAAACATGAATAAGACCAAAACAGTTGGAATCTGGGGCTTATAATGTAGGTGGTGATATCATATTTCAACGGTTCAACTTTTTAAGCAGTGACATCTTAGATTTAGAATCTTTAAAGATCACAAAGCTTTGTAAAAGCTGGTATGAATTATCTGGGATATTCCCAAGTTTCCTTCACCATTTACAGTTGTGCTTGAAAGTTTGTGAACCCTTTAGAATTTTCTATATTTCTGCATAAATATGACCTAAAACATCATCAGATTTTCACTAAAAGTAGATAAAGAGAAACCAGTTAAACAAATGAGACAAAAATATTATACTTGGTCATTTATTTATTGAGAAAAATGATCGAATATTACATATTTGTGAGTGGCAAAAATATGTGAACCTCTAGGATGATCAGTTAGTTTGAAGGTGAAATTCGAGTCAGGTGTTTTCAATCAATGGGATGACAATCAGGTGTGAGTGGGCACCCTGTGTTATTTAAAGAACAGGGATCTATCAAAGTCTGCTCTTCACAACACATGTTTGTGGAAGTGTATCATGGCACGAACAAAGGAGATTTCTGAGGACTTCAGAAAAAGAGTTGTTGATGCTCATCAGGCTGGAAAAGGTTACAAAACCATCTCTAAAGAGTTTGGACTCCACCAATCCACAGTCAGATAGATTGTGTACAAATGGAGGGAATTCAAGACCATTGTTACCCTACCCAGGAGTGGTCGACCAACAAAGATCACTCCAAGAACAAGGCATGTAATAGTCGGCGAGGTCACAAAGGACCCCAGGGTAACTTCTAAGCAACTGAAGGCCTCTCTCACATTGGCTAATGTTCATGGTCATGAGTCCACCATCAGGAGAACACTGAACAACAATGGTGTGCATGGCAGGGTTGCAAGGAGAAAGCCACTGCTCTCCAAAAAAAACATTGCTACTCGTCTGCAGTTTGCTAAAGATCACGTGGACAAACCAGAAGGATATTGGAAGAATGTTTTGTGGACGGATGAGACCAAAATAGAACTTTTTGGTTTAAATGAAAAGCATTATGTTTGGATAAAGGAAAACACTGCATTCCAGCATAAGAACCTTATCCCATCTGTGAAACATGGTGGTGGTAGCATCATGGTTTGGGCCTGTTTTGCTGCATCTGGTCAGGATGGCTTGCCTTCATTGATGGAACAATGAATTCTGAATTATATCAGAGAATTCTAAAGGAAAATGTCAGGACATCTGTCCATGAACTGAATCTCAAGACAAGGAGGATCATGTAGCAAGACAATGACCCTAAGCACACAAGTCATTCTACCAAAGAATGGTTAAAGAAGAATAAAGTTAATGTTTTGGAATGGCCAAGTCAAAGTCCTGACCTTAATCCAATCAAAATGTTGTGGAAGGACCTGAAGCGAGCAGTTAATGTGAGGAAACCCACCAACATCCCAGAGATAAAGCTGTTATGTACGGAGGAATGGGCTAAAATTCCTCCAGGCCAGTGTGCAGGAATGATCAAAAGTTACTAGAAACGTTTAGTTGCAGTTATTGGGGGGTCACACCAGATACTGAAAGCAAAGGTTCACATACTTTTGCCACTAACAAATATGTAATATTCAATCATTTTCCTTAATAAATAAATGACCAAGTATAATATTTTTGTCTCATTTGTTTAACTGGTTTCTCTTTATCTACCTTTTGGACTTGAGTGAAAATCTGATGATGTTTCAGGTCATATTTATGCAGAAATATAGAAAATTCTAAAGGGTTCACAAACTTTCAAGCACAACTGTATATAAAATATCCTGCATTGTTTTTGACTTCAGCTTAATTAGACACCTGTGGTCTGTGAAGGAAACAGACAGCAGAAAATAATATTGGTCAAGTTTGTTATATCCAACGGTAAAATACCTAGCCAGTGACAAGGCAGCATATGTTTAAGCAGAAGGATGCTTACCTTGGTGCCTGGCTTGGGTCCTCTCTTTTTTGGAATTTTAATAGGTTTTACAGATTTGGAATTGTTAGCCATTCCATGCTGGGCAGTTCCTCCTTTATGTAGCCAGTTCATCGGTTGTCTCCCTCTTCTGCGTCCTGGCTTTCGGCCTCTTTGTACCGCAGTTCCCTTGCCTATATGGTGCATGCTGGGAGACTCTGTGACACCTTCTGCAGGTATGCTAAGGCTCTTTGGCAACACTACTGGAAGAAACAAATATTGTGGATGTAAGGTACTAGACTTTTGACAGAATGTTAATTGCAGGGTCGGGTCACAGTAGATGTAAAAACAACCTGCAGTTAGAAATTAAGTTCTTTTTGTCCTTCCATGCATTATATTGAACCAATTAATCTATTTTCAGGGTCACAGTACGATGTCTAACCAAATAGCTTCAAACACAAAATAAGAACCAACTTTGGATGGAATTTCAGCCCATCAAAAGGCACCTTTACTCAAAATAAGCCAATTCAGAGTTAGCAATAACGGGTGATAGCAAAACCAAAGTACACTGAGACAAAAATCCAAAAAAGCCATGCAGACACTAATGGAAAGTGCAAACTGGTTTAGAAGTAAGGTTGATATACACACTAATCATAGCACCGGAGAATGATGTTGAGAATGTGTTAAATTTTGATTAGCACATACAAGTAAGAATTTCACTGTACACTTGGCAATAACTCCATAAATCTATATAAATTATATAAACTCCACATCCATGGTGACCAAATTTAGCAAATCATTATCATTTCTGGATATCTGGGATACACCTTTAATTTTGGAGACTTAGATGGTCACGACTCTTCTTATATGCAATTTTTCACAAATGGAACACAGGCTGGATGAGTTAAATGTATCAGTTTTACCATTATAGGCTATATATATACATAACTGACAAAACTCATTTACAAAAAATAAAAACTGGCAGTAAAGAGCATTAAGTAATTACTTACTTTTACATACGGTAGCACTTTTCTAACACACTCTAAGCACTTGTCATATACAGTGGGGAACCACTTAAACCCCCACCATTGTCTAGAATCCACCTGGATGACATGTTGACAGCCATTTTTGCACACTACGCTTACCACAGATGCCATTAAGTGGTGACAGGGTGAGAGATTCTTAGCCTGCAAGGGACGATAATAATCGGGCCAACGTGGGAATTTTAGCCAGGGCATTGTGGTACAATGCACCGTACTCTTTTTGAAAGATGCCCAGAGATCTTTAATTACCAGAGCAAGTCAGGACCTTTATATATTTTTTATTATAAATGTCTACGAAAAGAAACTATATACTACAGAGGATGCAAAAGTTCTCAGAATCTATCAATACCATGGGAGTAGGGTGAAGTTAACCACTATGCCTACATTCTTGTTAATCAGTCTTCAGATGGCATTGTGCAGAGTTGATCAGGATGTGTTTTTCTGACAGTTCTAATTGGGCGTGTGACCAGCATTTTTTTTGTTCTTCAAGCCGAAAAAAAGCTTGTTAGGTCACATCGAACATCAAGGCAACAATGATAGTATTTTTCTGCATAAATTGACTTGTAAAAAATAGTTTGCCCATGAATAAACTACAAGCATAGGAAACATGGGAAAGGTGCTATATACATAAAATGTATTATTATGAGTTAGTGAAATTATACTGAACTGCTAAGTGTCTATGGGAAAGCAATGAGGGATATGGGGGTGATGTTCCAAACAGTGCCACATGTAAAGTTGCACCACAGCATTACCACTGTAATCACAACAAAGATGTTGTAAGTGCCATAAAGATAAGCCAAAACCATACATATAATGCAAAAAATAAAACCAAAATTAACCAAAATCATGACAGCTAGAACTAGTGGTGCATGGATCTCAAAGAGAATTTTTATTTTTCATTTGCAGTTACATGAGTGAAGCACCTTCAATATGACTTTATATGCATGGGTTTGAACACAAGAAAATTAATGGACCCATCTTGTGCATATTGTCTGCTTCATTTTCAGCAGTGACCTATATGTGGGGCACTGCTTTTCTTGCATTTCAGATCCTAATTAACACAGAATTTTTAACAGGTTAATCAGTGAAAAGTCAAGCTATTTCTGATAGATTTTAAATTGTATTACAATGTAGACGTTCATAACACTGGCTCAGGCTCTAGGATTCAGCATGTGATCCTCGTGTTTATAGGCTCATCAGTTTCTGATAGGTTTCTTGTTAGAATGCATAAAAGATTAGTTTTTGCAAATTATATTCTGCGTACAATATATAAAACTGTAAACTATACAGAATGATGTTGAGCATATTTCATAATTAAATGGTATTCACATTAAATAATAGAAAAAGTGAAGGAGATTCACATTAAATAATCAGCAGAGAGCAGGTGACAAGCTATTGTTCTCCATGTTTTTCTGTTTATAAAATCACATATTTGAATGATAATAAAAGATGTGAAGGAGGGTAAATGGCCTGTCACCCTCTCAGGCAGCCTACTCTCTATTCCTACATTCTCTGATCACAAGCTATGCCATTCCTCTAAAAAAAAGGAAGCTGCCAGGCAAAATACCACATGATCTACTAAAATCATATGGATTGTAGACATTGAGATCTTAAAATTAGATAACTGCCATTTGTGCCAAATTTAAAAAGATGTATAATTCTAAAAAATACTGGAAAATGCTGGTTATTATTAATAATAAAAATATTTAAGACTGATTTTACTCTTTGTTTTTTTTGCAACAACACTGTTCATTAATATATGGATTAAGCTTTAGAAGTTCTCATTATCTTTCACAAATCACCCACACAAAATTGAATTGTCTTTGTTACTCACAGAATGACTTTAAAGCATTTGTAATAAATCAGTTGTTCCAAGAATGTATTTGCAAGCTAATAAGCGGTTAGAGTATCTTATCATAAACACTGCTATCTCTTTAGTAATCCAGTGTACAATATTTCCTCTTAGAGATCATAATTGTTGATTACGAGACTGCATGCAGCTGACAAGAGAGACACTCCTTATTAGATGACAGTTGACTCTACATTTTTCCATCCAAACATCAGTAGCCTCTGTTCTAGTCAGTAAATTAAAATTAACAGTTGTGAAAAACGAAACAGCTACAGAAACGAAAAAATGATTGCAGAAAGTGCCACTTCCGCTTCAACTGAAAAGATGTTAAGAAACTGTGTTGACTATATTTTGATGTGGTTAATATATGCTGTATCAAGGTGCTCTACAGCATGTGCCTTTACCTAAAAATAAAACATAAACAAATAAAACTGATTCTTGTAAAAGACTGAAATTAAATTTACATAAATCATGGCACTACAAGCCTATGAAAATGGGCACCTCACACTTCCTCTAAATATATACTGCCCCCAAACCTATTACAATAGCTAATTAAAGAAAACAGCTTAAAAAGCAGGTTCAAACAAAAGGCTCTGACTACCAATTCACAGCATAGGCACAAAATTTTATTCTACAACAACATACTCCCTAATAATATGTGATAAAGCCGATGTGAAGCTACTACATTATATTATATTGATAATCGTGAAAGTATCTCTTTACATAAAATGGTCAGAAATATCTTTAATGGAAAAAAGTTAAAAAAGCAAACTACTAGGTTAGTGTACTATGACAAGCACCATGATTCAACGCAAAACGTGTACAAATATGTTGAGTGTTAAGTCCAAAAGAAGAAGAGGATAAACTTTAAAGATTTATCATTACCTTCAGTGTGAACAATGTTTAAACCCTTGACACTATCCTCAAGGTTACAGATATCCCAAAAGGCTAGCTGATGTCCACTCTTTTTGATCATTATACCAATACTGACTGGAGTTCATCGCATGATGTTGGAGGGCTTGTGTGTTTAAGGAAAAGTTATTTAATTCGGGGATAATTCTTTCCCTAAAACTATCCTTTCAGGTTTAATGTGGAATTAATAAATATGATGTGATAAATTGTTTATAGGAAACTCACTGCAAATGTTTGAAAAATAAGTTAGAGATCCATCTGCAAAGTCTCCAACAGTTCAAAAACAAAGTTAAAAATATTTGCAATAAAATACTGTAAAAATCAGCACAGTGTAGAGAGAGAATCTATTTCAATATTTAGAAGCATATTATTCTGTTTAGTCTTTAGGCTGATATTCTGAACCAGAAGTTGCAGTAAAGCAAAAAAGGGTTACAGGTGTCTGAGTTAGCTGAAGAATCCTTATTTCCTCTTTTCACTTCTGCAATTTGCTTATCAGAAATTGTGCTCCAAGGGCAGACAATACAGAACATGTCTCAGTTACCTATTAACGCTACCTCTGGATTGTGTAGTGGCTTGCCTCTAGACACTAGCAGACATATTCCATTTTCTAAATGTGGGCTATAATTTCTTTCCAACACTCAGCCTAGTAGAATCGTTCTGCACCAAAACAAATGAGCTTTAAATCATTTAACACTTGGATGTGTAAATGAGGATTGTATTTTGTGTTAAATTATAAATATCTGAATCAAATGTATTTATTAGCCTTTAAAGCTCTCTTTGAATGATGCATCTAGATAACTGGCCAATATAAAACAAGGTTTAAATATAAGGTATTTTAGCCATCAGTTTTAAAATTTCAAATAGTTAATCTTTAAGCTCATCTGATTATTTTAAAGCTATTGTACATATAGTACTATGGGACAGTGGTGCAACGGTAGTGCTGCTGCCTTGTAGTGAAGAGACTAGGGTTTTTTCTCCCTGGTCCACCCTGCCTGGAGTTTGCTTGTTCTCCCCATGTCTATGGGGGTTTCCTCCCGGTGTTCCTGTTTCAACCCACTGTCCAAAAACTTGCAGGTTTGGTGAACTGGCGATACTAAATTGGCCCTAGTGTGCGTTTGGTGTGTGTGTTCGCCCAGCAATCTAGGGTTTGTTCTTGCCTTGCAGGCCCTGAACTGGCAGTTTTGAAAAATGACATTACACATAACAGTATTCTACTGTTACAAGTACACTAACTTATGAAGAAAATCATTAAAAAAAGAAAAAAAAAAAAACAGCTCAGTCACTGAAGAATGCTCAGCTGTACTCAATTCCTTTTCAGTGTTATTTTTCACGTGTAATTGAAAATGCATGGATAAATAAATGGCTAGTTTTTTTGTCAATATCACTCCCATATGGATACATACGAATCTACTTTTGCCTACTTTTGATTCAGTAAAAATATTTAGGCACATAAAAATTAGTATTTCTTTGACTATAATTTTATATACTGAATCATTAATACAATAAATTACAATATCCCAAATAAGTAAAATGGCACTAACTACTCTTATGTCATGATCTGCCTGCTAATATAAGAAAAGGCCCTTCCTTCTCAGCTTTTAAATTCAGACTAAAGACTTACTAATTTAGTTTAGCAAACCCTGACTAGAGCTGCTGATTATCTGTGCATACTGCATGTACAGAAATTTAAGTATTGCAATATTTTTAAACTGTGACTAACCCTCCTCTATTCTTTTCCTTTTCTCGGTATCTGGATGTGGCTTCTTGGTGCCACTGCTCTCCTGCCACACTGCTTTCTCAAGTATGGATAATTCATCTATACTAATAAAAGGCAAAGCCCTCACTGACTGACTGACTCACTCATCACTAATTCTCCAACTTCCCGTGTAGGTAGAAGGCTGGAATTTGGCAGGCTCATTCCTTACAGCTTACTTACAAAAGTTAGGCAGGTTTCATTTCGAAATTCTATGCGTAACGGTCATAACTGGAACCTACTTATGTACATATATACCGGCCATACCCGCAGCTCGGTCGCCGTGTGAGGCGGAGTTACGTCCCTCATCGTCACGCCTCCCACGTAATTGAGTGCCTACCCATATAACGCCGTCCGTCACTGGCAATCCAATAGAAACACTCTACCGCTAAATATTCACGGGTGAAGGGCCGTGCTTATGCAGACAAAAATGAGATGGTCAGGGTGGTGTTTGGCACAAACTCAGCGAAACTGCGAGAGAAACTTTTAAGTGCCGGGTCTTGGCTAACATTAAATAAGGCCGTGGACATCGCACGACATAGCATAAGCACAGCTGAGAACCTTCAATGCATGTACACCGAGCAGCTCAAGTGAACTGACTGTGAACGCAGTACACAGACAAAAAGCAACAGCTCCAAAGAGCGCTGAACAAAAACGCATTACACAATTGAGAACGACGCAAAAGAATAAGAAGTGAGTGACGCATACAAGCATATTCATAAGTGCAGCTACTGCGGAAACAAAGCACACGATGGAAAAAGTCAATGTCCAGCTAAAGGAAGACAGTTTAAAAAAACC
>JANRMT010062850.1:14056893-14123938 GCA_026402145.1 Polypterus bichir lapradei | reverse complement strand
GCAACATTCATAACAGTGACAAAACAATTACATTGACAATCATGTTACGTTATTTTCAAAATATGTTTCCTTTTCTTTTTCATTACTTCTTTAACACACTACTTCTCCGCTGCGAAGCGCGGGTATTATGCTACTCTTATATAAAGGAGTGTCGGAATCATTGGATGGAAAGATAATCTCGTCAGATTAGACGGCATAGACTCCACTATAGAAAACCCAGGAGTGGTAGGGGGAAAGTTGGTAGAGGTCTCCAAGACTGGACCTTTATTTTTGACTTTCTCTTTTACAATTTTAATCTCCACCATTGTCAACTGGCCATAGTTCATGAATTAATTATTGGACAGATATTATTGGTTTACATTTTTGTTTAATCAGTTCCTACCTTGTTCTTTGTGTGTTTATGATACATGTACCAGTTCCATATTTAGTAATTAGTATTATCGAAACTTGCTCACAATGCTCAGTGAAGAACGGTATACAAAAAGTAAATTGTACTGTACGTCATGAAAACAAAAACCTTTTAAGCTTGCTTGTGTAAATGTGTGGTATATACAAAGCATATATAGCTTGATGCAAAACAACCATTTCTTTCAGGAATTTTGTTACTTTTATAGGCTGCAGTAAACAAGATCACTTGTTCTGATTTAAAACCTACGAAAAAATGTGTTAATGTAAGCTCCACTGAACTAATCAAAACATTTTCTGAACTCATTTTTTGGAGTCACTCCTGATACCATTAGGTACAAGACAAGAACCAAACAGGGACAAGTCACCTGTAATCTGAAGAGGACACTTACACCATGCCAACGTAGAGCTGTCAGTTGCCATAACATGCACAGTTTTGGAATGTAGGAAAAAACCTGTGAGAATTCTGAGAAAGACTGCTTTGGACATGAACAGTGACCAGGTTAGCAAGTAAACAGTATGAACTTCTGCAACATAATCCTGATCCAATGTTTGATTTACACAACTTATTTTAGTGCTCAGAAGTTTTTTCTTTTCATTTTATGATCATAAGATGCAAGTTTAACATTTTGGGACAAATAACCATACACAAACATGCTGCCTGTTACCAATCTTTTCCTCCTAAATTTTTTAACCTTCCCACTGCTGTGTGCACTGACTTTCCAAAATCCTAGATAGAATAAGCTGGTTATGAAATGGATGAAAATACTGAGGGATACTTCAGAATGCAAACTTATAACACATATATTTGAATGCAAACTATTATTACTATTTCCTTTTTTTTTACTTTTTCTCATGAGTGCTGCAGAAGGAACACACTGGGCTGGGCCTCCCTATCCTCAGTAACTTTCTCTAGCCCTTCCTGAGGAATACCCAAAAACTCAAAGGACAGCTGAGAGATTTCATCCCACAAACATGCCCTTGGGTCTGCCTATCCGTATTGCCTCAGAAGGCCATGTCAGAAGTGTTCGGGAAGGCATCTTATTTCAATGCCCAAACCACTTCGACTGTCCTTCTTGATCCAGAAGCAGCAATTCAGAACTATAGACAAATACCCCACTGTCACAGGTACCTTATTTTGACCATTTGTATTTGTGATCTCATTTGATCCTTTACAAATGTCCAAACATAACATTAAAAAAGTGAACATCAGAAAATATATATTCCACTATAGCTTACTCTTCAAGGGCGACAAATAAACAGTGGCAATAATATTAAAAAAATTTGGTAAATATGTGAATGTACTCTAATTACTGCAATTAAATCAAAAATCAAATGTGATTTGTGCAGTGATATGAGCATATAAATATAAAAAAAAATCCAAAAAAGGATAATTAAAGTGAACACAAAACTTTGTTTACTGTTCTAAAAGTAACTAAATTGTCAAAAAATCAGTCATACACAGTAAAAAAAGGCCAGAAACAGAATTGTATCAGGTTAATACTTTTTAGTTTGAAAATGAGAGACAGAAAAAACTTCTGCATATAAACTACAGATAACTGAAGTTAAAAACTCCCCACCATACAATCTTTATGAAATATAGGTCACCTACCAGAAATGAGCTCTCTGCTTCATTCAGTTATGCCACATGTCTTGGTTAAACCACTCCAGTGTGGAAAGTACTGCAGTGAACAAGGAGCTTCTAACAGCAAATGAACTCCAGAAACTTGGCTTTGACTAAAAGCTTTTCAAATACAACAACAGTATCCAACTCTTTTCTTCTACTGCATAAAACTCGGTCTTCAAATATATACTGTAGCTGAATTTTTAAGGAGTCTGTCCAATTTTTTTTTTAAAGTATTTATGCTTTTCCAGGATAACAAAGGTTAGTTCTGTATTAACCAGCCCTGCATTCTGAACCATGCCCAGCTCTGTCTGCCAACTGGGTTTCTGCCAAGGCTGTATCTCCACTCCCAAAAATTCCTGTTTGCCCATTAAGGGTAAACATCCCCTGAGGCGACCTGCTCCATTCAAGCCAAAGAGCTGTTTTTTTTTTTTTTCGCTCTCTCATGAATTTTTTTGGTCTCATTTTTTCTCTCTATCGCACATCTGGCCAAACATTTAACTTTTCTCTTTACCATACATAGTTCTCTCACAACCTCTAGTTTCTCAGATAAAATTACTAGAAAAGCATTGTACAGTACCTCACAGGTAATTCTTACACTTTCAGAAAATACTATCACCTGGTTAAACACTGTTTCACGCAAAATAAAACTGTCTCTGTTTATTCTAATTCTTAAAAAAAGAGGATAATCATCAATCAATTCATCCATTTTCAAACATGCTCTTACAGTCAGTACAGGATGCCACAGTCAGAAAGTGATGAGGACTGCTGCCGCAGTTGAATCTTGCACCCAGCTGTGTCTGTGTGCAGTATGCATGTTCTCCTTGAGTTTGTGTCAGTTTTCCTCCCACATCCCCAAAAGCATGCATGTTAAGTTAATTTTATCTTAGCCCTGTCTGAGTTGAATGTATGAGTGTGTGAACTGGGCTAGTGGAAGACTTGCAGTCAGAAAAAGAGCTGGTTGTCCACAGCTCTTACCTGGATTAAGCAGGTGTGAAAATTTGACATTATGCCTTGCTGGGTCATGGGGAGCCAGTAACTATTTTGGCAACATTGAACACAAAATAGGAGCCAGTCTTGGATGGGGATTAATACATAGTAGAGCACAAATTTAGAGCTTTTAATTAATCTAACACGTGCATGTTTGGAACTGGAACAAAATCCACAAAGACACCTGAAGAATGTCTGTATTCCATGTGGCCAGAGACCCCATGATATGAACCTAGCACCCTGTAACTGTGAAGAAGAGTAAACCACTACACTACAATTTCACTCTAAATGAGGGTACTCATTCTGAAAAGAAGCACATTCCTATAGTTTGGTGAATATTCTAAAGTATCTCTAATAGTTCTCTAAAATGATCTCTCTACAAACAATGATTTGTAACCAAAAGACATGGCCTGATTTATATTTTGATTCAGTATAATCTATTCAAGTTTCCATATTGTTTTACAAGAGTGCATTATTAATAAGATACAAACTTTCACCAATCTGTAAAGACTAGGTCAAATATTATACATTTTTAACTAATATAGCTAACATATACACTTTCACAAATTGTTGTCAAATGGTTTAGAATTATTTCATGATTAGCTGCAATAAAATTACTGCATATCTGGATCAATACAAATTCCTAAATAGGGATCTTCACTCATCTATTTTTTCATGAAAGTCATGAGGAGCTGGGGCCTAGTGAGATAGCACTGGGCACAAAACAGGAAACCACATTGGATGGGGAATATCATATGTGGATATGCACTCATCCTGGCTCAATTTGTTATTGCAAATCAACTTAATAAAAAAAAAAAAAAAAAAAAACTTAATATGACTAAAATTAAGCCCACTTTAACATGGAAAGAATGTGAAAAGTAGTGCCATATTAGTACATACCACAAACATTAGAAAATGTATTCCTTTTTTAAATTCCAACAGGTGGCCCACCGGAAAGGGAAGTGTTGCTGCACAGGCTCTCATATCAAATGGTCTGCCTATGTTTGGATTCACTTTGGTATTGACAATGTCACAGTGAAGGAAGGCGTTAATATTGAACATGTAATATGCAGGCAGTGTCCAAGTAGAACCAAAACAAAACATGGTGCTTTCTCTTTAACTTTAGTTGGAAGAAGCAATGATTTATACTTTATTTACACTTTATAATCTTAAACATTTTTTAAAAAAGTGGATAAGCAAGTGTTCTCGGCTCAAACACACTCACAAGGTCCTGCAGACTTTGTTTGCTCTATTCCAGACTGACCAAAGTTAATCTCCTCAGGAGCAACAATGAAGCGCCTCCAACAAAAGAAAGCTAATGCTTTTAAAATAAAAAAAGAAGTGAATCTAAAGATCAAAGGATGTTATTTTGTTCCCCATGATTAATGAAATAAATGAAAAGTGTTTATTGATTTACTTAGATAAAGGGAAATGGATAGTTTACATCCTATTAACAGCAATGCACACATACTGTATGTAGCTCCAGAAATTTTAAATTAGAACTTGCATGCTCCATATATTCAAAAATATTTTAAATCTGAATTATTCTAATGCTAATTATAGGCTGACAGCCCTACTATAAAAATAAAAGCTCATCTCACAAGGACTCACCCAGCACAATGGTCAGACTACATACCGATAGGTCTGTGCATTATATATGGTAACTGCTTATTCCAAGTCTTATTGTTGAATATACTAAGACAATATTGTATCATGAGGTCCTTTGACACTCCTGTACATTTAATGACAATTGGTAATATATCAACTTAATGTCTGACTTGCTTGAAATGCAATGTTATTGTATACATTTATAAAATTGTTTAACATGCAGGAATCCTAAAATAACAACATTTTCTATTAGATAATGCTTCTTCACACTCAGGCTGACAATGTATTATTTTTATTGTGTTGTAATAGTTACTAAGAGACCACTTGATTTTGAACAAATGGTATGTACATAGTCAACAACATGCATAATCAAATTAACGGAGAATACAATTATAGTAAATTGTGTTGCCGCTTTCTAATTATTAGAGAACCCACTGCAAAATGCTTCAAGTCAAATTAATAGGAATATATAATGTGGATTTACTAATTCTGCTATTCTCTTACTCTCCTTGAAGAAAAAAGGTAACACTTTAGGAATAATATTACTTTGATTTATGAATCACCCGTCACAATGTTTGAAGTCAAGAAAATAAAGGATAAAAAAGAAAATGAAGAATACCTTTGGTGCCTGGTGGTTGTAGGTTATCGCCAGTAAGGGTGCACCAGCCAACTGGAAAGATGTCGCGTGAGTCATAGCGGCAATAATAATCAAAGGCTCCCCTCCATCCATCAAAGGTGACCAGCACCTCTACACCCCGCACCTCTCCAATGGTGGCAGGGCAGATAAAATGAGGGTTCTTACGATCAACTGCCTCTAGTTTCATTCCAACTTTGAAGTAGTTTTGTGCAGGGGCAGGAGGTTCCTGCTGGGAGAGGTTCAAGGAATAAGAAAAGTTAGAGAATTTTCCTGGTTGTTATATTTCAGATTTGTTTGTTAAGTTATAAATCATTCATTTTCTTTTAGTAAATACTTGAGATATAATTTAAATTTTGTTTCATAGTATCTTAATAAAACCAAATTTTTGTTGCAAAATACTTGATTCTGTGTCTTCCAAAATATTATGACTAACTGAAATTGTGACCAAAATAAAGCAGAAACAGTACATTTATACCCTATTTTAAGGAAAAGAGACATTTGACTGTATTCCGTTTTTTTTCCCCCAAAGGTGTTTATGTGGCTGTGAGATAAAACAAACAGTAAAAAACAGATAAAATTACAATGTCATTGTGTAAAGTACTTATCTGGTACAATCTATCTATATAGGTCTTGTCAATGGCAAAAATATTGCAAATACTTTGGGACATATGGAATAATTTGCTTCCCTGTGGGAGGAGAGAGGGTTAAAAAATAACGCTGTTACTAAAAATTACTGACGTGATATTTTGCTGACCTCTTATCTCAGTTATCATATATATAGTATATAGTATAGTAAAAGCCAGAAATTTCATTTTGTCCTCTTGCTATATTCACAGCAAAACAATATCCTATATATTTTCAAAAACTAACTTACAGCAAATCTTTAACTGATTTTGGGTTAAGCCAGACTTCAGACAACAAAAAAATAAATAAATAAAGAACGACAGGAAGAAAATTTGTGTAAACAGTGCAAAGTAGCACTGCCCATTTAAGCTGGAAGTGTAAACTTACAAATACATAAGCGATTGATCAGGAAAGTGTGTTGGGTTACTTAAGTGGCAGGATGACTGCCAATGACAAATGAGACTCATGCTTGTATGAATAACAATGCATGTGATTCTTGCAGCAGCAGCACACAAGAGAAGATAAAACTGAGATTTAGCAACAATTCTTACAAAAAAAGTGCACAAGAGATCAGTGGTTTTGTAGAATAGTGCTGCACTTTTTATAGTGTCTTTCTAACATGCATCATCTAAAAGTATAAAAAGGCCAACTAACTGCCTTAGTGGTTTTAAATGACCTGCATTTTATACAGTTTTCCTGCATATATTTGTCGATTTTGTATGCTTCTCAAAAAAAAACTCGCAGCTGCACAGATATCACCTGATCTGTTTTCACAGCTAATTTAGTTTACATTCCTGTCAGCTGGATTCTTGTGTCATGTACATGGTCAAATTGAAAATACACAAACTTTATAAGTACAGTGTTCTTAATAAAGAAAATTCTCAATGATGGAAGCTTTTTCAGCTAACCTTTACTGAGAAAGACTGAAAGTAAAACGTCTTGAACTTTTAAAGCTAGTATCTACTTGAAGAATGTTTCAGCCCTACTAGTAACAACTTAATGACTAAATATTTAGCTTATCGCTCATACAAAAGTAAATTTTGCCATTCCTGCATTTCTGTTGTCTAATATCAATCACAACGCAGTACACTATAAGTTCATTATTAAAAAAAAAAAAAAAAAACGTGGTGAAACAGAACGTCACAGAACAGGAGTACCCATCAGTAAATAAACACATATATTATGATCTACACTTGTATTTGTACTTAAAAGAATTAAATTTACAAATAAGTTTAATCCTGGATTTAAGAGCAGCAATGTTTAAAAAACAAAACACTGCACCACTATCACATTTCATTTATAGAACACAGTGTGTTAGAAAATTGAGTGGTAATATACTTGTGGTCATAGGCTGCTGTTAGCTCCCTAATTTTCCTATTAGATAATGATTACCCCAGTTTGGTGGACATGAGTGTGTTTTCTTTAATTTACTATCTTATTAGAAAGAGGCAAATAGGAGTATTTGTTAATGCTCCTGGAGAGGAGTGGAGTTTGCACATTCTCCCAACTTTTTTTTCCCTGTTACTTCTCTCTTACTCCACCAATAAAACCCGAGCAAATTATATTAACTTGCAACTTTAAACTGTCTTTGTGTGAGTATTTATGGGTACATTAGTCTGTGCTGGTGCTTCTTCTTATGTTGATTCCTATATTGAGAACAATGATGAAGGAATAGGTTTGAGCCCCTTGATGCCCAAAACTGGATTAAGTAGGTTCAAAATGAATGGATGTGCCAGCTTATTATATTATGTAGCTTGTGTACATATTTATTCCAAGGTATAAAGGCACCAGTATTACACTGAATACTCAAATTTTAATTAGCTTTCAATCATCCTTGTGAAGTAATTGACACCTTTATTAGTAATTTGTAATCTTAACAGATTTTCTATATTATGACTGCCAAGTAAAACATCATACAATTGAAATGGCATTCACTACTTATGCATTTCTGTTCCTGATCACTGCAGTACAAACCTGTGTATGCTAAAATATTAGATGCAGCATCTAGTCTTTCATTGTTTCACATCTCTGTGACAGGAGTTTTCTGTATATAAAAACAATCTTTCACATGACATTATTTAATGCAGACTTTGTTTCTTTGCAGGTTGTCTTGTAACTGCATGGGCAGCAGGAAAGATTCAGTCCTATAGTGCATTAGGAAAGTTATAAGTACTTAGTAGCTACTGTATCTGTTAAACACTGTTGGCATTTCAGATACAGCATAATATTAATATAAATATAATATGTAAATATGTGCCACAAATATGAGAAATGTTCACTCTGCGTTTTGTGACAAGCAGGGCAACAGTGCTGCAGACAGAAAAGGGTGAAATGTGATAAGAGCAAGAAACAACAAAGTCCTGACTGGAAAAGGGAAGCACACACAGGCACAAAGATAAGCAAAGGCAGTAGGAAGGGCATTGACGGGGAGTGGTATTTGGTGCACATGAGTGGGTGCCCCACAAAAAAAATTCACTGGGGTACCAGCTTAAGAAATAAATGCTAGAAGGCACTCCTTTTCACAAGAGAATAGTTAATACACCCAGCTTAGGAAATGTTTGGAGTTCTAGCAATTTAAAGGTCAATGGAAGGCTCAGGACTGCAGTGACATTAGGGTCCACACAGCTGGGCTCTAGACTGGTGTCCCAGTTGCAAAATCAAAGATGAAACTGAACCCAGGAACAATTCCAAGACTAGACCAGAAACAGCATTTTAGAGGGAGTTTACAACTTTGGCCTGAACTGTTTGAGAGGCAGTGAGTTTGGTGACCCTGGTGTAACTACTGTGTGGCCATAGCAAGACACAAAGCTTGAACAACACCAGTTATCTGAAGCGCTGAGGTAACAATTAAATGCCTCTGTTTTAGTAATGACTTTTTAAAAATCACTAGTCAAATGCATAAAGCACAAAAAAAGGCATAAAGAAAATGGAATGATTGAATCTTTTAAGCAGTAAAATTATTCCAGGCATCACAAATCTAAATAACCTGTTCTTAATATTATAATAATGGGATCTAACCACTATTGCGTACTGTCATGCTGACTACATAGAATAGGTGAAAGAGGCCTTATTGCTCAGAACTACCACATGCAGACATTTATGTCTTGGGGACAGTTTTATTTAGGGTTATGGATACTTCAACAAAAAACTTTGTAGGCCTTTCTTTAACTTACTTAAAAAAATAAATGATCAGTTTGCAAACAAGATATCCATGTTTTATGTCAGGTACACACTAAATCTGTTATGTTTTCTTTGACATGCTGAAATTCCCATGGAATAGCTGTGTGTTCTTACTTTGGTCAAAAGTACAATTAAATGTAAAGGTATATTTTTGGTAATACGTCCTGTTAAGATATGTTAGTGTTTTAGTTGATGTCTATTTAATCTGTATTTCTGTCAAGCAGCTAATTTTCCTGCAAGTACTGCATAAAAGGTAGCCAAAAACATTTGCGGTCTGTATTACCTTATGAAATATTCGGACTGGTGCCATCTCTGCTCCATTTAGTGTTTTTAAAAGAAACATAGGCCAAGAAGAAGCATTCAGTCGGAAACCTGAAACAAAAATCATCCACAGTTCAGATGGCTACAGTAAACCAAAAGTCAACATATAGTAAAACATACAAATAATGTTTGTCAACCAGTTAGCCCTTCAAAACTACACTACTAGTTATGACTTAGAAAGATTACAGAAACTTGCAATTGATTCAGAAAGTATTCACTTTCTGCCAACTTTATAGTGTTGTCGATTTACTTTTAAATGGATAAAGTAGCCATTTTTGCCTATCAATCTACACTCAATAAGCCATAATGACAATGTGAAAACATGTCAGAAAGGTTTGTAAATTTCTTAAAAATCAAAACCTGAAATTGCTCCATCATGTGGATATTCCAACCCTTTGCTATGACACTCGAAATTGTGGTCAGGTGCATCTTGATTGCCTTAATTATCCTTGAGATGAATCTAGAATTTGATTATAGAGTCCACCTGTGGCAAACTGAATTTACTGAACATGTTTTAGAAAGGTACAAGTGCATCTGTGTATATAAGGTCCCATAATTATTACTGCATGACAGGACAAAATCCAAGACATGCAGTCCAAGGCACACTCTGTTTACCTCTGTGTTTAAATTGTGGTGAGGCATAAATCAGGGCAAGTTATTAAAACATTTCTAAAGCTTTGAGCATTCCAAAAAACTCAGTGGCCTCTCAATAATTGTGAAATGGAAGAAGTTTGAAACCACTAGGACTTTTCCTAAAGATGGACGGTCAGCCAAAGTGAGTAACTGGATAATAATGGCTTTGGTCAAGGAGGTGACCTATGACCTAACGCTCACTCTAACAGAGTTTCAGAAGTCCTCTGCTGAATGGAAGAACTTATCACAAGGACAACAATCTGAGCAGCACTCTATTAATCAGGCATTTATGGCTAGGCAGGATTGACTAAAAGGAATGCGACAGTTTGAAAGAGGAAAGAGATTTTTTTTTTTGTTCTTTATTTCGCCTTATACAATTTCTTGTATTAGGAATTTGTTAGTTTTCGCATACCCCTTGGGGTCAGAGCGCAGGGTCAGCCATTGTACAGCGTCCCTGGAGCAACTGAAGGTTAAGGGCATTGCTCAAGGGCCCAGCAGAGCAGAATCTCTTTTGGCAGTGACGGGGATTCGAACCGGCAACCTTCGGGATACAACAACAACAACATTTATTTATTTATATAGCACATTTTCATACAAAAAATGTAGCTCAAAGTGCTTTACATAATGAAGAATAGAAAAATAAAAGACACAGTAAGAAAATAAAATAAGTCAACATTAATTAACATAGAATAAGAGTACATAGAATAAGAGATACCAGCGCAGATCCTTAGCCTCAGAGCTACCACTGGTCTGGTAAGACAAAAACTGAACTGTTAAGGAAGAACTCTAAGCATTATTTATGATAAAGATCAGGCACTGCTCATCAGCTGCCTAATACCATCTCTATGGTGAAGCATGGCAATGGCAGTATTATTCTACGGGGGTGCTTCTCAATGGCAGAGACAGAGAGACTGTTTAGCATTGGAGGAATGGCGAATGCAGCAAAATACAGAGAGGTCCTTGAAGAAAACCTGCTCCAGAGTGCACACAACTTCAGACTGGGGTTGTGGTACAGCTTTTAGTACAACGATGACCTTAAGTATACAGCCAAGACAACACTAGTATGGCTTCTGGAGAAGTCTCTGTACTTGAGTGGCCAAGCCAATGCTCAGACTTAAACTCCATAGAACATCTGAGGAAAGACCTGAAGATGGAAATTTAGAAACTTTCGATCCACTCTAATGAAGCTTGAGAGGCTCTGCCAGGACCAATGGGATACACTGTCAAAATCCAGGTGTGCAGAGCTTGTATAGACTTATCCAATAAAACCCAAAGCTACAATTGCTGCCAAAGGGACTTCTACAAAGCACTGAATTAAGGGTTTGAATATATGAATGAGATCACAGTTTTTTTTTTTTTAATAAATTTGCAAACCTTTCTAAAACAAACATGTTTACGCTTTGTCATTATGGATCACTGAGTGTAAATTGATGGGGAAAAATTTCAAATTAAATCTATAACACATAAAGTGTGAAGAAAATGAAGGGGTCTCAATACTTTCTGAATCCAATGCATATTAAATCATTATGGTCATTGTTATCCATAATGAATGTACAATGGTAGTTAGTTTTTTACCGCAGTATCATATACAATATATTTTAAAGAAATATACTCGTTATCAACACCTTCTGTTCTTCCTGCCTTTTCTGGTTTTCTATGGTGGCATCTTGCACCACTGCCACCTGTTCAAAGCACTATGAAATAACCTTTAATACTGGAAGGAAGGTGGATGCCCCAAAGTTTGACGAGACCCACTACATCTAACAGTTTATGATAGTACACCTAAATATTAATGAACCACTGCATTGTAATTATGTTTGGTAGAATGAGTGGTCTTTTGGCCTTGGAGGTTTATTTTCTCCTGTATCTTGCCATCTAATGCTTTTACTTTCCTCCCTGGCCATCTGACCATAGCACGGCACTTCATGTTACAACCATTAGAGACTTAAAAATGAGTTTAGTTGATAGTAATTTAATTCATGCTTAAGACTTTTCTCTTACATATTTATTTGCATTCTGAAAATGTCTATTTTGATTATTTTAATAATGCATGTGTATTTTCTCTTTTATTAGTTATTGCACTTTTTTCTTTAATATTTTTTAAAACACTTTGGGCAACATATTTTGTATGAAAATGTGCTATATACATAAATGTTTTTGTTGTCCAAAAGTAATTTTAAACTGTTATAGTGTGTGTATCTGGCTTCTCTGATCAATCGTAGAGGCTAAGTAGCATTAGTGGACTTTTGTCAACGAATGAAACCAGAAAATATCTCATATGAATGCACTTTGGAAAAGTAACATAATACAGCATAACATTTTCAAACACATATATTTGAATTTAAGACCACAGTAGGCTAGAATTTATTCTATCAGCACTAGACACAAGGCTAGAACCAAGAATGGCGAGAATGTCAGCCCACTGCAGGGCACTTTCATGCACAAAACCACGCTTACATAAGGCTAGTTCAGAATCACCCAGTTGACATTTGCTTCTTAACAATAGTCTCCTTTATTTTCTATTTTATAGCATAGGAACATCTCTATTCTTGATG
The DNA here is from genome assembly GCA_026402145.1 of Polypterus bichir lapradei. Classification (NCBI taxonomy): domain Eukaryota; kingdom Metazoa; phylum Chordata; class Cladistia; order Polypteriformes; family Polypteridae; genus Polypterus; species Polypterus bichir. Next base: position 14,111,361 of record JANRMT010062850.1, on the reverse strand, counting down.
AATTGAATGCTTGCCTCTGAAAGACAAAATCTTGGACTAGGATGAGGACGTTTGCAGCAGAAATGACTAAAAGGTGGTGGTGCTTGACCTGGTGGTACCTCACAAAACTCACAAACATAAAGTAGCTATTTAGACCCTGTTTCTGGATTAACCACCTGGGTTATGAGCTTACCCTTTAAATCCCATTTCAGTAGTGCCCTTCTGTGGGTCCATGTTTCATTTTATTTCATTTCCGAGTCTTGCTTTCTATTCATAAGTTAATGCAACAGAAACTGCTAGTTATATACCGTATCTTTATTACATGCGACAGAAGCCCAACATTTCTTTAGTAGATGTACTTGCTACCTTCTAATATTCTGGAAGACATATCCAGACATTTTACGGTGTTTCCCATTCCACCACCATTGTGAACTGCTCATTACTGCAATTATGGAGCACTGACTGAAACTAACTGCACTATTCCCTTTTAGCACCACTCACTTCCCAGAACACATAGGTTGTGACAGGCTCTTCATTACCCATTACACTGTACACCATGATAGATAGGCAGAAAAGTACAGCACTTGCTTGTACTAAGAAGGCAGTCAAGTAAACACCACATATTGTATCACATTAGAGGTGCAACTGTAGGAACTACAACGCTACGTTAAACCAATCAGATTCATGGTGCTACTATAGGTGCTTAACAATTCACAATGTGTTGGTATTTTGAACTAGAATTAGAGAGTGCACTTTGTTGATGAGGCAAAAATTGACTTGTATTAAATATAAGGCTTTTGACTATGAAAGAAACACCTAGCACATAAATGTGTAAGTTTTCCAGTAAAAGTCTGCCTGGGGCTGATTTTACTCCCCACTACTATAAACTTTGATTTTGTGATTCTCCACTGCTGGATACTTTTGAACAAACTCCTGTCTATGGTCACACAGAATAATATATTTTTCCATGATAAACCAATGAGAACTCTCTGGTATGACATGTTTTTCACTGCTACTACAAAAGGGTCATCAACTTACTGTTTGTTCAGCTGAGCCTCTTGAAGATGAATGTGGTCTGGCATCCAGAAAAAGCTAATGCTTTGTCTCTTCTTCTGCCTAAAATACTGTTGTTGGAAGCCTTGAGCTTTTCAGAACAAAGAATGGACATGGCTATGATGTATGGAAGCTGTTTACTTCTAAAAACTTAGTTGTTTCTACAGAAAGGCTGATATGAAATAATTTCAGCATTCTGAGTATGGTGGTTTTACCTCCCACAACCCCAAAGAAGTGCCAGTTAGGTTAACTAGTGGCTCTAAATTGGCTCCAGTGTGAAAGTGGGTATGTGCATAAGTGGGCCTTGAGATGGACTGGTGTCTTTTCAGGGCTGTTTCCTGCCTCGGACCCAGTGCTGCTCTGACATTCTCTGGCCTCCGTGAGGCTTAAATGGATTAAGTGCTTTTACCCTTTTTTCCATTATCTGGTATTTAATTATTTAGTTACCAATGTCATGAATGATACTACTAGGTGCAGAAGAACACAGTTGAAAAAGCATTCTGTATATCTAGTACTTTCATAAAATAATTTACCGTTGTCATATTCTAAGACAATTAAAAAGTATTACTTTAGAAAAGATCCACTAGATGGCACCTTTAAGCCAAGAAGGCTGAACATAATCTGCTTCATGAAAAGCCTGGCAAGTTAAAAATCATTTTACACTCAAGCAGGCCATCCCAGGAATTATCCATAAATTGCAAGAATGAGAACACTAAACACAGATACCTTGCAAATTACAGCCTAGAATAATTCTCAGGAATTTGTCAAGTCCAATAATGACTGAACAAAGCTGTAACACTGTTGGGAGGAGAATTTAAAACACCATGACGGATAAAAAAAAAAAAACATAAAACAATCACAAGAGTTAGTCAGGATATGAAATATATTCTGTGTCTACAATTGTCTTGATTGTTTATCTAAAGTTGGTTGATTTTTTAATATTATCAGTTTAAAAATAGTTTGGCAATTGGAGAGATCCTGAAAATAGGTAACTTCTCTCCATTCAAATCAAGCTGAAAGTAGATGAGACCAGTTAACATGTGATGTGGCAATGTACCATCCACCAGAGTGTGCTCTGGCAGAAGTGAAGCAGTGCATATTAAGTTAGCGCTTTTTCTTTCAGCAGTGGTGGAAAACATGATAACAGCGTGCCTGACTGGTGTAAAGTCAGCTTTGTGCAAAGTTTGTAAATAGTAAAAATGCAAAATCATAAATCTTTAGACTTAGCTGCTTTTTATGCCATGCTGTTCTTTTTAAGCATTGCCATGTATAATACTGTTAATGACCTAAATTTGACTCATTTGAACAAGATATGTAAAAAATAAAAGTAATCCAAAAACAATACAGCACTTGATCATTTTCTGGTCATCTTTTGCATAGTATTGCACTTTTGAACTGCAGACAGGACTCTCTTCACCAATCAATGAGGTTAATGTGTTTCCTGCTTATAATGTGCACTGATTTTTTTTTTTCCTGAAGTATCAGCTTAACAATATTTTAACAAAAAAATGTGTGTTATGCATGTTGTGACCAAATGACTGTATGTGGATTACAAGACACGAGTAACATAAGATTTTGTTTTTCAGGGACGTTTTACTACAAAGTACATGGGGGTAAGTAACATACAGAATTTTGGTAAAGTTTCCCTCTAATGTCCTCCTTGTGATGGTTTTGGAATTTTAAACTGGACTGGGTTTTCACCCACATCATACATGACAGAAGGCCTGGTATGAACGAGTGTGACCTGTAACACAGCTGTGCTCCTTCCTGGGTTAGTTCATGCCTAGGTCTGGCACTGTTCTCCCCAAGAACAGCTCAACCCCAACCCCATCTTCTATGATTGCATTAAGTGGGTTAATTAGATGCATGGATAAAAACAAAAAGAAATAAAAAGCTGGTGATCAAAAACCTTTCCCACCTTCTTATCTGGGACCATTACGCATGACCTCTATTTAGCCAAATACAGTATGTATTGAGCTGTCTTGGTATGTAAGTGATGGCAAAACCAAGGATTTTTTTAGATTCAAAGTGGGACAGAGGTATGAGGCAATGAATAAAGTAAGCAGGCAACTGCCATGCTGGACCTGTCAAAGAAGTGCAGCAACAACTCTTACAATAAAATACTAAATACTTGTTAATATTATTCATTGCTATAACCCTTGGATTAAGCATGATTAAAAAATTGATACAGTGAAAAACAATGATAAACCACTTTATATACGCCCTATATTTGCTAAAACAAAATAAATTACCAAATAATTCAATCTATCTAATGCTTTCTGGGCATACTTTTTCTATTAAAGAGAGTTTGTCATTTTGTATGCATTATTTTATGTCATATATCTATTTATCTGTTAAATTAGAAGAATACAGTATTCCATCTTTATTATTGACCTTGTGAGGCAAGCAGGAAAACGTTTGTTAAAACAGAACACATAAAATGTACAGTAGATATTTTAGTGTTATAAAATAACATTTATTAGTATTATTTTTGTGACTTAACAAACTTTTGTAAGTCAACATAATACAAATATTGTACTTTGCATCCATCATGTAAATTGTAACCGATTTTACTCATAACTCACCCAAAGGTGGTTGAAGCATGCCTCCATTCTTCTCACAATTTCCAATTGGCTGAATTTCTGATGAATCAACCAAACGCCAAAAGTCATTTTTGTTGTCACTGCCATCAAGCCGCAGGCGAAGCCTGGCACCTGTTAACCCCACAACTGTTGCTATGCAAGTAGAAGTTGTATTGCGAGGGTCCTGAGCCTCTAGCTTCATCCCTGCTTTGAATTCATTTGCTGGTGGTGTAAAGCACTGTGGAGGCGAAAATTAATATTAACCACCGATATTACATATGTAAAAATAACACTGACATAAAAAAAATTAGCTATAGACAAACTTGTGCAAGAAAAATGCCAAGGAACTACAATTCGTTGATTTGATGCTTGGCAAACTAAATATTTGTCATAATAACAATCATGAAGTTATTAAAAGATGTACAAAACTTATTTTTATGATGTTGGAATAAACAAGTATTAAATATGGTTAACTCCCGAGATCAAATGCTTGATTATTTGACCATTCCAAAATAATCATTCATTTTATTTGTTAAAAACAGGTTAAATACTGAAACAAAAGTAATAAGAATAACCTGATGCTCTGCGATATTGCGATCAACAGACCTAACAGTGCAACACATTATGGCAGCAATTGTACATTTCTTTGCACATTCTTTCTGTACAAGTGTCTTTTCTTCTTCATTGGGGTGCACAGACAAAAGTGCTCTGGACAAAAGCATGTAGTAACAAATGCACGTAGCTAGTGGGTTGCTTTTCCATCTCAGACAGTTGCTGTGGAGAAAAGTGCAGGAATTTAATTTAGTGGACGCTTACAAACAGAATGAAAAGGTTCCCTTACATGTTTAAATGTTATCTGCTTTAAATTTTGTGCCTTCTGATGACATACCTGCTGCTTTTGAAGAGCTTGTGGATACTTTCCCTCCAGAGCTAGAGGCATTCAAATAGGTTTCAGCAAAAACCAACTGATCCAATATACCTGATGAAATTCTTCTTAAAGAATGGATTTTCAAAAAGCGTTTTATCAGCATGTGAAAATTAGTGAAAAACTTGTGAACACGTTTAAAAACATGTCCTTTCTCAAAATATGGAAATCAGTGTATGTAAAACGAAAGACGGAAATGTCATTTTTATGTTGTATTGGTGTCTAAAAGGTAACTTATTTGTGTATAGATATGTGAAATGTGTGTAGTAAATCCACATACCACTATAAGAATATTGCTTAGAATGACTTTGACTCAAACTGATTGGCGAGTCCATAAATGCTCTGGCCCCTTATGGCTCTGCATTGAACTATGTGGATTTGACAACGTATGTATGTTGAACGATGGTGATTTGAAACAGATAGGGAAAATGGAAAAAAGCTGGGTCTGGTCCTGTTTTTGCTTGGCAGTGGCATGGACTTGTGAGTGAATGAGAGGGAGAAATATTTCTGTTAGATTAAGCAAAGAGGTGAACACCCAGTATTGAATCCATTTGCTTTTTGTCAGTGTGCCTTCCATTAATTCTGCTAAAATACACTGCACATTGTTATTAGAAAAATATTAGTGGTGCATGGCAAATTGTGTTTCAATCATTACTAAAACAATTTTTTAAAAAATTAATCGTATATCAGTGTCTCAATAATTCAGTAGGTTCTGATGATAAAAATGTATAATTGTGAAAAACCCTAAGACTTTTAATTCATCTTGGGCATGTTAACAAATCAAGTGCTTCAAACTGGAAAACAGACTTGTTGAAATACACTACATGTTCCAAGGCTCCAATATGAAACGCACATTTAATCTGACTCTGTAGGATTAAGTAAAAAGTTAAATTATGTTTCATAGTAGAAATGAAAGCCAAAGGCTCACTGGTAAATGCTTGTACCCATACCTGTCTGAAACAGTGTGCAGGTGCTGCTGAAGCACCACATTCTTTCAGGTATTTCTCCCAGCTGAAGTGACCTGCAAGTCAAGATGTATAAATGTCAAATACTGTACACAGTGTGAAACAAACAAATACAGTCAGTTGCGGACATGTGCAGACATCTTAATCTTTATATTTCACCAAATTTCAATCAAATTTAGCATTTTTTAAATTTTAGGACATTTAGTTTTTCTTTTGTGGGAGGATTTTGTACCCATAAATATTGATATACCAAAATGTTCTGTCTTAGAATATACATACTGGTCTAGATCTACAATCCTGACAAATTTCAGCTTTTGTAACTAAGTGGGATATTGTGTTTTTGGTGATGAGTGAACTTATAAAAATATATCTTAGTATAAAATGCAAAGTTCACTCACTCATTATATATTTATAACAGAAAGACTTTTTTAAGGCAAGCATCATATTTCAACCATCATTTCTTTTTGGTGGGTCACCAATGAGCATCACTGTAGCTGAAGAGACACTGGCTGGCAATCAATTTTATGCTGCCCCATAGACACAGAGCTTTGTACCCACTCCAGTAAGCAATGCAGTATATATGTTTTTTTTCCTGCAACCTTCTCTGTGTGCTATGTTATGAGTCTTTTCACCAAATATACTTTTGTATTAATTTAACACAATGTCTATTTCAGCATTGAACATGAATAATACAAAAGACGATGAAGCATCCTAGTTGGTAACTCCTTTCACATACTATTACGCGATAGGCCATTAAAAAAACTCTTACTACTATATGTTTTTTGATTTTATATATTAATGGAAACATCACCTTAATGTTACTGAAAGCAATAAAGTATGCTGTAATGAATTGGAATTTTGCTGATGCAAAGTATGAATTGCATGCTATTTTGGGAAGTAATTTCCGACAATGTTAAAGAAGGTTTTCAACTGGTATTTTCCACCAGGAGCTTCTACTATAGTACTGCAATTATACAACATTTGTGCTTGATTTAAGGGTTTAATATATATTACATATATAAAAACATAAATATGCATTTGTCACTTTTTTGTTTTTAGTAGAGTTGAACAGAAATGAATTTGTGGTAAAGACAATTAATATATGTAAGTATTGGATCCTATGTGTCCTAGGAAACAAAATTAGAATCTATCCATACCTCTTCTTCACCACATTCCTCACTCCAGGGTCAGATATTTTGCAAAAGACGGCAATAAAATCTGGCTGGGATATCAGTTGAAGCACACATCCATACTTGCTTATACAAGCCCAGTCAAACAGTATCCCATTTATTTGGGAAGTATGAGAAAACTAAAATCATTATAAATCTATGAATTAATGCTACGAATAACTGCTTACTCAATACTGGGGTTGTGGGGATCTGGAGCTGTTCATGTCAACAAATGACATTGCACATCATAGCAACCGCTGTAGGGCAGTCTTCTCTCAGTCTTGTATTTTAATACAACTGATAAACTTAAGTATCACTGGGAAGTCCTTTCCGAAGTAACACTGTGGAATAGGTCATATTTGATGTCACAATGATAGACACATGAGGATCATATTGAAAAAATACAGGGAACTAAATTACTAAAAGCTAGTAGTAAAAAAATGAAGGGGCATTAAACTGCATGGAGTTTCTTGCTTTTCCTGTTTAAGTGTACTAATAATAGAATGATGAACTTGAAGTAAATTTTAAAAATAGTCATTATATATTTTCATTAAAACTAGCAATAACCTTTTTTTTTTATTGAAAACCGCGCTTGCATTTCTGAAAACTATTTGGAAACCATATTTCAAACTTAATCTGAATTAAATATTCTGTTAATTTCTACTTTTTACCTTTACAATGACAATCCACAGTAATATGATTATAGGGGATATTTATGTTTGCACAGAGTGACCACATTTTCTGCATCTGGCATATGATTTTGCCACCTTACCAGTTTTTAAATGATTTGGTAATTTAAGTCAATTATTACTAATAAGCATGCTGATGAAAATGATATAAAGTAGCATCTATTTTATAGAATTTTTGTTGAGTTTGTATTTACCTCTATTTTGATATAATTAAGAGATCTAATTCTGCTTTAAAAATGACTTTAATATAATAAAATTAAAATCTTTAAAATTCCCATAAATAAACTGAGCTTACAAAGATACATTTAAATAGGCAGACTGTATTTGTTTCAGCCAAGTTAATTTTATCTACAAACGGTCTCAGCCCTGAAAACAGTGTGTTCTACATCATCAGGAATTAAAAAAAAAACAAAAAACAAAATGCGTTGCCAAATAGTTGAATTTCCAACTGGAGATGCCTTAGATTAGGAATCCTTAGAGCTGTGAATTTAATATCCACTTTGTTGTTGATCTTACAGTGATAAACTGTTTTTAACCATTGGCTAAAATAATTTAGGAGTTAATGAGAACTTTTGCAGTACTGCAGTGCATTGCCTTGTTGTGACATAATCAGGTTGTTACAAACACATGCTTTAAATATTTGGCATTTGATTAATTATGCATATTTTAACACAAGTCATTTTTAACATAATCTACAACTTTTCAATTAAACTTTCTAGATATTTACAGTACAGGTAGTCCCCAAGTTAAGGAAATCCGACCTACAACTTACGAACGGGGCCGCAGCTGTGACGCATGCGCATCAGTAACTGCCGCTCCATTATCTTCGGCCTAGGAACGCTGCAAGCGGTGGCTGGAGGGGGGCGATTTCGCTGCTCGCGCAGTATAGTGTCCCTCAAGTGGCTCCCGGCGGTCCATAGTCACCGGGGCCACAGCTATCGCTTGTGTACAGGATGGAGGCTTGATGGGGCGGTTCGCGGTTCTGAATGATATAGGAGCAAATTGGATGCAGTCTTCATTTATGAGTAATTACTGCAGTTAAGGTCGGTTCGATTAAATGGCTACTTATGGATCTGTACACAGGCAGCAAAGTCTGGTCACTTATGTGAGGCAGTATGAAAACAGCCAAATGAAGGTTGTTTTATAGAAATTCTAAATAATCATATTGATAAGTCTGATTTCATGAAGGCAGCCTTCAAGTTGGAGCACAGCTAAAAAAGGAGGGAGAGATTTGGAAAACGAAAGCGTTAGGTGTTTGCGGCCATTTTTCATTTGAACTAATTTAACTTGTCCATCAATATTTCTCTTCAGTGGTATCAGCCAGCTAATGTCTCCTTTCTCTGCTTACCTGGGTATTGAGGTGGGGTAATGGAAGGGCGTCCACTCCTTGCATGTTTATTTTGTCTGCCATCCTTCCACTCGAGACCTACAGAGAAAAGAAATAACAGAAAGTACTTTTAGACAAAGTGGTTCAAACGTGATACTCTTGCTTAAAGTATGCTAACATTTCATGAATTAGTAAAAAAAAAAAAAAAAAAAAAAAAAAAAGCTAAATTATGAATTTTTTTTTAAAAACAAAAAGTTCCTTAAACATTAACCAAAAAAATCTAACTCCGCTCTGAAAAGAAGCATTTTTGACAACATACAAATTAACATTAATTAATTACTATGTGATTTTATTTCTGACTGGCAGCTTTGATAATGCAAAACTTTGAATGTATACTTAAATGATTAAAGGTGATAGAAAAATAATCCCTCCACAAATAAAATGAAGTACTTAAGGAAACCAAGTAGAGAAAGTCTATTGGTGGAGCAGATTCACATCTTGGACAGCGATGTTTAAAGGGTCTCATATACAATGCTTCACATAGAATTCACACTAAAACATGGCATATGGACAAAAACAGAATTGTGCGTATGCACAAAAAAAATACAGATGCACAAAACCTGTGTATGCAAAGTTCCACACACTTCCCCTTTATAAATCCCAATCAACATGAATTTTAATGCACATGCATGTGCCTACAGCCCCACGCTGACTAATCCCAGAATTTTGCATATTTGAATATGTAAATCAATATAAATAGCCCCTTCCGTTCTGTGTTTTGTTAAAAGACAATGGTAAAAGCAAGTGTACTGCTTTTACTGTATAAATCATTAAATGGCTTAGGTCTAAATATATATCATCATAGAAATGTTAGCTGAAAATATATATGTATAATCTTATACACACTAGAAACTACGAGACAGACTGTTTAAGATTCTTCTCATATGAAGTATTACAAAAATGTATTTGATGACTGCCAGTAAAGTTTAAAATAACTGGAAAGCAACTCTGTGTTACCAGCAGTAAAAATATTCAAACATATCAAGCCTAGAATAAATTCAGTTTAAAACAATGAGAGCAATGGCACCTTACCTTTCTGTAGACCAGGCCTTCTCATCCTCCAAAGCTGTGAACGAGATCTTCCTCTACTTGCCTTACAATCTGCTGTCTCCAGACTATTAGGAGAGGCACAAACAGAAAGGGTTAACCAGGCTTCATACTACAAAGCAGATGTAATTCTCAACACCATAGCGCACACTGAGTTTTGAGTTGTTCCAATAAAAATAAAATGTTTTTGTGAAAACAAAAATATAGCATTCAAAAAAGAAAAGCAGTGTTATGTCAGTATAGATTTTCATCACTAATGGAATACAAATACATTCTAAATCCTAGTAGATACTGTTTTATAGACTATTTCTCCTAGTTAAATATAATTAATTGCATTACTATGGAGCTGCATGTTGCAATAGGTTGCACTGCTGCCTCAGAGCATTTAAATTTGATATTTTCTGAGTGGCCTTGTCGTTACTACATTGGTTTTTTCTAGGGACTTGAGTTTTATGGTCAGAATGCTATGACATGCATTTAATTTTTGAATATGTAGTTCAGTGGACTGGCTGGAGTAAACCCTGGTTCCATACAACATGATACTGCAAAAGGCAGACATGTTAGTACATAATGAATAAAGATTAGTTTACAACTTATATGTATTTAATAATTATATTAATATACAGTATATATATTTTAATTAAGTTATATTGGCACTTAGTCTGCAGTGTCCGAACTTGTGTTTATATTCTTCTGGCATGGGATTTGGCTCCTTTATTTACATCCTTGGAAAGAGTTATATGAAAGTACTCTCTATGAAAGAGATTTGTCCAAGAATTAATTAAAAATAAATGAATACATATATAAGCTTATGTATAAAGGTTATGTATTTTTTTACTTCTGTCCTGCCTTATATTTGTAAAGCTCCATGTTTTACTAAAACTGAATTAAATTACTGGGTAAGAAATAACTCTGCACAAGGTTTCAGTATTATTTTTTTAGTGAACAGTGCACTAGTTCAAAAACTGAGGTTCAGCTGACAGTTTGTATAGATTATGCACAAATTCCACATCCCATAAATGTGTAGGCTAGGTCAAGTGACGCCTGTATATGGGCTCAGTAGGAGTAAACAGTGGAGTGAGCTCAAGTGTGTATTGAAATGCACTGGCATCCCAGCCAGGTCTGATTGCGGACTTGCATTCCAAAACTATGAAATAATAAAAGAGGCACATTCACATAAATTATGCCTGTGTGCGTGAGAATTAAAATTACACCCAATAGCCTTCACAGCATAGTATGCCATGTGTGATACATTTCAACTATTTTCAACAAAGGAGTAAAGAGGGAGAAATAAAATATGTAACGTTATTCTGGCACCTTGTTATTTTCACAATATCATTTATTTTCAGCAAATAAAACTAAAAAATTAAAGAATAGGAAAAAATTCATTTAAAAGTTAAAATAAAAACAGCAGCAACCATAGTTTTTCAACAGTGTTCAGGTCCTGGGCAATTGTGTTCTTAAACAGAGTGGCATGACTACTAGTTTTCCTGCCCTAAATATGACTATGTTACCTAGGTATATTAATAGGATATATATATATTTTTTTTTAAATGATAAAGTTAGAGCCTAGTGTTAATTCAGCAAGTCACCCAGGAATCAAGCCATTAAAGTGTTCAAACTTGGTAGTGTCAATCTGCAGCTGGACCCTTTTATTGAGACTCGTCTTTGATGCACTTTTAGTGCGGAGTGTACACCTCCTCCCTATATTCACTTGGCTTTTATCTCAGAGACACGTGTGCTAGATAAGTTAGAGATTATAAATCAGTATGATGTGTGTGGCAATAGTCTTGCAGATTCATTCTGTAAAACACATGCAAGGTCAAACTAGATCTGATGGACTATGCAGCACAAGTTCTAGTCCAGGCTTTGGTCCTGTCACATCTGCACTATTACAACTCACTACTGGCAAAAGTACCAACATATCTTAGCAACCCGATTCAAAATGCAGTGAAAATAAATGATATTGTGAAAATAACAAGGTGCCAGAATAATGGTATTCAACCAGCCAAGGCAGTCACATTCACTCCTCTTTTCAGACCATTACATTGACTCTGTGTAGCCACACATATTAATTTCAAATCCTTGATGCTTACCTACAAAGCGGTTAAACAGGACCAATGTATATGGAGTCACTTGTAATGTCCTATGCTCCTTTTTGCCCACTTAGTTCTGCTGGTGAATGGTGTCTACTGATGCTACCTCTGGCATGGCACAAAATCTCAATGCAGACTTTTTTTACGATGGCTAGTGGAATGCACTCTCCACCTCTATTCAAATTTTGCACTGCCTCAAGGTCTTTAAGAATGATTTGAAGATTCTCTTGTGTGGTGAGTTTCTGTCTAATTAATTTTAGATTTAAGTTTTGTTTTTTTGTTCTGAGCTCTTCACTTGTAATTATCAATTTTGCAACTTTGTCCTGTAGCACTTGTTCCTAAATGGTGTCCCAGACTGATGTTTACTCAGTTATATGGACCTCTTTTGTAAGTTGCTTTGGAAAACAAATGTCTACTAAGCATATAAATGTAAATAAGCGAGATTGTGTCCTATAGGGTACTGCAGTTGTATCCAGAATTATTTCCATGCATGGCTTCTTATAACCCTGTGATGGAAATTCAAACTTGCATGATAGATGGATAATCTGTTATTCTGCCCCTGCTATGCATCACTTGTAAAGTCTGACAGAGAGCTAAACAGGTGACAAAGGAAGAATCAGATTCTTTGGTAAAATGAACAGGTTTAACATGAATGTCTTTCTCTGTATTGAATTACTAAAATGGTGAAACTGAAAAAGCGTACATAAAAATGAGTTTAAAACAATATTACGTATCTGAGATTGTCCTGTGACAGACAGATATCCCATCCAGGATTGGTCCCTACCTTGTGCCTATTGTTGCCAGCTCAAACTTCAATTTTCTTCTATTGCATATTGAAATAACTGGGCTTAGAAAATGTGAACTAATGAATCAATCTTGGACAACTCATCCTTATCACTCTAGCCGTGAGGTGCCATTGCCCACCGGCTACGGTGGCCTCACTTCTATTCACATGGGCAAATGCACCCTGAATATTTATATCAAATGGCCTTTGATGTAGCCTGTACTGGAATAAAGGGATTTCAGGAAAAAACTAAATAGAAAGATGAAACCTTAACTTTTACAATTACCAACTTAGTGTTAAATCTGAAAGCATTTGAAAGCATCGCCTATACTATGGCTGCAGGGTTTCACCTTAGTGCCAGTCCACTCACATGACATGTCCCAGCTACCAGAAAGACTCTCTTTTGTCATAGTTTCCCTTGAACCGAGAGACACAGATTTATCAACACATTTTAAGATGTGCAGTGCACTGTGAGATCGCTTTACGTGCCAGCTCGCCCCTTCCAATTCATAACATTTAATTCCTTACAAATTTGAACAAGCGTACCATTTCCCACAACCTGGTAAACAGACACAAACATGTCACATGGATTTAGATAAAAATGTCTGCTATGCACATAAATGTAAAGGTGTCAGATTGCGCCCTATAATAATAACAACTTTATTTATATAGCACCTTATCACACATTTACATGCAACTCAAGTGCTTTCCACTGATTAATGGACAAAATACAAAGATATACCACATTTACTTGGATTCTTATCATTAACTAATACTATGATGATTTCTAATAAATGTGAGTATACTAAATATAAAATCAACCAGGTATTGTTAAGCAAACCTTAGCCACTAAAGTGCATAACAAACCTTCACTCTTATCAGAAAAAGGTTTTCTAATTAAAATATTTATAGATTAAGGTTGATAATAGATCTAATTAATATATATAAAAATAAATATATACAGTATATATCTACATTTTACCTAGGCATATGTACATGGCAACGCATTGAGCAGAAACAGTTTGATGTTATTAAAGTTAATGAAAAGATACAAAAGCAAATAAAACAGTCCAAAGTGGTTTCCATTGATTTAGGTTGTACAGCATATGAAGTTCTTGATTCCTGAATGTAATTGATGACCAGCTGACACTTAGGAGATTAAAACAAAAAACTTCTATGATGGGCCACAGGAGAAAAATAAACCTCTGGAGGGCCACGGTTGGAAGATAAAAACGAGCAAATGAAATAGTTAGGTCTGATGGTAATCAGTTTCTGCATCATGAAAATCAGAATGACCTAGGCCAGCTGGTCACAGTGGATAATAAGGTTTCCAAGTCCTCCTTGTTTCCTCCAGTACCCCAAATGACTGCACTTTAAGCAGGTGCGGGGAATGCATAGCGCCACCACACAGAATGGGAGACAAAAAAACATAAAAAAGCAATGGGATAATGTTGGGTACTTATTCACACATCAAGGAGCTAAAAATATAATCAGATCACTATAATATGATAGAATTACTGGAAAGCCAGACATTTTTTTAAATGTTTCATAGATTTAGCCTGGCATATTTCTAGTTATAAATGATTCCAAATTTTAGATGCATAAGAACAGAAAGCTGTCTCATCAGTTCTTTTACGCTTAGACCTAGGGATAACGAGCAAACCGGAATTTGCAGATCTAAGATTGCAATTTGGTACATAAGGCATTCTGAGTTGCAGGTGGGGGCAAGATTGTTTAAAACCTTATATACAAGTAGAATAAATTTAAAATCGATTCTAAAGGACACTGGCAGCCAATGTAAAGATATTGGTATTGGGGATATAGGCTCATATTTTTTTCCTTTTGGTTAAAATTCTTAGAGCTGCATTTTGGACAAGCAGTAACCGATTTACGTCCTTTTAAGGTAGTCTGGATAGGAGAGCATGGCAGTAATCATGAACTGAAATCCTATCCAGAATTACTTCCTTGCTTGGCTTCTTATGACTCTGTATTAGAAATTCAGGCTTATATGATGGATGGATAATCTGTTATTTTACCTATGTACCGGGGACTGTAAGGAGTGAAATTTTGTTCAATCGTATAGTATGTATGTGAATGAATGACAATAAAATTGAGTTGAGTTGTTATTCTGTCACTTGCAAAATTTGACAAATAACTAAAGAGGTGATAAAGAATCAAATTCTGAAATCAAATGAACACATTTGACATGAATCAAAAAGATCTGTATCAAATGACCAGTACTGTGAAACTGAAAAAGCACACATGAAAATAAAATGAGCTTAATATTACATATTTGCAGTTCTCCGACAAACAGCCATGCCATCCAGGACTGGTCCCTACCTTGTTACTTTCTCATATATGATTCAAGTACAGGGAAAGTATTGTTATCGTCCAAAAAATCGATTGTGATGAATCTTGACAATTTAGACTTCCCCAAGTCCAATTTACTTTCTCATAGGGAAAGTATTGTAATCGTCCAAAAATTCAATTACAGAATCTCAACGTTTTAGACCTCCCCTAGTCTGAGAATACCATATTTGGAATCATGTCTGTGTGTGAGTATGTATGTAAACACGATAACATGAGTATGCTTTCACTTAGGCCAACCAAATTTTGCATGCAAATATTACATTCAAAACATTGATTTCTATCAACTTTTGAGCTATTTCCGCTAACCAGAAGTGGTACTTTTTCATTCATGCTGCTGAGGAGTCCGATTTATTCAACTTTACTTCTATAATAATTGATTCAATATTTTATTAATTTGTTGTTGATGGTTCTTTAATGTACATAATATAAAAATATAATCACTGTCTTGCAGTTTACTCCACAAATATCCATTCCCATATCTGAGTATATGAGAAAGTCTAGGGGTGATCACTCCCGATTTTGCCTAGTGCTGCCAGGTTAAACATCAACATGGTTTAATTGCATACAAAAATAACTGAGCTCAGAAAACGCCTGACCTAATGAATCAATCCTGGGCAACTTGTCAGTTTGGCCCTTAGGTGCCACCAGCCGCCGGCTGTGGTGGCCTCAACTTCTAATCACACGGGTAAATGCCCCCGGAATTTGTATATCAAATGGCTTTTGATGTATCCGTATTGGACTAAAGGGGATCGATAAACAAAAAGAAAAAACGTTACGTTTTACAATTATTCATTTCAGGTGAAATTTGAAAGCAGCGCCTATACCACGCCCGCGCCGTTTCGCCTTAACCCCGGCCGGCGTCCGCTGCACCTGACAGGTTCCAACAACCGGAGAGAATCGCTCTTGTCGTTGGCTTCCCTCGAACCGAGGGACTCCGATTTATTTTAGCGACACATTTTAAGATGCGCGGCGCACTGTCAGATGGCTTCCCGCGCCAGCTCGCCCCTTCCAATTCGTAACATTTCATGCCTTACACATTTGAACAAGCGCGCCGTTTCCCACAACCTCTTCGGCGGCATGCGCGAGATAAACAGACACAAACAGGCCACATGAGCACAACGAAACGAAATGAAATAAATAAAAAGAAAGGCAACCCGAACGACGGCTGCCTGCCATGACTTGACAGCCGATGCTCATCTGACCATTTGTAGCCGGCGTGACCTGCAAAGCAGCATCAATAGCCCTCGAGCCTCGCACTGCGAACAATGCGTCCTCCAGCATCTCCATCCATGCACAGCCACACGAAAAACTAGGAGCAGCAGCAGCGGTGGCGACCGAGCTGAGCGGACGGAGCTGTCGCGTTTCCCACCGCCAAACTGGGACGCACGGGTGCCACTGCCGCTCCACGCCACAAAAGCAGCCGCACGCGCACACACAAGACGGCGACACGCGCGCTTTCTGCAAAGAGAGAGAAAAAATAACAACAACATAAAGTCGCTGCGCCTCACCTGCAGCCGTCCGCGCGCCCGCTCAGCCGCGAGGCACGAGTCGGACCGAGGGACGCCGACGGGCCGCTTGCGTTACTTCGGTTTGGGTTATTTTTTTTTAAATGTTTCTGATGTGGAATTCAGTATCTATCCGCCATTTTTGTAAGGCGAAGTGGGGGATTGGATTCGGTTTGTTTGGGAGAGAGAGAGAGAGGGGATGGGGGAGGAGAGCAGTAACACCGCCGAGCTGAGCTTTACGACCCCTGCCGGGGGGTCCGCGTACAGGCAAGCGGCTGGTAGGAGACGGAGGATAAACTCGACTTGAAAGCGCTCACCGATTCCGGCAAGTAATGGCTTTCGAAGTCCAGGGTTCGAATTGGTCATAATGTCAAAACCAATTCATTATGTCATCTGATATCCGGGGTACAGCTGGGGTCTGTGTGTGAGGTGGCTTATACAGGGATCAGGGGGTCCTGATGGGGTCTGCGTGTGAAGTGGCTTATATAGGGATCAGGGGGTCCTGGTGGGGTCTGCGTGTGAAGTGGCTTATACAGTGATCAGGGGGTCCTAATGGGGTCTGTGTGTGAGGTGGCTTATACAGGGATCAGGGGGTCCTGATGGGGTCTGCGCGTGAAGTGGCTTATACAGTGATCGGGGGTCCTAATGGGGTCTGTGTGTGAGGTGGCTTATACAGGGATCAGGGGGTCCTGATGGGGTCTGCGTGTGAAGTGGCTTATACAGGGATCGGGGGTCCTGGTGGGGTCTGCGTGTGAAGTGGCTTATACAGTGTTTAGGGGGTCCTGATGGGGTCTGCATGTGAAGTGGCTTATACAGTGATTAGGGTGTCCTGATGGGGTCTGCGTGTGAAGTGGCTTATACAGTGATTAGGGGGTCCTGATGGGGTCTGCGTGTGAAGTGGCTTATACTTAAGCCCTGCTGTCCCGAAGGTCCCAGAAGCGTGGATTCCATCCTCAAAGTCTGCATGATTTTATTTATTTACGTTTTTGCCCATCTGGCACGCTGGCAAACCCGTCACATCAGAAAGTCTTCATTATATGTGATTAATTGAGACAACATGAGGCCTGCAATTGACCTGAGCCCGGTGGCTTAGCCTGAGTTTTTCTTGCCTTTGCCACCCCTACTAAATAAAACAAAAATTTAAAACAACAAAAATTTTTAACATTTTTGAATATTAATTATGACTGAGGTATTTCATCAATGCCCTTTCAATATTTTTTATACTTCTTTAATCACCTTTTTCTTTTTTCTAAAAGGAGCACCACTCTCTTTTGTTGTCATCATCTTGAGACTGAGTGAATAACAGAGTGGCGTGAGAGGCCTAGGGCTGACCAAACCTACACAGCACCGGTTACATCAAACGCTGTTACCAGTATGTGTGGACTGTATAAACCTGTGTGTGGAATTTAATAAAAATAATGTTATCATTCACCTGATTTTCTCATTCCAGTATTCAGTTAAATTTTTGCAAGATAACACGCAGACTTTATATCAAAATATAACTGGAGAATATAATTTGACAGAGCCGCTCAAATGGGACACACAGACCTCAAAAGCGGGGCCCCCTTAGGTGCGGGGTCTGGGGCAATCGCCCCACTCGCCACCCCCAAACACCGCTCTTGGTGAATAATAAAATATTAATAATGATATAGAAGGGTTCACCCCTTTTGGTTAGAATAAGTCGACATAGAAATTTTTCGGTCGGAGTAAGTTGGGAAACTGGTCAAAATTAAAATTTGCAAAATATAACTTTGCAACATATGTATTTGTAAGGGTTTTTAAAAATTGAAAATGGTGTCATTTTTACATAGATAACACATATTAGCTTGCCAGAGCCGTATCAAACAAAATTGTTACAAAGCCTACACAGTCTGGTACTAAAGTTTATTAAAAAAGTGCTGGCCTTTGTGGACTGCATCTCTGCCCCATAGCTACACCATTCCCTGAGCTCCCCACAAGGTTGATCCTTGCTACTTTCAGCACTTACTGGGGGCTCAGCCCCAGTCACATGCTGTGGTAAACTGGAGAAACCAGGGTTCGCATATAGAAGATGTGGGGGTATATGCACAGGTTCATTGCTCTCAAAGATCAGGGGTTTAAACCCCGGAACGTGATTGCCAGGGCCTTAAAAAATATATAGCCCAAGGTCAGCTTAAAATAGTGTAGTTGTCCAAAACCATAGCCCAACACCTGCTGTAGCCAAAGTGACACACTCTATGGTGAAGGAATAGGTGTATACCATCAAAGCTCTGTTGGGTAATGGTATAAACTCATATTATCACTCTTAAATGTGTCTGAGGTGGACCATCCTCCTTACCCACGAGCTTTGATGGTATGTATCTAATCCTTTGCTATTTAGTGTGTCCTGAAATGGGAATTGCTTCTCCATGTACCTGATGCTACAAGGATAGTCTCAAATTCCCTTCACACCAAGATGGAATAATTGGGTTGAAATAATGGAAAGATATATTTGGTAATCATAATTTGTGGACCAGATAGTGATGTCACATTGGTTAATGTTCATTAGGCCTATTAAAAAAGTACACAAATCAGTGGCATTTTGGCTCAAATATGAGTGTGAAAAAGGATTACCAGATTGTTGAAAAAAAAATAGCCCAGAGACCCTTAAAAACTGTACCTGTTGTTCTTTTGCAGTACTGTGACATTTTAAAGACAAAGTAGCCCCAACTGAATGTAATTCTAAATATCAAGGATGTGCTATTGTCTGGAGGTGACTCAGCAGATACTTCTTCACAGCACAGTCTGAATCCAAGCTTATTTACTATCTGTACGGAGTGTTAATGGTCGCCCTGTGAATGTGTATGCAAAGCTCGCTAGTCTTACCCACCTAATTTCTCCAAATTAACATTAATTTTTGAATGGTCCTAGAGTCCTACTGTCCGGTGGACTACTGGGTAGCTTATTCCATGTGTCTACTTACTTACTCAGTACATCTCACAGATACCCCGGGAAGCATCATCAGTGATGTAACCTGGAGTTCTTGTGTCATTCAACATCAGAGACCCTCATCCAGGCAACCAACTGGGGGTGATTAATCCCCAGCTGCATTCAACAACAGGAACTCCCTCTTTAGCCAGAGCCATGCAGTGGCTCTTTGTGCGGAAGCAGTGATTATCCTGATTGTCTTCTTCTTTGCCAGCCCCACCACACCCAGCTGGGTGCAAAGCCCCAACGGTCACCTCGATTGACTCACAGTGGCTCTGTGTTCCAGCCCTGTCTCACACATTGCTCTACCAGCTCCTGGTACTTGGTGAGCTTTCCCTTATATGTCTCCTCGATGTGCCTTTCCCAGGGTACAGTGAGTTCCACAGTAACATCATCACCTTTTTGGTGGAGTGCAAGAAGATGACCATGTCTGGATGGAGTGCTGTTATGGCAATGTGTTCAAGAAACCTTAGGCGCTTGCCCAAATCTACTCTTAACTGCCAGTCTACAGCTGAGGTGAGGAGGCCTGCAGCTGGTGTTAATCATGGAGTGAGCTTTTCTCTAGTCTTGATAAAGGAGATGATCTTCTTTGAGTGGAGGTGTTCGCTGATAGTTAACTGTGTGGGGGGAAAAAAACTAACATTTGTGTGAAATTTACTTTTAATAAGTTTCAAGCTGTGCCCCATGTTCTTGTTAAGCTCATTTTAAAGTAACAGCATGGATCCATCGTACTAATTCCTTTTATAATGTTAAACACTCTTAATCTCTGTTTATTTAAACGGAAAATGTTCATCTTCTTCAGTCTCAGTCTCTGGGTTACAGAGAACCCACAGATCACCTCCAAAGACCTGCAAGAACATCTTGCTGCAGATGGTGCATCTGTACATCATTTTGCAATTCAGAGCAATTTGCACAAAGAACATCTGTATGGCAGGGTGATGAGAAAGAAGCCCTTTCTGCACTCACGCCACAAACAGAGTCGCTTGTTGTATGCAAATGCTCATTTAGACAAGCCAGATTCATTTTGGAAAAAAAATTGAGTTATCTGGTCATAACAAAAAGCGCTTTGCATGGTGGAAGAAGAACACCGCATTCCAAGAAAACACCTGCTACCTACTGTCAAATTTGGTGCAGGTTCCATCATGCTGTCGGGCTGTGTGGCTAGTTCAGAGACTGGGGCCCTTGTTAAAGTCGAGGGTCGGATGAATTCAACCCAATATCAACAAATTCTTCAGGATAATGTTCAAGCATCAGTCACAAAGTTGAAGTTATGCACGGGTTGGATATTCCAACAAGACAATGACCTAAAACACAGTTCGAAATCTACAAAGGCATTCAAGCAGAGGGAGAAGTACAATGTTCTGGAATGGCCATCACAGTCCCCTGACTTGAATATCATCGAAAATCTATGGGATGATTTGAAGCAGGCTGTCCATGCTCGGCAGCCATGAAATTGAACGGAACTGGAGAGATTTTGTATGGAAGAATGGTCAAAAATACCTCCATCCAGAATCCAGACACTCATCAAAGGCTATAGGAGACATCTAGAGGTTGTTATATTTGCAAACGGAGGCTCAACTAAGTATTGATGTCATATCTCTATTGGGGTGCCCAAATTTATGCACCTGTCTAATTTTGTTATGATGCATATTGCATATTTTCTGTTAATCCAATAAACTTAATGTCACTGCTGAAATACTACTGTTTCCATAAGGCATGTCATATATTAAAAGGAAGTTGCTACTTTGAAAGCTCAGCTAAAAATCCAAAGAATTAAGAGGGGTTCCCAAACTTTTTCATATGGCTATATATACTAACATTCTGTTGGTATTCCTAATGGCTTCTGAACACTATCTGGTTGCAGATAGTGATGAGTCCAGTGTGACACCTATGTCTTTCTCATAAGGGTTACTTTCAAGGTTCAAACCTCCTATTGTGTATTCAAGACTAACATTTTTATTTCCTAAGTGTAATAACTTAACAGTTAAAGTCAGAAATTTACATACACTTAGGGTGAATTCTTTAAACTCACTTTATAACCTCTCCTCAGATTTTACACTAACAAGCTATAAATTTGGCATATCGTTTACGACATGTACTATGTGCAGGGCAAAAGTAATTTTTTCCAATAATGCTCACAGACCTCAGAATATTTCACTATCTGACTATATCACAATTCCAGTGGGTCACAAGTTTACATACACTTTGTTAATATTTGGTCGCATTGCCTTTAAATAGTTTATCTTGAGCCCATTTGGGGTCGTCTTCCACAAGTGTCTTACAATAAGTTGCTGGAATTTTGGCCCATTCCTGCAGACAGAACTGATGTAACTGGGACAGGTTAATTGGCCCCTTTGCTCACACATGGTTTTTCAGTTCTGCCCATACATTTTCAAATGGAATGAGGTCAGGGCTTTGTGGTGTCCTCTCCAATATCTTGACCGTGTTGTCCTTAAACCATTTTGCTACAGTTCTGGAGGTCTGCTTGGGGTTGTTGTCCATTTGGAAGACCCATTTGCAACTGAGCTTCAACTTCCTTGCTGAGCTCTTGAAATGTTGCTGCAGTATATCTCCATCATTTTCCTTCCTCATGATGCCATCTATTTTGTGAAGTGCACCAGTCCCTTCTGTAGCAAAGCACCCCCACAACATGATGCTCCCACCCTCATTCTTGACAGTTGGAATGGTGTTGTTTGGCTTACAAGCCTCACCCTTTGTCCTTCAAACATAATGATGATCATTATATGCCAGTCAGTTCAATCCTGGATTCATCAGACCAGAGGACATTTCTCCAGAAGGTAAGATCTTTGTCCCCTTGTGCAATTGCAAACAGCAGTCTGGCTCTTCTATGGCGGCTGTGGAGCAGTGGCTTCTTCCTTGCTGAGCACCTTTTCAGGTTATGTCGATACAGGATTTGCTTTACTGTGGATATCAATACTTGTCTACCTGATTCCTCTAGCATTTTCACAGGGTTCTTTGCTGTTGCTCTGGGATTCAGTTGAACATTTTGTGCCAAAGTCCATGCTTTTCTAGGAGACAGAATGCGTCTTCTTCCTGAGAAGCATAACGGCTGTGTGGTCCCATGGCGTTTATACTTCTGTATTATTGTTTGTACAGATGAATGTGGAACCTTCAGGCATTTGAAAATTGTTCCAAGGATGAACCAGATTGATGGAGGTCCACATTTTTTTTCAGAGATCTTGGCTGATTTCTGTTGATTTTCACATTATGTCAAGCAAAAAGGCACTGAGTTTGATGGTAGGCCTTAACAGACATCCATATGTTGACTTCAGTTAGGATATCTGGCTATCAGAATCTAATTGTCTAATTGCCTGGAGGCTTGACATCATTTTCTAGAATTTTCCAAGTTGTTTAAAGGCACAGTTAACAAAGTGTATGTAAATTTGTTATCCACAAGAATTGTGATACATTCAATAAAAAGTGAAATAATCTGTCTGTGAACATTGTTGGAAAAAGAATTACTTTTGCCCTGCACAAAGTAGATGTCTTAAAATGATATGCCAAAATTATATCTTGTTAGTATAAAATCTGTGGAGGGATTATAAAGTGAGTTTTAAATAATTCACCCTATGTGTATGTGCTGTTCAATCTTCTCCTTTATTCCTTATATTAATTTTCCCATAATGCATGTAAAGCTTACTAGTCTACAGTTACTTGGATCTTCCCGATCTTCCTTTTTATGTAATGGAATAATATTTTCTATTTTCCAGAACTTTCAAATTTCCTGAGTGTGTAGTGACTTTCTAATCGTATGTGTTGAAGGTTTATATCTGCACTCACTATCTGCCTTAAACACTTGTAGGAAATGGCTGGCAGCTCAATCCGGCCAGGACGTCCCTGAAATGGAAGGATGGGGGAAGGCAGCTGCTTTGGGACTCTGCCTCCCCCAGGACACTAGTTGGCAACTTCCCTGCAGCATAGCAGTGCCCTAGATTCTCGCAGGGCACCATGGGATCTGGAGTTCAGCTTCACAGCCCTGCTGGGTACCATGGGTGCTGCCAGGAGTTGCTGCAGGGAGACTGGGGAGTCCCTATTGTCTACATAGCCTGGAAGTACTCCAAAGTCACAGGGACGGAAGCACAGAAGTACTTCCAGGCTGAAGAAAATACACCTTCTCCATCTGACCCAGAAGTGCTGATGAGTCACGTGGACAGAAGGACAGAAGCACTTTCGGGTCAAGGACTATTTAAAAGGACTCCTGTGAACACAGCAAGTGAGCCAGAGTCGGTGGAGGTGGACGAAGCTTGTTGGGAGGTGTGGTGGAGAAGGAGAAAGATAAGGAGAAAAGAATTGTGCTTAGTTATTTGTGGCTGTGGTGCTTGGGGCACTGTACAAGAGGAAAAGAAGAATAAAAAATAACTTCTTGGTGTTTTTACCCTCTGTTCCTGTATCTGTCTGTTGGTGTTAAAGGGGACAGCATTAACCCCTAGCGTCCATTCAATGACACACTCAAGGATAAATGTTATCTGCTCCTGGTGATTTGTTAGATTTCAGCCTATTTAATCTCACTTCTCTCACTACAATTTCCAAATCACTCAGTAACTCCTTAGTAGTTCCTGTTACTGCTGGGAGGTTATCCGCTTTCTCACAAGTGAAAAATGTAAGAGAGTTGGTCTCGTCTGTTACGGGAGATGGACGTCTGAAGCAGCGCTCCATTGCAGCAGCTTTATTTTTTCTCTTATTTCTTATTAACCCAGAGGTATCCTGTATTTACCCAACCTGAGGAGTTTCTACTACAGTATATAAACATGAGTAACAAGAAAGGGGGTCAGAAAGAAACAGAAAAGAAACCTAAAACTACACCCAAGTCTAGACAAGCATCAAGCCCAAGTGCAAGGTATGGCCTTTCAGAGACTGATCTGGAACAGGCAGGCGAAAGCACAGACTTCCCAGGACCCTGCTCCACTGCATCATCTCAAGTCGAGAGCAAAAATGGGAGCAAAGGTGCAAGTGATGCAGGTCACGATAGCTCACCGATTCCAGAAGATCACTTGAAACTAGAGCCGGCCTTGCAGTCCGCGCAGTCATATACTCATCGCGAGCTGGAAGCATCAGCTGTAACGGAGGTTGCCACTTCACCCACAGAGCACGAAAGCTTAAACAGTTTGTCCGAACTGAAGGAAATGATCACCATGGCCATAAATGAGCTCAAAAAAGACATTCAGAGAAATATGAAGAAAGAAATAAATGGCTTGCTCAAGACAAATGGCTGGAGCTGCAAGAGATGTGGCAGGAATATAAAGACTTGGAAAAACATATATATATTGTTTTGATGCAGCCTTTAAAGGTATGCTGGGAAAAATTGAGGAACACATTCAGTAAAATGTGTCTAAACTGAGAGAACTTGCCGATCAGCTGGAAGACGTTAAGCAGACATTCATGACTCAGTGGAACATCTGGCATCTACCGCCGATGGAAAAGCTACAGCTGCGAATTCCGAATACAAAAAAGCCTGGAGACAGACTTGCGGCTCTGGAAGATGGATGCAGAAGGAATAATATTAGAATCGAAGGTCTACCTGAGAATCATGAAAGTCTAAACCCAGTGAAACTCGTAGCTGAACTATTCTCAAAAATAATTGCAGAGGACTTTAAAGCAGATCCTGAGATAGCGGCAGCTTATTACATACGTGGATCAAATACCTCTAAACCTAGGACTCTAATTGTCTGCTTCGAGAGATTACAATTTAAGCTTAATGTAATGGCACTTCTCAGACACAAACAAGAGATTATATTTGAAAATAACCACATTCGTATTTTCCCTGATTTCTCACCCTCAACAGCTGCTAAACGTGCAGCTTTTTACAACATTAAACAGCAGTTACGGAAAGTTGATATCAGGTACAGCCTCTTGTATCCTGCCAAACTGAAAGTGGATATTCAAGACAAATATTACATCTTCTCCTCCACGGAGGAAGCAGAAAAGGAATTAAGAAAGCTGATCCCGACACTTTTTTGGAAATACGATAGTGAGTCACATCTTGTCATGGCATGGCAAGAAGATATTACCTGCTGTCTGACCCGCTTACAACAATACGGGTACCATAATTATACATCCTTTTCTTTTCTCTGCCGCTTTTTGTTTATGTTTTAATTACAATTATATGCGTATGTGTGGTAGAATTGAAGTAGATTTTTTTTTAACTATTCTAAAAGAGACTGTTTAATATCATACCCTTGGTTTATTGTTATTATTGCATTAGGGTTTACTATGCTTATCCAGGGCCATTTTTTAACACCATTCCCTGGGTTTACTGTTTTAAAATTTCAAGACTGTTGAACATTATATTTTATGCTTATAGTATTTAGACTTTATCGGCAATAAATATCTCTGCTTTTTAATCCTCAAACGTTGCTGCTGGGGGGCTTGTTTTGTTTTGGATGTGCTCTGTCTCTAGGTATGTCAGAGGACTGGGACTTTATGAAGTGGGGTCCAGCCTCACGTGGGGAGGCAAAATGGGGGTGGGGGGGATAAGGGGGGTTAGAGAAAGAGAGCAAGCTATATCTAATCTGTCCTTTTAATCCTTACAATTATAACTTCCAACGTAACAATAGGCTGCATGGCAATAACTCGTGGGAAAATTGGAAATTAAGGTTAAAGCTGTCTCGCTTCCAGTTAAGACTACAAAATGACATCAACATTTCAGAATCAATGTCTAAATGATGGGACAGTTAACTTTGTGAGCTGGAATGTTAAAGGCCTGGATCACGAATTAAAGAGAAAGAAAGTATTCTCTTACCTAACAGGTCTAAATGCTAAAATAGTATTTTTACAGTAGACCCATTTACTAAGCAAGGATCAGTTCTGGCTGCAAAGACTGGACTGGCCAAATGTTCCATTCCAGATTTACAAAGAAAACTAGAGGTGTAGGAATTCTTATACATAGAACAGTCTCATTTGTAGCATCAGATGTAGTATCTGATCCTGAAGGGAGATATGTGATTGTCATGGGCAACTTATTTAACTGTAAAGTGATTTTGATAAATGTTTATGCACCCAACGTCGATGATAGGGAATTCATGCAAAATGTATTTACATCCATTCCCAATGTGAACTCTCATAAAATTATAATGGCTGGGGACTTTAATTGTGTTTTAAATCCACTGTTAGATAGGTCTCCTGTCACAAGGGGGATGACATCTAACACTGCAAAGTCAATTACACAGTTTTTAACTGACTTTTAACTGACTTATCAGACTCCTGGAAGTTTATAAACCCAAACTCAAGAACATATTCCTTCTACTCACCAGTGCATCATTGCTATTGAAGAATTGACTATTTCTTTATAGATAATAATTTCTTGCCTACAATTAAATCTTGCAAGTACGACGCTATTGTTATTTCCGACCATGCCCCTCTGATCTTGGAGCTAAAATCATTATGCCCCACATATTCATCTCGCAGATGGTATCTTAACCCACTTCTATTAGCAGATGAGAACTGTACAAAATATATATCAAAACAAATCAGTTTCTTCCTAGAGACAAATACATCCTCAGAGGTCTGTGCAGGAATACTCTGGGAAACTCTAAAGGCCTTCTTAAGAGGACAGATTATTTCATATCATTCCCACAGAAATAAATTAGAAACCAAGAAGGTATCAGAGCTAACCAGCGAAATTACTAGAATAGATGAAAAACATGCCAGGTGTCCAAGTGAGGCTCTGCATTCAGAGCTCAACCTCTTAACAACCAAAGAAACTATCATTTTTAAATCAAGACATCATTACTATGAGCACAGAGAGAAAGCTAATAAGCTCTTAGCTCAACAAATCCACAAGCAAGAAGTTCACAATGCAATCCCAGCAATCACCAACATAAACGGAGATAAAATCATTGACCATAAAAATATAATGCATACATTTAGAGACTACTATAAATCCTTATATTCTACTGAGTTTAAAGAAGACAACACACAATCTACTGCATTTCTACATACATTACAAATACCACAAATAGATACTTTTATTGCAGAGGAATTGGATGAACCTCTGGCGCTATCAGAATTACTAGATGCTATAAAGTCACTTCAGAGCGGGAAAACAGCAGGCCCTGATGGCTACCCTATCGAATTTTATAAAAAATTCTCCACTCAGCTAGCTCCCCTCCTATTAGCAACATTTACAGAAGCTAGAGACAATCAAATTCTACCTCAAACTTTTCGCCAAGCATTAATCACCATCTTTCATAAACAAAATAAGGACTTGAACATACAAAGGCTTAGTCTGCAATAGAAATAAAATCTTGCAGTACTTCTTTATATTCCCTGCTTTGTGCCCCAATAAATGCAAGTTATCGGCAATATACTAACAACCCAATTGTGCTTCACTCACTCTGAATATGGAACCAATGTAGAAAGCATTTTAAGATGGAGAATCTTTTATCTGTGGCACCTCTACATGAGAACCACCTTTTTCAACCCTCGCAAACATATGCAGTCTTTTATATCTGGAAAACATTTGGGATTAACTTGCTTAGAGATCTTTATATAGACAACATCTTTGCATCCTATGAACAATTACATTCCAAATTTAATTTTCCAGCAACACATTTCTTTCACTATCTTCAAATTAGAAACTTTGTTAAACAGAACCTGCCCAATTTTCCTCATCTCCCACCTTCCTCTATGCTGGAAAAAATATTGCTCGGTCTTGAGGATTTCTGCAATATATAAAATTATTTTACAGTCTCTCTCGTTCAAAGATCCAAAAGCACAATGGGAAAAGGATCTCTCACTCAACATATCAGAAAAGGAGTGGAAGGTAGCAATGCAGAGAATTAATTCAAGCTCCATATGCGCAAAGCATACAATTATTCAACTCAAAATTATATATCGAGCACATCTGTCTCGCTTAAAATTGTCCAAAATGTTTCCAGGGCAAGATCCAAACTGTGAACGCTGCAATTGAGTTCCAGTCTCACTTGATCACGTTTTGGGCCTGCACCAAATTAACATCAATCTGGACAAAAATTTTAAGTGCTTTTCAGACCGCCTCGGTGTCACAATACCTTCTAATCCATTAAAAGCTGTGTTTGGTGTTCTTCCAGATGGGCTTAAAGTGGAGAAGGACAAACAAACTGTGATTGTCTTTACTACACTATTGGCACGCTGACTTATTTTTCTAAACTGGAAGAATCCTAACTCTCCTCTTTTAAGTCAGTGGGTAACTGATGTTTTATATTATTTGAAATTGGAAAAAAATCAAATTCTCTCTTAGAGGATCTATGCAGAACTTTTTCAAAACCTGGCAGGATCTAATCAATAACATTTTAGAATACGCTCTTAAAGTACTGAGGAAGTAGATTCTCTTCCGATTTCTTTTTCTTCTCCATTTATCTTTATCTGCCTATTAATCTCATCAATTTATTTATTTTTACTAGCTTTAAGTTTTATTCCGTTGGCCATGCTGTCTTTCTCAGGGGTGGGGGTTGATTTGTTTTCAATCCTATTTTTTGTAAAAATTTATCTATTTGTATGGAATGATTACAATAAAAATAATAAAAGAAAAAAAAGAAAAATATAAGTTTAGAGCATTTGATATTTTACCATCTTTATGTTTTAATTCTCCCTTACTATTTCTGATACACTTCACCACCTCCTTGATTTCTCTTTTACTACTAAATAACTGAAAGGATCTCTTTGGGCCATCTTTCACCTATCTGCATAAGGTGTTATGGTTCTTCTCCCACATCCCAGAATTGTGCATTTTGGGTTAAGTAGTGACTCTGAACTAGTTCAGTATTAGAGTGCTCTGTGACGGATGGGCACCCCATTTTTGACCCTTCACCTGATGCTACCAGAATAGATTTTTGTTCTACAGAAATACAAATTGTATTTATGGGGCTATTAAATGAATCGATAGGTGGATAGATACATGTTAACATATAGATATATTATTCTAAGGTTTGGGGGGGGGGGGGGGGGAAAAAATTGTAATCTAGCAGACTGCAGTGAAAATAAAACTGTGGACTCCATGGCTATTTGGAAGGAGATGTAAATTAATAAACCGACAAACAGTTTGCTCCATAAGTGTTCAGAATTTGTTAAATGTGTGACATTAAGCAGTCACAAACCTTGCCAGTACCTCAGCATTTAAAATATGGTAACAGTTGCTCGATACGCTTATGATTTCTAATTTTCCTTTGGATAAAAGCATCATCCAAATGTATAAATAAAATTAATGAAATTACCAGTGCTTGACATCTGGACCTGAACATCAATACAGGGATAAGAAATTAAAGTGTGGTTCATCAAAAGAGCGTAACACTTTCAATTTGAATATTTGTCTTGTTGTGGAATACTAAATGTCAATGATATTTATACTTGCTCATTTGGGTTGCTTCCTTATAAAAAACACATTCTGAAAGACATTTTATATTGTTCTGTCGGTTTAAATCCTGAAATGCACAGTAATGAGGAGCAGCAAACAAAATAAAAAGTTTCCTTGGTCAGATTAGTACGGTTTAGTCGTATGGTCAGATAGTACAGACATAACATGGCACCCCAGAAACTCATTGCCAGGAAGGAGCCTGAGAGAACGGCACAGTTTAAACTGTTACAGCTTTATTATAATCCTCATGATGTGACGTTTTCTGCATTACAGAAACTGTCAAGGCATCATCGATTGAATCAGTGATAGCAGCTCTTCAAGATTTATTTCTGTAAACCCTTCAGTTAAGATGACCCCCACAAATCCGAGTCAGGTGCAATGAGTTCTGATATCTTAGCCAACTTATGTAAAAATATAAGGTAATTTGGCAGAGCGGGTATGGGCCTGTGTGTGTGGGGGTTCTTATTTTTATGATCATAACTGAAGATTACAAAACACT
Source organism: Polypterus bichir lapradei (assembly GCA_026402145.1). NCBI lineage: Eukaryota > Metazoa > Chordata > Cladistia > Polypteriformes > Polypteridae > Polypterus > Polypterus bichir. The sequence goes on along the minus strand of JANRMT010062850.1, from coordinate 14,081,014 downwards.
CCTATTTTACTATTCATCTTGTACATCCTGTTCCAATTCTCCAAGAAGAATGGCAGATTTAATTAGCTGATGTCACATTGCACAACGTCTAGTCTGAGGGGATGTCAAACTTAATGACTGCAGTTACCGATCTTCTCACCTCAGCATGTCATATTGCATTACTAGAGATTGCAGGGTAGCTGACTGCATGTTGACTTTCCAGTGCAGTTTAACTTTTCTGAAGTGTCATGAGCTCACCCCTTTTTCTGACAGCCAATAATGTGCTGCCTGAAGGAGCTGCTGAGGTGTGAAGGTTTTACAGGTGTGGTGAGTTCAGCCACAATCTCGATACTTCATTATTGCTTTTTTTACCGTTCTCTTGTGGGTACCACTGGTTTGACTTTGTGTTGAATGAGCGGTTATTCATGGAGTCCTGAATGAGGCACATTGCCTGCATTGCAAGGGAACGTCAGTTACGGCACTATGGTCTTGTGGCACGATTCCCCGAGGGTGATCCATCTCATAGGATCCTCATTGTTGGCTGGACCAGGCCATTGGGACGCCCACATAATACCTGGTAGATGGTCATTTCCAGGGGGTGGGACTGGACCGCGTGTCTCCCTGGGGTGTTGCCAACCAGGATCCCAAGCTGTTTTGTCATGTGGTGGGTGTGGCAGTGCTCCCCGACCTCACCTGACCTAACCTGTTGTGGCACATAAAACACACATGAGACCGACAAGCCTTTCTTCTGTTTGTGAGGTCCAAAACACAATTGTTCATTATTCTTCATCGCTATTTTCTATGCATTATACTTTGTGACACTAGGGGGTGCTGTTGCCCCGTGAAACCCAACGGACAGATGCAGACAGTGGTTTAAAAGCACCAAGAAGTATTTTAATTTTCTTCAATATAGTGCCTCTAAAGCACCACATCTCCCACAATACACAAATAATCAATAATACAATTCAATAAATCAATCCTCCTCTCCCAGCAGCTCTGTCACACTCCCTCCCAACTCCGGTTCAGCTTGCTGGGTCTCGCATAGTCCCTTATATAGTCCTTGACCCCGAAGTGCTCCTGTCCTTCAGTCCATGTGATTCAATAGCACTTCCGGGTCAGATGAAGACTTATATTTTTCTTCATCCCGGAAGTACTTCTGTTCTTCCGTCCCCGTGACTTGGGAGTACTTTCTGGCTATAGGGAAAATAAAAATCCCTGCGTTTTCCTGCAGCGTCACACGATGGCACCCAGCAGGGCTGTGAAGTCGAACTCCATCTCCCATGATGCCCTGCTGGAATCCAGGGCACCTCCATGCTGCAGGAAAGACGCCATCTATCGGCCTGTATGTGTCGGCTGGGATGAGCTGCCAGCCGTCCATCACAACTTCCGGTTAAACACTCAGTCTTTGGCAGCTCCCATACATACAGAGCCTGTTCCTATGACTTAAAACAAAGTGAAACCCAATTGATTTTGTCTTGGTGAGTCATAGACTCATTGGACGAAGTCACTGGGGTATGTCAGACTTCGTTACTGCCTCCAACTCACTTGTATTACATAAATGAAGTCTAAGACTGAAAATCACAGGAAAAGTTTTACAATGTGACATGCCTTAAATGAAAATAATGACACATCATACGTGTTTGGTCGTACAGGACCTAATGCGAGAAGCAACAAAATCCAACATTTGGATGGACTCACTTTGTTAATCCTTAATACAAGTAGTTCCACGTGGAGCAAATTGCAGCCAATTTCATTCATGAGACTTCTACAACATAGCCAGGAGCATGTTTAAATTATGGAGGTTACTGAACTTCTGGGTCATTGGTAACAACACTGACACCAGTAGAATCTTCTGGATTCAAGACTCCTCTGCCCACTCTGGGTTTCTCCCTTAAATCTTCTCCGTTAGAGCTAGTTTGCATCCATATTGATGACGCATTAACAAAACCCTGAGGCTGAGAAGCAAAGTAAGGTGTTTTTACAGATTACAGTGAAGAAGAAAGGTGACCAGAAGAAGAACAATCAAAAATACTAGAACAAAGCTGAATACAATGTAAAAGAATAGAGAAGAAAACATTTCTTGCATAAGACGATGTTGTTGGGAAGAATGACAATTTAGTTTTAGTTAATATTATAGGAAGATGTCTTCTCAGATGAGAATCCATATGATGACTTAAATGACTCAATGATGGAAAACTGGAACTGGAAGTGACATCATAGATCCTCAACATTCTGAGCTTCTGGTCTGTAGTTGAAGAATAGGATGTAAGTAACAGCACCCCCTCTCAACTCAGGGTGGAATTATCGATAATACATAAGCCCTTTGAATGCTTCCCATTTGCACATGAGTGACAGCAGAAAATCAGTCCTATCTTCAGTAATTCAACTTAATATATTTAACGTGGAATCAAAGTGGAAGCTGGTAAAAAGATTCTGGTATGCTAAGTAAGAAAATAAAAAGTGACATGCAAAGATTTCATTTGAATTATCCACAAACTCGGATGACCAGGAAGTACATGGTGTCAACCTTTTATCCCATTGCAGCAAAATGTCATTCTACTTTTAAATAGCAGAAGCAGGTTTTGAGAGACAGATCACGAGATAAGACATAGTCATAATGTAGCGAAAAGTCAAAACATTAATAAAAAAAACAAGAGTGTTACTGTGACAATCAAAAGGTTTTCTAAAATAACACAAGATAAGGTTTATCCACAAACTCATATACAAAAGCTCTGAAAGGGTAACCTTTCAATCGGTCATGAATTAGCATTGGGGTTGTAACCTCTGTAACCACATCCCCAGTAACCGAGATGGCATCTCGGCCAGAAAGTGGAGGCAGAAATGGTTCAAAATAAAAACGCGAAATACAAATGAAATGTTGCAACATAATTTTGACAGGAAAAGAAATATTCCTTGAACCAAAAAGACACAAAAAGGAGGTTCATTTGATACAGATTTCCATAAACAGATGAGCGAAAAATATTTAATCAGAGTCTGAAATGTGTGTGTATAGGGTACATCTTCAGGGCTTATGGGAGTAATGCAATGCCATCTGGAGGCTCCTCTGTCTGGTAATAGGTACCTGTAGTTGTTCAAGATGGTCACTCAGCATCGTGGTGTGGGTTGCAAGGTCCATTGGTTTGCTTATTTCTTGGATAAATCCTGCCGACTACGCCACTGTGAAATAGAAGAAACAACAACCATAAAGATTTGAAGCATCAGATGTTGAAATCCTTGCTTAATGGCAGGCTAAACTTCAGAAAAATGAAAAATGAAGCTGAAAAAAAAATGATTTCAACACGTGTTTGATGGTGCATAGTGTTCAGATGTGTTTTTTTTTTCAGAGTGAGGTCAAAATTGGAGGCAGTTACTTTTTTATGTGTCTTGCTAGTGATCCACAGATCTGAGGATAGGAGAGGGAAGGACATAACCCATCACACCAACCCTCATACCTGGCAACAGGTTTTATTTAACAAAACAATGTTAAATAAAACCAGAAGGTAATAATAATAAGGAATGATTGGGCAAAATCAAAGAAAAAAAATTGCCAAATGTGAAAGGGATACAATTTATAAAAGATAAAAATCCCAGAGAACAAAAAAGAGAAATCTGTTGAATGACTTTTAATTGAAAAGCTAAGTAATGTTCAGAAGGTCGTAGCTTGGAGGTTTGCCCACAACATACTGCAAGCTAACCACCATTTTGCGTTGCTGCCCTATCTGCTTTTCGTATGAGTGATGGTGCTACCTGATCAGCTGTATTTGCACTCTACATGCATTAAAAAAACAAAACAAAAAGTGCAGTATTTTCATGTCATTGATACATTAGCTGACCATATTGAGAATATTAGGAGTATTGCAACCAGATATGTAAAAGTGATCCCTATATACTTACCCACTCACTCACTCACTGACTAATTCCAAATGCTGGCCGAATGCCTGTGCAATTAGCCACACACCACAGCTACAAGTCAAAACAAGCCTTAAAGGAGTGAGTCTGAAAACACACGAGACCCCGCAAACTAATAATAATAAGAAAAAATTTACTACTATTTACAATGCATTTCTATCTTCTTGATAGAAGAAAAAAGTGCAAAGCATCTGCACAGATAGATGGGAAACAAAAATTACATTCCAGCTGTAGCTGGAGGCATCACTTCAAATGATGGAGCTAGCCAATCCCTCTCCGATCCGGCCAATGTGTGTTCCAAAGAGCACAATTATATATATACATATATTTAGTGTGATGGAAGGACTGACATCTTGCCTGGGATGGATTCCCTTTCCTCATCTGGCTGGGAGGCCAACATCATGAGACATACAAAAGAGTGGTACACCAGGTTAGATATCCCAGTAACAGTGGGTGGGACTTGCGGACACAGTTGGGATGCCAACTTACAGGACAGACAAAATGGGTGGATCATCCTGACCAGGATAAATCAAAGTCATTTTCCTGGTTGGGGGGGGGCATACATATGGGACAATGGGGGACTGCCTCCCATGTGCTGGTTATTCCTCCATACGTTGGATGGCAGCATCCCTTATGGCAAGCTCCAGTACGGTCACCCGCAAGAATTGTGGTCCCATAGAACTACACTGATGGGTTCCTTTGGGGCTGCCAGGGAGAGCTGGTGGGATGTGAGGGTTTGTGTTTCTGCCCGACCAGGAAGTGTTTTCTGAAAATGATGTGAGGATGACTTGAGATTGACGTGAAATGTAAATCTAAGGGATGTGCCCTTGATTGTGTCCCGTATTGATTTATTCCCTGTATTATAGTTGTTAAATCAATTGAAAAAAAAATAAAGCTAAAGAATCTCTCCTTTTAACACATTAATGCTCTACAATGCACCGTCGATTCAATAAAGGACTGGCACAAAAAAGGAGAATTATGGTGATGAAATGGCCCAGTCTTAAGGCTCTACTGATATTTCTGGGCCAAGTCTGCGCCATAACCCACATAGAATGATGCCCACCTCCTCAAAAATGTGACTAAGCATCGTGTCAACATGGACCATAAACAGACCCCCACGACCCTGAAATTTCAAGTTTGGTGACTACAAGTGTGTTTCCATTTGTCTGCTGTTATTCTGAAGCAAACATGGAGCAGCCTGAGAAAAGGCTTGTCGAAGAAGTTAGAAAATGTACACAGTTATAGATACCTCATCACAACACTACAAGGACAATCAGATGGTGGGCAATTCACGGCATGAAATATTGGTGAACATTGGTTTGGAAGCCAGAAAAGTGGACATTGGTGAGAGACGAATAAGTTCGCCGATGGAAAAAAATGCATAGCAAGAGGGGATGTGATCCTGGAGGGAAAACAATGCCTGCATTTTAATTGATTGTTTGTTTTCTTGAGTGCTGCAAACACTAGCAGCCAGCGTTCACACATGTGCCTGCAGTACGATGTGACGCCGAAGTATAAACTGCTTTTGACAGTGTAGGCTCAACGCAGAAGATTAAATCAGCCGTTAGCCTCAATCCAGCAGAAAAATCTGTGGAATCGTCTAAAGCGGGCCATCAAAACACGAGCGCTTCTGTAAGATCAGCGGGATAAAGTTGAAAACTCAAAAGTGCAAAGTTAGAGATGAATCTAAACAGACTTGCTATTGGAATCAAAGCGAGAATGTCTACACTTACACACCTAGTTTTATATTTTAATTACTTCTCTAAAAACGACCAACTTGTTTTCCCCTTCGATATTGTTGGCTACACGGTCATGGACTCAAAAATGCAACGGCATGTCTTGTGTTCAACCAGCTGAGACGGGCACGTGTCACTCCTCTTTTCAGGTCACTCCACTGGCTCCTTGTAGCAGCAGATTTTCACCACAAGGGGGTGCCACTGAGCCCCAAACCTCAGGCGCAATAGTACCCAACACAGTCCTGGGTTCAAATAAAGGATTTTATTTCACAAAACATGATTTACCAAACATGCAGAAATAACCAACAACAATTAGAATCAAGTGTCTCTTTCTCTCCCTCTCTCTCCTTGAGTGTTGCCCACTACTTCCCAACTCAGGCGAGCTGATGGGCTTCTTTTAAGTTTATGGTGCCAGTGTGTCCTCCTGGAAACACTTTCAGGTCATATGAAAACCAGGGAGGTCCCTTCTCTAATGGCACCCAGGGACCCCGACAGGACTGTACTTCCAGACTTCAATTCCCATGTACCCCTATCAGAGTCCAAACTGGGATGCCTTGAGAGAACCACTGACACCTGTTGTATGGGGGATGGAACTACTCCTAGCCTCTGGCTTCCACTGGTCCATCCATTATCTGCTTGCGGCCAGGCAAGATCTGTCCAGCTAGCGTGCCCGTCTTTCCTCCATGGTGCTTAGAACATATTAAGTTCAAATCTTTGATGCTTGCCTACAGTGTACTCAATGGATCAGTGCCCACGTACAGTATATGGCGGCACTCATAGCTTCCTATGCTTCTTCTTGCTCGCTCCAGTTGGCCAATGAATGGTATTAGAACATTAGAACATTAGCACACTCTAGACGAGAACAGGCCATTCAGCCCAACAAAGCTCGCCAGTCCTATCCACTTATTTCCTCCAAGAAAACATCAAGTCGATATTTGGCGATACCACTTCTGTGTGGCATTAAATCTCAATCCAGACTCTTTTTACATGTAGACCTGTGTCTCTGTGGCTAAAGGACCTGGGCAGGTAAGTCGAAGGTGGCCAGTTTGAATCCTCCTCCATTGGGCTCTTGAGTGAAGCCCTTAACCTGCATTGTGCTCCATGGGTGCTGTCCTAATATAGCGGACCCTGCGCTCTGACCCCAAAACACTCCATGTGTGTCTCTGGAGAGTAAGTTAGAGTATGTGAAAAATGATCATTTCCTAATACAAAAAATTGTATGAAGTAATTGAAGGATTAAATTATCAATTTAAAAAAAATGTAGCACCCAGCTGGTGGAATGAGCTGCCCATCTCCATCCAAGCTGTTGACTCCTCATTGTGTTTAAGAAGCATTTGAAGACTCTCTTGTTTTGCCAATATCAGTCTAATTGATAACAGTTTGGATGTGATGTTCTTAATAGCTTAAGATAAGAGTAACAACAACATTTATTTCTATAGCACCTTTTCATATAAATGATGAAGCTCAAAGTGCTTTACAAGATGAAGAAAAGTTTTTCTCTATATTATAATAAAAAAATCTTGGGAGACAAGACTTTTTAGCCTGAGATGAGACGTGACTTCCTCAGAGAGACACTTTCACGTCCCGCGAGACGAGACTTTGTGTCAAGAGATTTAACCAGGCCCGGAGCTGGAAATAAAAGCCAAAGAGTAGAAGACAAAGTAGAATGTTGTAAAGAGGTTCAAAAACGTTGGCACGATACACATGCAGAGCAGGTTAGAGATAATGGTAGTACGAAAATTCGAAAGTCTCAAAAAAATGATAGTGAAGATTGCATTAGCGCAAACAAACAGAAATTATTACTCAGTGAAATAACTGAACAGCGAGAAGAGATCGAATATATTGTTTGGATTTAAACTTTAAGTCAGAGACTTGTAGATCGTCTAATTTGTGTTGCCATTAGGGAAAAGTAGTGTTTCTTCCCAGTGAAGAGGCTTATCCTTGAGAATGAAAAGATTTGTTGTTTGGTGAAAGTGAAATCCTATGAGAGAAAATTTCAAGCCCCGCGAGACAAGACTTTATGCAAAGAGATTTGGAAAAGTCCTGTCTACATCTAAAACATTTACAACCACGCACACGGTTCAATCATTTCTCATTTGTGTGAATGCTATTGTCAGACACAGTTTGTGTAGAGAGAAAGAAACGGAATTCACTCACAGGCAGTTATATGTTGCATTGTCACAATGTACAGTGGTGTGAAAAACTATTTGCCCCCTTCCTGATTTCTTATTCTTTTGCATGTTTGTCACACAAAATGTTTCTGATCATCAAACACATTTAACCATTAGTCAAATATAACACAAGTAAACACAAAATGCAGTTTTTAAATGATGGTTTTTATTATTTAGGGAGAAAAAAAAAATCCAAACCTACAGCCCTGTGTGAAAAAGTAATTGCCCCCTGAACCTAATAACTGGTTGGGCCACCCTTAGCAGCAATAACTGCAATCAAGCGTTTGCGATAACTTGCAATGAGTCTTTTACAGCGCTCTGGAGGAATTTTGGCCCACTCATCTTTGCAGAATTGTTGTAATTCAGCTTTATTTGAGGGTTTTCTAGCGTGAACCGCCTTTTTAAGGTCATGCCATAGCCTCTCAATTGGATTCAGGTCAGGACTTTGACTAGGCCACTCCAAAGTCTTCATTTTGTTTTTCTTCAGCCATTCAGAGGTGGATTTGCTGGTGTGTTTTGGGTCATTGTCCTGTTACAGCACCCAAGATCGCTTCAGCTGGAGTTGACGAACAGATGGCCGGACATTCTCCTTCAGGATTTTTTGGTAGACAGTAGAATTCATGGTTCCATCTATCACAGCAAGCCTTCCAGGTCCTGAAGCAGCAAAACAACCCCAGACCATCACACTACCACCACCATATTTTACTGTTGGTATGATGTTCTTTTTCTGAAATGCTGTGTTCCTTTTACGCCAGATGTAACGGGACATTTGCCTTCCAAAAAGTTCAACTTTTGTCTCATCAGTCCACAAGGTATTTTCCCAAAAGTCTTGGCAATCATTGAGATGTTTCTTAGCAAAATTGAGACGAGCCCTAATGTTCTTTTTGCTTAACAGTGGTTTGCGTCTTGGAAATCTGCCATGCAGGCCGTTTTTGCCCAGTCTCTTTCTTATGGTGGAGTCGTGAACACTGACCTTAATTGAGGCAAGTGAGGCCTGCAGTTCTTTAGACGTTGTCCTGGGGTCTTTTGTGACCTCTCGGATGAGTCGTCTCTGCGCTCTTGGGGTAATTTTGGTCGGCCGGCCACTCCTGGGAAGGTTCACCACTGTTCCATGTTTTTGCCATTTGTGGATAATGGCTCTCACTGTGGTTCGCTGGAGTCCCAAAGCTTTAGAAATGGCTTTATAACCTTTACCAGACTGATAGATCTCAATTACTTCTGTTCTCATTTGTTCCTGAATTTCTTTGGATCTTGGCATGATGTCTAGCTTTTGAGGTGCTTTTGGTCTACTTCTCTGTGTCAGGCAGCTCCTATTTAAGTGATTTCTTGATTGAAACAGGTGTGGCAGTAATCAGGCCTGGGGGTGGCTATGGAAATTGAACTCAGGTGTGATACACCACAGTTAGGTTATTTTTTAACAAGGGGGCAATTACTTTTTCACGCAGGGCCATGTAGGTTTGGATTTTTTTTCTCCCTAAATAATAAAAACCATCATTTAAAAACTGCATTTTGTGTTTACTTGTGTTATATTTGACTAATGGTTACATGTGTTTGATGATCAGAAACATTTTGTGTGACAAACATGCAAAAGAATAAGAAATCAGGAAAGGGGCAAATAGTTTTTCACACCACTGTAATTCCAAACAGGGAATCAAAATTCAATGCGATATTGACGAAAAGGTAAAAGCGAAAAGAGACTGAATATATGGACATAGGTGATATGACAGATATATGCAGAGGATGTCTGGGGGAGAAGAGAGACAAGGCAGTGAGACAAAAGGACAGCTGCTGTACAGGCTTTTAAACGTTTGAAGCACCGCACGAGATGCAGATCACCCGGCACGGCAGCAGCACCAATCCAGCAGCTGATCGAGCAAAGAGGAGGTAAAAAACTGTATTGGTTTCCCATTGTATCACCGTTTAAGAGGGGGTTTCGGAGGAGTGACCGCATCTCCTTGGAGTGCATTCAGCCCCCCTCTTCACAATGCGAGCGGCAGAGACGTGAAGTGGCTGGCGCATAGCACAGGCCGGGGGGGTTGGTGAGCAAAGCGAGCAGGGGGCAAAGCCCCCTAGTAAAAAATCCATCCATCCATTATCCAACCCGCTATATCCTAACAACAGGGTCACGGGGGTCTGCTGGAGCCAATTCCAGCCAACACAGGGCGCAAGGCAGGAAACAAACCCAGGGCACACACACACACACACACCAAGCACAAAATAGGGAAAATTTAAGCTCGCCAATGCACCTAACCTTCATGTCTTTGGACTGCGGTCTAGGAAATTGGAGTACCCGGAGGAAACCCACGCAGACAGGGGGAGAGCATGCAAACTCCACGCAAGGAGGACCCGGGAAGCAAACCCGGGTCTCCTAACTGCGAAGCAGCAGTGCTACCCACTATGCCACCGTGCCTCCCTAGTAAAAAATAAGAATATAAAAAGAAGAGTAGCCAATACTAAGTAACAATGAATAAAGTAAGGTCTGATGGCCAGGGAAGACAGAAAAAAGCAACAAAAAAACTCCAGAGGGCTGGAGAGAAAAAAATAAAACAAAATCTTCAGGGGTTCTGAGACCACGAGACCACCGAACACCCACTGGGCATTCTACCTAACATAAAACCTCTATCAGTTCTCATGGTTTACAGGCTTCACGTGGAAGAATTAGATGATGATGGTCATGAGGACTTCAATCAATCAATGCAGTTCATTTTGCGTTGCTCTAGTTGGGTTTTTGGTATTTGGTAGGTGGAGTGGTGGCTCAGAGGCTAGGGACCTGTGCCATCAATCAGAAACCTGTAAACACCAGAAGTGACTCTACTCTGTTGGGCCCCTGAGTAAGGCCCTTAACCTGCAATGTGCTCCGTCCTGGGGATGACGCTAACCTGCATCCAGCCCAGCAAGCTGGTCCTCCAACTTACAGGGAAAACTTTAGGGTTTCTGGCAGGACTGTCACTCCAGCCACCGTAAAATAAAACCCCACAGTGTTCCATTCCATTGAGGTGGAGGTGTCACATGTTGCATGGCTGCACTAAATTGGGACCCTGAGGTGGTTTGTTGTGTGGTGGGTGACAACGTGCTGTGTCAGTGCCTACTCCCAACCTCTCTGTTCGGTTTAGAACTTTGACCTGTAATGGTCAATTCTGTAACCTGTTGTTACTCAGTTATGTCAACTTGTTTTGCAAGTTGCTTTAGATAAACACATCTGCTAAATGAACAAATGTAAATCTAAGACCTTACTAAAGGTGACGATGGTCTGATTTGTCATTATTTCAGACTTACTTGCTGTACGTGACGTATAGAATCATGAGAAACCTCGGAGGTTCTTCAGCCTATGCTGTGTCAGATGAATGACATGGTGTTCACAGAAAGTGTGTCAAGATTAGGCGTCCTCGTGGCGGCAGACCACTCATTGTCACTTGTCCAGAGCTGATCCGTCACACACTTGAGTCATTGTGGTGTGCGGAGTGTAGAGGAGGACAAGATAGTAAAGCACAATGCACTGCCGCCTCACCATCCATGATGCGTTGCAGATTCTTTCTTGCGAGCAACATAATAAGATTGACGAACAGTCAAAATAAACTTCTACAAAAGAAATGCTCTTGTATATTCTTATGTGACCATTGTAGGCTGCTGATTATTTAGAATTTTTGTAATCACTTTGCCTTAAAGCTTAAATGTTGGATCCATTGTGATGATTACAGTGGCTTCAGAAAGATTCCGACCCCTCCACTTTCTGCACACTTTATTGTGTTGTAGATTTCACTTTTAATGGATACATTTGCCATTTTGTTCCATCATTCTACAGCATTGACAAAGTGAAAATATGTTTTCAGAAAGGTTTGCAATTTTCTAAAAAATAAAAAACTGAAATCTCTCATTTTCTACTCTCTATATAAAAAAATCCTAAGCCTAAAAGTGCAACCATTTTGTGCAACGATTTTATGTTACGTATTTTGTCACACTTTATCATTCTTTTCAGAATTTATTGAAATTTAATGTGGTGTTTTTAGATTTTCAGATTCTTATTCCATTTTTAAATTATAAACTAAAAAATATCAAGAACTCACGTCCTGCAAGACGAGACTTTGTGCCAAAAGATGTAACCAGACCCGGATCCGGAAATAAAAGCCAAAGAGTAGGACAGCTGCTGTACAGGCTTTTAAATGTTCAAAGTGCCGTGCGAGATGCAGATCACGCGGCAGGGCAGCAGTAGCAGCAGCAGCTGATCGAGCAAAGAGGAAGTAAAAAAAAACGGTATTTGTTTCCCATTGTATCACCATTTAAGAGGGGGTTTCGAAGGAGTGACCGTGTCTCCTTGGGGTGCATTCAGCCCCCCTTTTCACAACGCGAGCAGCACAGACGTGAAGTGGCTGGCACGTATTGCAGGCCCCATTGGCGAGCAAAGCAAGCAGGGGGGCGAACCCCTTATTCTTGCTGCAATGGGCGGCACGGTGGCGCAGTGGGCAGCGCTGCTACCCCACAGTTTGGAGACCCAGATTCGCTTCCCGTGTCCTCCCTGCGTGGAGTTTGCATGTTCTCCCCGTGTCTGTGTGGGTTTCCTCCGGGTGCTCTGGTTTCCTCCCACAGTCCAAAGACATGCAGGTTAGGTGTATTGGCGATCCTGGTGTGTGGGTGTGTGTGTGTATGTGCGCCCTGCGGTGGGCTGGCACCCTGCCCGGGGTTTGTTTCCTGCCTTGCGCCCTGTGTTGGCTGGGATTGGCTCCGGAAGACCCCTGTGACCCTGTAGTTAGGATATAGTGGGTTGGATAATGGATGGATGGCTGCAACCGGGGTTGGGTGCCCCCCCCCAATACAGTATAAAAGTATTGAGACCCTTTGTTATGGCACTCCAAATTGTGCTCAGGGGAATCCTGTTTGTTTTAATTCTCCTTGAGATGTTTCTTAAAGTTTTCTCTGACTGTCCGTGAATTGGTAATGCTTATCGTTTTCCATGACTTCTTATTCCAGGTTTGAGTTTCTACTCATTATCTACACTATGTATACCTGCAAACAATGGGCTTTTTCGCTTCATATTTGATGGTATTTTATTCAATTTATATTTTATGTTGTCTCTGCATGTTCAATCAATGCTACCAAGACAAAATCCTAGAGCACATTTATTGCCAAAAAAGCGAATTCTGATTCTGAGACTTTCCACGTAGGTTTGCTTCTTCGTGACTGAAATTCTAAATAGTAAACACTAGGGGGCACTCTAGGACAGACAATCAGTCGATTAAGGCAGCCTGCTGTTGTAGTGTGAGGGGGACAGCTGTCTTTTCACATAAAATCCAAAACTCCTGTAATTCCCTGACATCTCCTCTGATAAGGCCTGGCAAGAAGATGTGGACTGGCAGCTCCATGACCTGGAATCTGTAAAGGGGATTTGAAATGACTAGAACTGCTGTCCCCTCCAATGAAAGTTGTGTTACCACACATGGCAGTCCATAGGGCCGAGTGTTTGCTCAGATTGTAACATCTATCTTAATGTAAAAGCTGCCCGCCTTCTCCAAGAGCTAGAGAGGTTCAGTGATTGTATGTAATGCTTTATAGTGGGCAGCATCAAAACCCACCCACAGATCAGGATTGTCCCTGCTTATTCAAAAGAGACCTTCTACACACAAGAAAGAACTGCAGATGAAAAACTCCACTAATCCTGTCTCCTTTCCTCTGCTCATCTTCATTCACAGGGGGTGGTGTGAGGGGGGGGTGGGGGGCGGTTTGTGAAATTAACGCTATTTCCTTTGTACGAAGGGCTCATGCTGACTGCGTGCAATCATACAAGAAGTGACACCCGCAACACAAACACGTCAACTAAAGAACGGCTCTCAATCAACAGACAGCCACACCTGGACCTGCTGCAGAGCGCCTAATTGTGTCATCTTAATAATAGCCGACACGCTCGGTGTTCTTTCGTCAAAGTATGAATTACTCCCCCCTGTTCCTCTCACCTGCTGGTTTCTTGGTGGACAAACATTTCTTATTCATAAAACGACAATGAGGAAAATAATTACAGAGGTGGCCCAGGGTTAAATTTACCAAAAAAAAAAAAGTTCCTCATGTTTTGCTATATATGCTACATGCAAATAAATAACATGAAGACAGTTATACTAGATTGCCCATCGCTAACCCTACTTGGATTAAGTGAGTAAAGCTGGGACATAATCTCCAACCTACTTAATCCCTTTCAGACTCTCTCACAGCCCACTTGCACACTCATCTGCAGTAACCTAACATGCAACATCTTTTAAAATGTGAAATAAAAGCTCATGAAGAGCACAGAAACTCCACATGGAGCATTGGATTCAAACCCAGGATGCTGTGTCAAGAGCCAGTCCCAAGAAGATACCCAAATATTGGATGCCACACTTGCACATTTGGGGACTCTCCCAGGTGGCTCAGGTAAGCTGAATGATACCACCACTGGGCAGGAGGGGGCGCCATTGCTGACCACATCTCTTGTTTCTACCACAGTGCAGAGCCATTGCCAGGAGATGACGCCCAACCCCGCCTTCTTCCAGGTGTCAGAAGTCCCGCCCCTTCTGGTGGCAGGGCCGATATAAACATGGGGCCAAGGAATGCAGGTTGTCTTTTGACCCAAGCAACACAATGAGATGGTGCTCGCCATACTGCCAACCTAGGAGCCATGTGAGGAGCACATGATTGATTGTTTGTTTTTGTGTCCTACAGAACTATTTTTTGTTTGTCGGACTGTTAATTATTAACAGGGTTAGCACCAGAGGTATTACACCACGGCCGGTGATTTTCTCAGCTGACACCGTGTTCAAGTTGCTTGGTGAAATTCGGCAAAGCATTTTTTTACAGTGAATTTGATGAATTCACCAAATTTTCCCCTGAAAATTCACCAGGCGGGCCAGCTTGGGCAAGCATTTTTTTCCCCAGCACTACCATGATGCTTTGCAAGGCCAGCGTCGCATCACAGAGCTGTAGCGACAGATGTTGGAGGCAGAAGGTCCTACACGATCTGTGCTACCGACCGGATTTTTGTTGCACACGTGCAGAAGTTTCCCTCATGAATACTGTAAGCATACATCATGTGTGTGTGAATAATTTACAGCATATACATGCTAACCAAACTAGCATGACAAACTGAAGGCTCTGCTCTTTCTTATCTTGTTTATCAAAGTTATGTTCAAGTTATTTATCTCCTTTTCCCAGGCATATGGGTATGAGACCTAGAGGTGGTGGTCGCTTCACGGCCCTTAACCAGTTCCAGAACCCTGGACCTACCACCTGGGCGATGGGCTTTACATTAAGGATATCTGTTGAAGCCCCTGTCATCTTATAGTTCCCCTCCCTAAAGCCAACTTTACCTCTGTTGGATACCCATTATCTGAACCTCTGAGAAAAGAAGAACTTCAAAGCCTAGGCTAAAGTAATCATAAAAAGCTTTTGTCTTATTAATTTTACTACACAATAAAAGAACTTCAGGTTATGCAAAATATATAAATGAAATACAGAGTGGCCCACGAAAATGTGGCTCACCTCCACCAAGATTACTGCATTATGTGGTGAAGAGAAAAATGATCAGATTTAGTACTCACCTTTACAGAAGATGCTGAAAGTGATCTCCTTGTGCATCAATACATCTCATATTCATGTACACTCTTTGCAACATCATGGATCGACTGGAGGCGGGCCACTTTCTCATGGGCCACCTTGTACACGAAGGTAACTTCATTCTTTAGAGAGGTGATCAAAAAGCTATGAGTACTGACAAGCAAAACAATTCATGCAATTCATGACCAAACTTAGGATTTCAATATGTAAAAGAAATCACAAAATAAATGGTGTGTCGCAGCAGCGCACTCTTAGGAAGCTAAGTCTTTTAGTTTGACATATCCATTGACTCACTCTGGTAAAATCAAACAGGACTCTGGGAAGAAACGAGGTCACACTCTGATTCTTCTTTGAAAGTCTCACTCTTCTTCTTCTTCTTCTTCTTCCTCATTCATCTTTTCCTGCTTCCATGTAGGGTTGATGTGCTTGATCAACCTTCTCCCTACAGCTCGGTCCTGCACCTCCTTCCCAGTCTAGTCAAAATTCTTGAATTACCAAGCCAGTCACTCGATTTCAATCCAATGGAGCAGACCTTCCACATACTGAAGAGAAAACTTAAGGGTACAAGCCCCCTAAATAAGCAGAGGCTAAAAATAGCTACATGAGGGGCTTGGCTGAGCATCACCAGATAAGATCCTCAGAACCTGGTGATGTCTATGAATTGTGGACTTGAAGTAGTCAGTGCATGTAAGGGATATGTCCTAAGTATGACGGCTTTAAAAGACCTGCCATTGCTGTGTACAGACATTATGGTGCCCTGGAATGGGGGGACCATGTAGAAAAAGTGTCATTGCTTCATTCTGGGACCAAAATGTATGCAAATACCCTTACATGAAATTCAGCAATGTCCATTTTAATCACGTCTGAATTGTTTGATTGTAATTTCAAACTGTGGATCAGCATGGTGCCGTAGATAGTCCACTGTGACTCCTTGGTCCTCCTCATGAGGGGTACTTTTCAAGTTTCAGGCTTCCCATTGCTTGTTCATCTCTAACATTTCTACTTTGTCCGTGTGATACTTCACATTTACTTACAGGTGGGTTCATTTCCTGAGACTGTCTTCTGTCCAGATCCCTCAATAAGAAAGTCTTCCTCGTTTGGCAGTTTGTGTCCCACAGCAGTGGCCCTTCAGATTGCGAAGCAGAAGGTGGTCACTTGTCACTTTATCTAGAAGATAGTGTCTGGTGTCATCAGTTTAAATTCACTGTTTTTTGACCTTTGTATCCCAGGCAGGGTGAGGTGGGACATTGTTGTGAACCAGAAAGTGGATTGTTGGCAGCTTTAATTGCTATCTGTCCCCGAATGACTATTGCAAAGTTTTTAACATTCTGGATTCCCAACATTCACAGACTGCACTCATGTTGACCGTTCATCAAAACTGTATTTACTCAAACTAATCTTTAAAGTGTCAGGATCTCATGCAATGTCACTCCTTAATTCTCCGTTATGACTTGCATCAGTGAATGATGAACTACTCAGACTGAACAATTAGACATGAGCTGGGTGTGTGCACGTTGGCCGGCCAGAATGTTGACTTCTGAAATGAAGCCTTACTGCATTGTATCCAATGTTCCTACAAGTAGAAACTTCTGATTTTGATTTAGGAGAAGTTTAAGAAGCAT
This sequence comes from Polypterus bichir lapradei, assembly GCA_026402145.1. NCBI lineage: Eukaryota > Metazoa > Chordata > Cladistia > Polypteriformes > Polypteridae > Polypterus > Polypterus bichir. The sequence goes on along the minus strand of JANRMT010062850.1, from coordinate 14,064,022 downwards.
TTCATTATTGTAAATGAAACTCGGACTCCCAGCAATGACCCAGAATCCAAAAAACAATCAAAAACAAAAGCATAGGAGTTCTCCATTGCCATAGAAATTCAAGGTTCACACCAGTGCTGGCAACATCATTTTTTTTATGATGTTGAGAGTGTAGTCCATATTGATAAAAGTACTTATAGTTGTTGTGTCAGAGAACCAATAAAATCTGAGAAATTACTGGGAGAATAGACGAGTAAACCTACAAGAAGTCAAAAACACGAGTGTCAAAAATTCAAAGAATTGTGGGCCAAAATTCAGAGCAAATGTCAAGACTAGGAAATTTAGGAAGAACGATTTCAAAAAGAGGTTTGAATCCACAGCTTGGAAAAGGAAGTGAATTCCTGATTGACCTTTAATTCTGTCAGGTCCTACTACACCATGACCTCTGAGGACACGCCCCTGGCAACATGTGAAGCTGTCCTAGCAATGGAAACCAAACATGGTGGAGATTCAAAATGATGGACAAAAACTGTCCAAAATAACTCTTTAAGAGATCGGAATTCCTAGAAATTCATATTCAGGAGCCTCAAAAACCTCTTCAATGAATGTTTGATCTCAGAAATCCATAAAGAAAAAAAAAAGTACCAGATAGAGAAACCAAAACCCAAAGAACCACTAGGCAACATTACACTGATTTCCATGGGAAGGTAATCAGATAAGAGAGCAACACTGTCCACCATTCTGCTTCTGCTTCACAAAAACTTCTCCTCTCGTACCGCATGGGTTGTAAAGGCGGTACCGGGAAATTGTCGATTCCAATTGATACCACCGCCACCCTGTTCTCCATACCTTGCTCTGTGTGACCACTCCACACACTTGCTAATTTGAAGAACTACCTACCTGGGATATGCTATGCCACTGACAAAGACATGAAGTCATCTGCAGAAGATGGGTCACGTCAACTGTTATGATCTGAAATTCTGTTTATTTTTTTATTTCTAAATTATATGGATAATGTTTAAATGAACTTATGAACACGTTATTTTGGTGACATCATTATAGAATTATAGTGAGGTCTTGTGTTTGGTACGATTGCAACCATTTTGTGGACATTCTTGGCCCAGCATTACAATATTGTTGTTATGAATGGTGCCGTTGGCAGTCATATGGCTGGGTTTATACAACACATGACGCATGCTCCTGTGGACAATTCTGGTATGCAAGTAATGTACTGTTCATACTTGTGCACGTATTTTACATAAATCTGGAAGATTCCACCAGGTGGCAGTGCGAGATAGCCTCACGGTGAGAAATATCTCTGAAAAGGATGGATGTTTAATGATTACATCCATCAGTCCAGGGATGCACTCATTGCAGTTAGCATTGGGCATGGGGTAGTAACAAAATCTCTGGACAAAGCGTCAGCTCATCGCAGGGTGAACACCAGCACACACACACACGCTAGCATCATTTTAGCATCACCCGATCCCCAAACCGCTGTGGAAACCCACCAGGAAAACATACAAACTCCAGGCAGCAGCACTACCGTGACACCCCAATGTGTAATTATTAACAGTATTCATTATTTAAATGAAGTTAATGAAGTTGTATGAAGTTAATAACATACATGCTTTAACACATTTCATCATGAAAGTGATAGCAAATATAAATCTAGGGATTCTAAATGTGCAGAGAGTTGGAATATCATACATTTAATGTGTTCTGTGTGGCAATCACTGCCTGCTGCTGCTGTCAGTTCAGTCCCCAGAAGTACATTAATAACTCGGTCGGTTTAAGATGACGTTTACAATAGTCTACTTTAATGACAAAATAAACTTTGAGATTAAATTGGAAAGTTCGATATTAAAGCCGAAATTTCCACCTTAATCTCAAAATAGACCTTTTCTTTTCTCTGTGGCTCAAATACACTGTCATACATTCTTATGCTGCTTCAAAAAAAAAAAAAATTTGTTGCGTCATTGCGTTGAGGAATATGCGACGCTTGAATATAAAAGCACCATGAATGCATTTGTATTTCAGAATTTTGCTTCACCTCATTGAACCATTCATCAAACATTGAAGCAAGCACATCGATCCTGGAGGATCCGCAAAGCGGCTTTCTGTCACATGTAGATAGTAAACAGAGACTCTGACGCCACGCTCCTACTTGGTCACACTGCGCCCCCCCCCCCCCCCGATTTTCTACCGTTACCACAACTCAACTTGTGCACGTGTCACGTCAATTTCTGAGGACCTGCTCAGAGGATACGTCAAATGAACGTTGGGAACGTGTGGCAGCCATGATGCGTGTGTGTATGTGTTCTTAGTGTGAAGTATAAACTGGCCCTATGACCAAATGTTGGCGTGTGTTTGAGTGAATCATCGGCACACTATTTCAGGTGGCAAATTTCATGATAATTGTTTGCAAAATTCTAGTCTAGTCTGGATGAGAACTCACACATCAGCCTCTGTTAGAGTCGCTCTACCACTTGCCACGTGTTGGAGTGTACCTTGCCTCTGCTTAGCAAGCGATACCTGTTTGTTCAGCAGACATTATCATCTAGAGATTGTTAAGGAGTAACATTTGACGTTTTTGAGAGAGAGATCAGATATATCACACGAGATATCACGGCCACATGCTCTTCTCCCCACGCAGGGGACACTCTCCCATCAGAGCTGAATACAATCTGATACAGTGACAACGTTTGATGTTAAAGTGTAACTACCTTCGGCTCAGCCAGAATTACATTTTTTTTAAATTGATTTTTAAAGTTTGTCCTGTTTCACTACTACATGGGCAGAACCACGGGGGACAGCTAGTAAATCTATACTAATAAAAGGCAAAGCCCTCACTGACTGACTGACTGACTGACTCACTCACTCATCACTAATGCTCCAACTTCCCATGTAGGTAGAAGGCTGAAATTTGGCAGGCTCATTGCTTACAGCTTACTTACAAAAGTTAAGCAGGTTTCATTCAGAAATTCTACGCATAACGGTGGTAACGGTTGACAACGTCCGCCATGTTAAACTTTCTTATTTATGGCCCCATCTTCATGAAATTTGGTAGGCGGCTTCCCTGCGCTAACCGAAACCAATGTACATACTTATTTCGGTGGTATGATGCCACTGTTGGCCGCCATATTGAACTTTCCAACGATCTTTGTTACCTATAGGCCCATCTTCAAGACATTTGGTACACGGGTTCCCAACGCTAACTGAATCCTACTTACATACATATATACATCCATAGCCTGCAGCTCGGTCACCGTGTGAGGTGGCGTTGGGTCCCCCATCCCTACGCCTCCCACGTTGTTGGCTGTCTGCCTATATAAGGCCGTCCATTGCTCTGGTCTCTTCATTCCCTTCCTTGCTTCACTATGGTATTCATGTCTCCCTGCTGATAAACGCAGCCTTTTTATTTAATCCACGGCTTCTCCGCTGTTTTATTGTTCGTTTATTACGATTATAGTTATTGTGTAGGTATTTTAGACTTACTTTACATTGTTCAGGTACCCATTTCCTTTATCGTTCCAACCGTACCCCCATTAACATGTCTATTGAGGTGATCGCCATCGATCAAAGTACTGTCACTTACCGAGTGGTTTCCATGCCCGGAGATGGCACCTGCCTTTTCCATTCTCTGTGTTACATATTGCACAGCCATATCAGGCTCACTCTTGATATCCGGAGGAACATTGTGTCTTATGTATTGAATGACTGGGACAGGTTCAAGGTGTGGACTGATGACGGTACAGGAGATAATTAGACTACACAGGAGCACTATAAGAGTAAAATGCTTAAGCCCTTCACCTATGGTTCTGCATGTGAAAAATAACATAATACCAAAAAACAACAATGAAAGATACAAGCAGACACTGACAGCAAACACACCTGACAACTGTTACAAGATTAGCCACTTGTAGGCATGTTGGGCAACATGCTAGAGAATAAAAGCACCGCCGTTAATATAGCAGCCACCCTGGTGGGTGTTGGGGTCACGGGTACAGAGCTTGGAAGCTCAACCTTGTGGAGACCCGTGGCCACCGCCAGGGGGCGCCTGGATGGCTCAGAAGCCATGGTATACAGCACCTCCGCCACACCAGGAAGTGCTCCTGGACCAGGAAGCAGGTACAGCTGGAGTGCTTCCAGGAAGTACTGCAGGAAGGTCATCAGGGAGCACATCTGGGTGCATTATAAAAAGTGCCACCTCACTCTATTCAAATAGCCGGAGTCGGGAGGCAGAGACAGAGCTGGAGAGGAGAGGAGAGGAGGCAGCAGAAGAGTAATGGAAGGAGAAAGAAAAGGACTGAGCTATACTTGTGGTGATCTGTGCACTATGTTCTGTGCTGATTTGGAAAAGAAGAAAATAAAAAGCGTGAATTTTTGTAAGTGTGCCTCTTGTGTCTGTCTGTGCCAGGTTAACTGCTGGTATAGCGCCATCTATTGTCACACCATGCACAGGCAACACTTTAGATGAGGTAATTGGGTTCATTTTTGCACTTTCTGCTGGCTAAAATGGAACTGGAAAAGTGATTTATGGACAAGCATGTTTTACCTAAACATCATCCAGGTGTAAATGAGACACCGAATCCAATGGAAATCGGTAGAGCAAACATTAGTGTACAGGAAAGAAGGGGGCTATGTTTTTATTGTGGTAGCTCTGGAGACATGGTAGATAAATATCGACCTTCTGGGAAATGAAGCCACCTGGTCTGTTTTAGAGGTGGTGGGTGGGTTGGTTGTAGTCAATGACACAGTTTTGCTGATCTCTCAGTCATTGTCACACTAAATAATGTTTTTAATTGTGTGACCCTTAAGGACTCAGGAGCAGCCAAAAGTTTATTAGTAGATTCTTAGTTAGACGTTTACAACTTTAAATGAAGTATAAAAGTGAATTTTCTGTCCATTGATGGCGGTCCAATTGGTAAAAGAGTTTTTAGGGAAATCACCCCTTCCATTGTCAAGTTGGCATTGGACATGAAGAAAAGCGAGCCTTCAATGTTTGTCAATGTACACACCACAACCTTGGTTGCAAATGAAAAATCCAAAGATTAACTCAATTGAAAAAAAAAATCTTAGGGTCTGAATTACAATGCATACACAAAACAGCGTCCCGCCCCAGGGATTTGATATTGCACTGGAGACAGCCTGTCTACAGAGTATGAAGATTTTCAAGTTGTTTTATAATATAGAATAGGCTATTCAGCTTCCACAACATAGACCGTATGTGGTGAATGCCCATTGAACCTCCAATGCATTCAGAATAATTACATGTGCACCAGCACCAACTTTTGAAATTGAGACCCCTCTGTAGACCCATGTTGCACATCTCTCTCCTTACTGTTATTCCCTTTCAGGGGTCGGCCACAAAGAATCCTCTCAGCCAATCCTCCTGTCGTACTCCTCTGAAGTTCAGGATGGTGTCAATCTGGTCCTGTCATCTCATCCTTCATCATCCTTGTGATCTTCTTCCAATAATGTCAGATTCTCCATCCTCTTTGGAATACTCTATTCTCTACATATGTTCAAAACCATCTCAGTCGGTTCTCTCTGACTTTATCAATTATTTAGGATCCTCTCACTTTCTTGCTTATGTGTCCATTTGTTTCTCTGCCTCTCAGACTTACGTTACAAATTCACCTAAGCATTCTCAGTAGTTGTTCTTTGTGTCTCCTCATTGTCCAAGCTGTACAGAGGGAAATTCACATACAGGGCGGAGAACATGAAACTTTTCATGCATTTTGGAGTCATATAAGGGTAGCGGGGAGTAAAGAGTGGGGGTATATTTTCATTGCAGAGTAGAAGAAGTGCATTCACATGCAACCTAGAGGGGTGTTTGGAGGATATGGTGATTCAGCTTCATGTTGAAGAGTTTAGGCAGCATCTTATGCATATTGGAGGACGTAACAAAACCACAGAGAAATGTCAGAAGATTTGGGGCTCTTTGTTCAATTTGATGCCATCAGGTATTGGTGAAGGCTTATACATCGGTTACACTAACGTGCCTCCATCACACGCTGGTTGGATTTGTCAAACTCTGTGATGTTCCTTCTGGACTTTCAAATCAGAGAGATGGAAGAACTGTGGTTACTAACTTGTATGAGGCATACTGACAAAAGAACTTTGTAAAAGCACAAAGTGTTCTTATTTGTGGGAAACCCTTCTCAGGTAAGCGTTTTCCATGCCACAGTCACAATTACAGATATATAGTAAGCAGCACACAGCAGCTCTTTGCCGTCTTCTCTGTCTTTGTATTTCCCTTTCTCTCAGTCACTGCCTCTTTCGCTCCCCTCCACAGGCTTCATCCTCTTTCCTCCCCACACTGGCTCCCTGAGTAGTGGTTGGCAGCTCCTTTTATGTTGTCCCCAGAAGTAAAGTATTTCCAGTGTCAAAAAGCTGTGGTTCAATGGTAAGCCTTCTGGGTAAAGTTGGTAAAGTACTGCTCACCTGTCCTACCAGCGCCCCCCTGGAGGCACCCAAAGAGCCCAAGAGGGCTGAGCCAACAAACTCCAATTGCCATAATGCCCTGTGTGGAATCTGTGGTGATGCCGCAACCTGGGGGGCTGCCATCTAGCGCCCTGGTGAAGACAAGGCCCTGTGCGAGTTATCTCCTCCTGTCCTTCCATACTGTGGGCATGACAGATAGATAGATAGATAGATAGATAGATAGATAGATAGATAGATAGATAGATAGATAGATAGATAGATGTGAAAGGCACTATATAATAGATAGATAGATAGATAAGAAAGACACTATATAATAGATAGATAGATAGATAGATAGATAGATAGATAGATAGATAGATAGATAGATAGATAGATAGATAGATAGATAGATAAGAAAGACACTATATAATAGATAGATAGATAGATAGATAGATAGATAGATAGATAGATAGATGTTAAATGCACTATATAATATATAGATAGATAGATAGATAGATAGATAGATAGATAGATAGATAGATAGACAGATAGATAGATAGATAGATAGATAGATAGATAGATAGATAGATAGATAGATAGATAAGAAAGACACTATATAATAGATAGATAGATAGATAGATAGATAGATAGATGTTAAATGCACTATATAATATATAGATAGATAGATAGATAGATAGATAGATAGATAGATAGATAGATA
>JANRMT010062850.1:14005117-14043544 GCA_026402145.1 Polypterus bichir lapradei | reverse complement strand
CCAAGGGGAAATTCACATACTCCAACAACAGTATACTGATAAAAAAAACAATATTAAATTAAAGAATGATAAAAATGCAGGTAAAACAGAAGCAATTCAGAGGAACGATGAAGAAATTCAGGAGCACAAATCTTAAAAAAAACAATTCAATTAAAATGGTGGTCTCCAGGGGCCTCATGTATAAACGGTGCGTACGCACAGAAATGTTGCGTAAGAACGTTTCCACATTCAAATCGCGATGTATAAAACCTAAACTTGGTGTAAAGCCACGCACATTTCCACGGTACCTCATACCCTGTTGTACGCAAGTTCTCCGCTCGGTTTTGCAGACTGGCGGCACCCAGCGTCAAAGCAGTGCTACTGTTCCTATGTGGTTATCCTTTCTTTTCCTGACGCGGCTTTATAAACACACTGAAATTAACCGCATATTATTTATTAGTGTAATGCATCTGATTTTAATTAACTAATAACAATATAATGGTCCACAGAATGGTCAAACTATTCTAAATATCATAGCTGCTTTAGCGTTGTTACTCTCACTGCACCTTCTTCTTCTTTCAGCTGCTCCTGTTAGGGGTTGCCACAGCGGATCATCTTTTTCCATATTACTCTCACTGCACCACTCAAAGCAGCAGATCAGAAAGAGAATTATCGGTATACAGCATCAAGCACACGCTGCCTCAGCCGTGCCTCCTATTTGAACTGCTCACATATGACAAATGCTTCAAAACCTTTCCTGTACAGACCTCGCGGTTCAGAAAGAGTTTCATCCCAAGAGCTCTAAACACATTTAATCAGTCCATCAACTGCTCCGTGTAGAACTGTTAGTACTTATTAGTACAGTTACTAAACTGTAAACTTGCAGTACAGTTATAATATTGCACAACCTGAGCCACTTTATAAAGAGTGTATTTACATATGATGACAATATCATTTTTAAGATGAAATGCAGCAAAATATGTTTATTATATTATACAGATAAAACTTTAACTAATCTATATTGTTAATAATTAAAGGACACGGCGTTGCTACGCTAGCAAGGATCTGGCACTCCACTCACGATTGTTCCTGTCTCGCACTGTATGCTTCACTGGGACTGGCGTGAAGGATAGAATAATTAAACATGTACTACGAAGATATTTCAATATACCTTAAACGTTTTGAAGAATCGGCGCTCTAAGCTTACAGATGGCTTAAGGTCTATTACAGAGCTGATTGTGTGGCGATCGGTTACTTGGAGAAAGAAAAGCAAGGACTGCAGGGGCGGCCACGCCAATATATACTGAATATAAAACAGAAAGAGAAAATAACGACACAGCTAAAAACGCAGCGGCAAATTTCGGCAAAAGTTAAACGCTAGTGTCATGAGCACGAGGCGGCTATGCAGTGTCCGCAACAGACATGGCCATCCGCCGTGCATAAGATACCATATTGACATTGGCGGGCGCAGGGGCCACCGATTCTTCCTTTGCCCGGGGCCACCACGAGCCTAGAGCTGCCCCTGAGTACTGCTGCAATAAATAATTTCATCGAAGGTCGTGCACAATCACTGCACCACCGTGAAACCCATGTTTAATAACGTACTTTAACTCCTATCTTCATTAAAATGATATCACGTATACATCTCAGTATTTTAGTTATTCAGAGAGCTGTAATATCACGAATGTAATGGATTCTGTGTCCAGTCGGAGGAAGAGAGTCGGTTTAAAAAGCACTAGTAATTCACACACACAGAGCAAATAGAAGATCACAAACAAAACAAAGCATTTAACGTGTTACTTTACTTACGATGTGATTTGAGAAACTAGTTAATTAAATGATTTTAAGATGACGTTTATGATGTTCTACTTTAATGACAAAATAAACTACGTGATTAAAGTGATCATTTCGAGATTGAAGTTGACATTTCGTGTTTCTCCCCCACTGTGTGCCTTTTTTTTTTCTCTGTGCCCCAATAAGCTTTCATATGACACTCAGACGGTGGGCTACGACTCGCCTTTTCACGGCAACTTTGATATCTGACAACTTCTTTTTTCATTTCGGGCACTGTGCAACTATAAACTTGAGCTTTTGAGTTTCTCCGACACGCTATGTCACTCGATCAACTTCCTTTTCTTGTTTATACCACTGTTTAAACCAACAAATAGTACGTTTTTCCTTGCCTCCACTTGGTATTCGCTGAAATTCTTCCATTTTCCCTCCTGCTTTTTCCCATTGTCTTTTCACAGAATGCTGAGCTTAAGGGCTGTTTATATTGATTTGCATATTCAAAGAGGCGTAATTCTGGGAGGAGTTGTGGCGGGACAGCATGCGCGTGCACGAGAGTTACTTTTCATGCTGACTGGGATTTATGTAGCGGAAGAATGTGGAAGTTGGCGAACGCACAGATTCCTGCATTTGGATTTTCCTGTGCGTAAGCACATTTCGGCTTTTGTGTTTACGTCATGTTATAGTGTGAGTTCTACGCACGGTGTTATGCATGAGGCCCTAGGACCGGAGTTGGCGACCCCTGGTCTAGGAGAACCCAAAATAATATTAACTCTAATTATTATTTTTTTTCTTTTGTCCCAGGGCTGAATATTTAAAAAAAAAACTCAAAGCAATGGTTTCACACATACATCAACATAAAATACTTATTTATGACAAGTGTCACAGATTTATGTTCCATAAGCCTCCACAATATGTAAATACACATACTTACTACATACCTGTTTGTCTCATCCCTCATAAGTGGAAAGGCACAACTTGAAGTGGCTGATAATCTGTGGTGTCCACCAGCCTGCTGTGTCCTTTGAAGACAAAGTCCAGTAGCCAGCTTGCCTCCCATAGACTAACAGTATGGCTGTGTAGTCCTCTCTGGGTGAATGTTGCCATAGGGTGTTCAGGACTCCAATCAGCTGGGGACGGATCAGCTGATGCACGTACCTGACTTTCATTTTCGACCTCCAGATCACTTGCATCAAAACCGGAGTTCGATAAGTCAGAGCCACATCCAGCAATAATACACAAATAATAAATAAATCAATGACACGCACAGAGTATTTTGCTTGGTGCATTTACATTGCTCTCTCGCCTGAAGTCGCTGCCGTTCTTATTTACTCCATGTAGGGATTCAACGTCAAGTCAATAAGTCTAACAGTCCTCCTAGCAAAGAGGGTTGTGATGGATGGCCGGCAGCTCAAACTGGCCAGGACGCTCCAGGAATGGAAGGATGGGGGAAGGCACCTACTTGCCAACACTGCTTCCCGAAAAACACTAGATGGCAGCTCCCCTGCAGTGGGGCGGTGCCCCAGATTCCTGCAGGGCATCTTGAGACTTGAAGTTTGGTTTCTCAGCCCTGTTTGGTGCCATGGGTGCTGCCATGGGGAAGTGTCGAAGAACCTGGGGACTCATACTTTCCTTTTATCCCGGAAGTACAAAGTAGTCACAAGGACGGAAGTCCCGAAGTACTTCCGGGCTGAAGAAAATGTCAGTTCTTCATTAGACCCAGTCACATGGTTGGAAGTACAAAAGCATTTCTGGGTCAAGGACTCTATAAAGGGACTGATGGGGAACCCAGCAGGGGAGCCGGAGTCGGGAGGAGTGTGACAGAGCTTGCTGGGAGGTGGAGGAGAGAGAGTTATTATATTTATTATCATCAGTATTATTGTATTATTACCTGTTTATTGTGGCTGGGGTGCTTTGGAGGCACTACAAAGAAAAAGGAAGAATTAAAAAGATCTTCTTATTGCTTTTACCCTTTGTGTACATCTGTCTGTTGGGTTTAACGGGGCAACAGCGCCCCCAAGTGTTTGACAGGATCTATCTATAATGTAATAGTCAGTTTTACCATCGTTCACGGCTTTTATCACCCTTTGCTCCTGGATGTCAACTTTAGTTGGCATCCGCCCTCAACTCTTTGTGTTGACAGAAGTCGACATCCTCCGCCCTAAAAGAGTTTTAAGGAGATGCCTGTTTTGATTTTTCATTCCTAGAGGATGATTAATGGACCGATCACTCACACATTTAGGATGTTGGAGAAAAACCCCATGAAGAGCTGGGGAGAACATTAAAGCTTCATGCAGATGACGACGCAGGACACTGGGTCTGTGAGTTTGTGCTGTTATCTATCATCACCATCCTCCATAGCCATTCTCCCATCCCAATGTAAATAGTACATTATTTATTGCTGCTATAAAACAAACGAAATAAGAAGTCAGATTTTGAATAAAAATATCTGGTAGATCTGTTATGTCCCACAGAGTGATCTATTCCTGCTGGGAATATCACAATTATTAGAAGAAGGGTCTTCAAATCAGACGGTCTTTATCACAGCTCCATCATCTGGCAATTAGCTTTATAATCAGATCATCTCTTTTATTGGGCGATCAGCCTCAGTATTAGGCAGATTGCCTAATTATCAGGTAATCAGTATCATTGTGAGGAAATCAGCTTCATTATCGGGCAATTAAGTGCTTCACTGGCATCATCATCAGGTAACCAGGTACTTTTTATATTGAATCAATCAATCAATTTCCTTATTGTATTGCAACTTTCTGTGCTTACACCACGGCACAGTGTTTTACAAAGATTTCAGGTTCAATCTTAAAGGTGACGCGCCTTACCGGGGGTTTTGATAAATAAGACCTACATACTTGTTGTTAACTGGAGTGCTTGCATTTACATTTACATTTACATTTGTTTGCATTGCAGACCCTTTTCTCCAAAGCGACTCACTAAAGGGGTCAATGCCATCGAGTAAAACCAGTCTAGGGAAAGTTTGGGAACAAGTGTGACAGGACAAGGAGACAAAATTGACCACCACCTGTAAAGAGCTCAGAAGAAAATGCAAGCTGATGACAATTCCCCGATTTATAGAACCTCACATGGAAATTCACCAAACAAGAGCACAAATTGAGGGAGTCAGAGTTCCAGCTGGAGGTGGGTAGCTCGTTCTACCAGCCAGGAGCGACACATGAAAAATATCTGTACTGAGATTTGGTAGCACGCAGTGATGGCATCTCTCGACACCGTTCAACAGCAGTCCTGACAGGTCGTGAAGGAGCATAGGACCTCCCAAGTGTCTGCATACATATGGGTTGTCCACGCTGGAAGGACTGGGGGAAGGAGCATATCCAGTGCATTACCTCCCCCAGAGCACTAGGTGGCAGCACCCCTGGGTTGCAGCGGTGCCTCGGACTCCCACAGGGCTCCATGGGACTTGGAGTGTGCTACAACCCTGTTGGGTTCCGTGGGTGCCAGCAGGGGGTGCTGCAGCTGCTTCTGAGCCCTTATGGGCAGGTCTTCTGCCACACCTGGAAGTGCTGCCGCAAGTTGAGCAGTGAGCACCAGGAGCACTTCTGGGTGCCTTATAAAGGGAGCTAGCAGCCCCTACTCCGAGAACCACAGTCGGGTGAGAGAAGACAAAGCTTTACCAGGATGAGTGGAGGAGGAAAGAGAGAGAAAGAAGAAGAGTGTTGTGTCTGTTTGCTGTGCTGTGAACTGTGTTGTGCTTGTGGGAAACGGGGGAAGGGAAAAAAAAATAATAAAAAAAAACGTGTGTGCCTTGAACTTGTGTCCAGCGTCTGTCTGTGTCAGGGTTTGGGTGGCCCCCTGGTGGTCTACAGGGTGCAGAACCACTGACTAGTCTGCAGGCAGGTATCAAGGATTTGAACTTTGTGCATCGCCACTACAGGAAGCTGGCGGAGAGATCAGAAGAGAGAAGGCGCTGTAGGATTGGTGACGTGGTTTGGGGGACTTCATCTCGGGCTGCAATGTCCGGAGAGGGCAAGCCAAAGAGAAGTCAGATTTTTAAAGGGGCATCGAGGGTCATTGGACAAAAAGACAGTGTCCTGCCTATGTTTAAACCTTGTTTTCAATGGATTTCTTAGTCATTGGATGTTAACTTCCGCAGCACCTTTGTTTTATTGGATTATTTATTTATTGAAGAGTGAGCCCAGCACTTTTGAACACTGTTTGTTTTAATAAAAGCACTGAGCCCCTTTTCTCGCACTTACCCCTTGCTATGTGTGTGTTTTGTCCACATCTGCCAAGCTCATCTCGGTCATGACTATCGACGATGTTGGGTTCAAGAGAGCATGGAGCCAACCCGTACCGTTACAAGGTGATAAGCGAATCAACTTCAAAGATACAACAGCAAAGGTGGGCTCCTTCAGGAGTCGGGTCATCTGCTGAACTCCTCGTTCTGGGTTAGTACAGAGCTGATCTTTGAAGAGCGCTGATCGACGACGTGGTTATTTCGGGTTAAAAAAAAAAAAAATGAATACATTAATATCACTGAAAATTAGTAAACCTTTTATAGATATTTCCCTTTACTTTTTATGATTTTGTAAACAACTTTAACCCTAACCCTAATTGTCTTTTACAATCACAGCCAAATGACTGGAAATAAAAGTGCAGTTCTAAGTAAAATAACAATAGGAATGGCGCACTGCTTGAAAACCGCCATGCCACTAACTTGTAAACGCATAACTGAGCGGTGCGCGCCTTTATTGCTGGAAATGCAATGCACAACCAGTCCTTATGCTCTCATAGTGATCCTCTATCTATTTGGATCTCTACGCTCTCGGTGTGGTCCTGCCATTATTTAAGGTAAGTTAATTTTGTGTAGTATACTAGGGGGCTTTGCCCTCTGCTCACTTCACTCGCCCACCCCCTGGGCCAGTGCTACGCGCTACCCGGGACCCGCTAGCCTCTTTGCAGATCTGCCACAGACGTATGGGGAAGCGGATGTACAGTTTAAACAAATTGATATTTTCATGGGAATTGTTACATATGCATAATAGAGCTAACTATTTTACATTACAGCAAGTAATTAACCACAGTAAAAAATAGTTAAACATCATAATTTGAAAGTAAATTATGTTTAATGTTGTGCTAGAGTTGCGTAATATGATTTAATTCTGTTTGGCTTTGAAATTAACACACAAATATTTTTTAAACTTACACTTTAACTGTAAAACTTCAGCAAAAACAATTTTTTCGAATTTAATTTTATAATATCACATTGAATTTTGATTCTGTGTTTGGACTTTCATGGTGACAACGGAACATATAACTGCCCGTGATTAAATTTTGTTTCTTTCTCTCTATTAAATAAAATTACTTTTTTGAATGTTTGGCTCTGAGATTTGTTAATTGTATTTGTAAAAGCTATTCTAACGGGAAACTGTTAACGTTTTAATACGAATGGCATATCAAGATCTCCTTTGTTGTCTAATGTTATCTGCAGAAGATGTACTACATTACCTTTCCTGGATACATCCTTTTGTCAACAGTAATTCGGCCGGTGGAAGACCAGATGGTGTTAACAGTTGTAGATATTCTTCAGGATATAATAAGTTGTTAACGGTTGTAGATCTTCTTCGTGATATTGTAAGTTGTTGTTTTCATCTTCCGCACCATCACCACCAACTGTTTCAGAATTGTCTATTGATACGCATGTAATCAATTTGCTGTTGTAAATGATTGACAATTTTCGCATTAATTTGTTTGTCTTCATCGTTTTTCAGTGCTACGTTTGCCCGTGTACTCATTTTTTCTGTTGATAACCCTTCATGATGAAATTCTTCAATAAGATTTGGACATAATAAGTCTTCTTTAATTGGGAACTTAAAGTGAGAAAAATGCAAACATTTATAAGAGCTAAGAGAGCAGGAACTGTGTCTGTCAAAAGCCTTCACATGAATGAGAGGTGAGAGGATTGTGTCGTAGGTTTTCTATGGTTGAGAGGAGGGCGGGACGTGAAAAAATCTCAAGGCAAAAGTCTTGTCTCGTGGGACTTGAAATCTCTTGAAAAAAAGATTTTTTTATATAACAGAGGGATTAGTTTATATCGTTTTATAGATTTGGCTAAAAAAATTAGAAATATGATTGAATGTTTTTATTTATTCTAATAGTGAATGTTGAACTGACGCTTAATAAAATAGAAAATCTAATTATTTTTATTTTGGAACTATCATACTTATTCCTGTTCAATTTGTGGCAGAAAATGCGTCCTAAGAAGTTGGATCAGTCTGTCCTGAATCTTTATTATTCTTTTTTATATGTTGTTTAAATTTTATCAAAAGTATTGTAATTTATGTAAATAAATAAAATTCAATAAATAATATTTTTTTGTTGTCTTTGTGAAAACAATACATTTGTTTTATCCATTTTGATTGAAGAAGGTTGCTTATTTTCCCTTTTGGCAACCAGGCGTCATTTTGCCAAGCTATGGATTTGGTTCAGAATCTGAAGATTCTCTGGAGGTTTGAATTAAATGGAATCTCAAGGGCAGCAACCTCATCTTAGGGGATCTCCGGTCTTTCTACAGAAGAATCCATTTAGTCAGAGGGTCTGCTTCATTGACACTGCTGGGCTTGAGGACCTGAAGATCAGCTGTAAGCCTTTTAAAGATAGGAAGACTTTCCTTATTCCTTGAATTTAATGAGGTGCATCACCAGTCATGTCATCTACAAAATCAAGAGTTCGCCAACATGAGGTGAATATATTTAATAAAGCAGATCTGGATCATCCCCACAAAAAATAACTGAATCCATCACTCTGGGCTACTTACGGACCTGGAGATCATTTTCAGGTTTATGAGTTTAGTGGAGCCCAGAGCACAGCTTCATCTTAAGGGCTTTTCTGTCGTTTTCCACATGAATGATTTTAATAAGAGACAATCTGCTTTATTGACGCAGAAGGATTCCTTCCGCACGAGAGTCTGCAGCTTGGCTTTCGTCCAACACTTGGGGCCTGTCAGAGATAAGAAGACTTTGTTCTTCACTGCAATTGATGAGGTGCATCATCAGCCTGGTAGTAGTCGACAGAATCAAGAGTCCACCATCGTCCTCAGTGCCCTTTAATCTTTGTACCAAAGAACAACTTCAATCAAAGAGGTTCTGCACAAAAAGACCGGCATGCACCATTCTAGCCTGTTTCAGAATCTGCCCATCAACTTGAAGGCAGTGCTCTGAGTCGCCCTCATGTCTTTGGCTAGTTCTTCGGTTCTTTACTTCACTGGCCAGCTACATAGTCTGGAGGTCAACTTCAGTTAAACTGCATTTAGGATTTTGAGTCATAAATGTGTTACAAGGAGAATGAAGAATGGGGCCGGAGGATGAGAATCCAAAGAAGTGAGCACAAACCGCACAAACAATGAGAACAACCGAATATTTTATGTTGATGTTGCTGCATTATTTGTTCATCTTTGCTGTTCTTTTCATGTTTTTTGGGGTTGTTAAAGTCAACTCTGTTTGTATTCATTTTAATTTATATATATATATATATATATATATATATATATATATATTGTCACAAAAGCGACCAAAAGACGTTGAGAAGGTTTGGGGCAGCCACCCGTATAATTGTTCCTCGCTGCAAAATTGATTCAAAAGAGTTGTCATGTTTACAAAAAAGAGTCCAAAACAGAACTGATTTTCTTGACACAAGATGGCAGCTTTAAAGGCCAGTGGAGGAAGTGATGTCATCATTACCGGAACCGGAAGTTATGTCATTGGCTGCCCCAGCGCTGGGCGGGATTTCCCTAGAAAGGTCTGCAAAAGATCGACAGGGAAAATTAGTGCCCTTCACCACACCCTGGTCTGGCGTGGAATCACATGTATTCAAGCCCTTTAGTTGTCTCCTAAACATACGTGTGACTATATATATACTAGCTGTGTAAGCCCACACTGTAGAAAGCATGGGGTCCTAGAAACTATTGAAATCATCAGAAAAAATTTGAAATGTAGATATGTCGTGTAATTGAAAGGAACTACTCTGGGAATCTCTCTTTCATTTTGCCAATGTGCTCGCATCACTTGTGTATTAGCAGCAGGAGGAAAAGTAAAAGGGATACTGTTTTGCTGATGTTAGCAACTTTGTCTTTCTCCTGAGGTTTCGTTTTGCTGACGTGCTGGCCTTGCTTGTGTTATTAGTGGCTATGCGAGTTTCTGTTTCCTCGGAGGCGGAGCCTTTACCCCGACTCCACCTCTCATTTCCTGGCCGGACAGATACACACACACACACACACACACTTCCACGCGTAGATATGTATATATGAAGTATAAAATCCAACATCTGTCTGTCTGTCTGTCTGCTTTAATGAGGGAACTGCTTAACAGATTTAGATTGGGTTTTTTTACTAGAATTTGCTTGAACTTTCCGGTTTTGCAACTTCTCTCAACCCGCTAAGAATCATAGTTCGCTTGCGGCACCGATTTATTTCCATGAATCCGAGAGAGAGGCTGTGGGCCGAGGGGAGGCAGCGGGCCCTCCTCACTCACTCACCAGCCTCCGTTCGAGTCGCTCTACCTCTCGCCACGTGTTGGAGCGTACCTTCCCTCCACTTAGCTAGTGATACCTGTTTGTTGAGCAGACATTATTATCTACAGATTGTTAAGGAGTAACGTTTAATGTTTTTGAGAGAGAGATATCAGAACTACATGTGTTTCAGAGGGTAGCTGCTGATTGCCAGAGATATCACAGCCACGTACTTTTCTCCCCTCGCGGGGGACGCTCTCCCGTCAGAGCTGAACATGATCAGATACTGTGCCAGCGTATGACATTATAGTGTATCTGCCTTCCACATGGCCATAATTAGATTTTTTAAAACTTTTTTATTGAGTTTTAAAGTTTATCCTGTTTCACTACCACGTATTATTAATACTGTATTATTAATAACATTTATATTGGTTGATCCTGGAAACCATTTTGTTTTGGCACAAGAGTTGCCGTTCTACATCTTTGTTGGTTGGTTGCCATGCTGTTGGTAGTGACAAGGTCAGAGGTCATAATCGGGGTGACTTCTAGGGTCATGGGGTTTAAAGATCAGCCCTTGGGGGTTCTCTTCCTTATCCAGGTTTGCGGATACCTGAAGGAATTTCCAAAAAAGTGCATTTGCGTGCTTTAGACATCTACTGCCCGTTAATTTTTCGGTCTTTTTCACTTTGAGTTAGATTTCATTTTGGATTTGGGTCCTGTTTCATTTTTGCTTTGGTTTCTACTCCTGCTCATCTCCTGGTTCATCTCAGACTGATCCAAACACAGCCAGAAAATCAAAACAAATTTTTATTCCAAGACCTAAAATGGAAGTCAAGAAGTCAAAAGAGCCTTTCAAAGGCTGACAGACCCACCGTTTGTTGTGTTTCAGCCAAGGACTCCCAAGCTGCAGTTCAAATTCATATTGCAGGTCTGTTTTGTTCATTTATGTTTGTGTTGATTTTATTGATTAATTGCGTTATTCCTTGTTTTTGATTGTGTCTATGTATGTGGACTGACTGGGTTGTGTTCCCTGTGTTTTGAGGTGTCCACCTGCCAATCGCCGGTAGGAACTGCCCCCCCCCCCATCCTATAAATCTGGAGGGTCTCCCACAGCTCGTTTTGAATGCTCTAAGGCAGGGGTCTCCAACACGTCGCTCACGAGCTACCGATAGCTCACCACCCCTTTCCAAGTAGCTCGCCAAAGGGTTAATGAATCCTACATAAATTTGAAAACTTGATTAGTCAAATTAGGGGTAAGGCGATCTTTCCAAAAAATCATTATCACGATCCACAATCTGAATTGCAATCTAGCTTTTCAATGTGGCATACACTTAAGAGAATATCCAGTCTCAAATTCATCAAGACCTAAGTAACACTTTATTTTAAATATCAAACAAAGTTGAATTCGATTGTTCTCTCGTTCGCTAGCTAAGCGGAGTTAAGGAAGACACCCCGAAGCTGGCACGTGAGTGAGGAAGGCCCCTCCACTCTGCCCGCTCGGATTCGCGCAAATAAATCGGTACCGCAAGCGAACTATGATACATAGCATGATGAGAGAAGTCACAAAATCAACCGGAATGTTCAAGCAAATTATAGAAAAAAAACCCAATCTAAATCCGTTAAGTAGTTCTCTCGTGAAAAGTGGACAGACATACAGATAGGCAGACAGACAGACATTGGATTTTATATATTATATATTAGTAAACCTTCAAAATAATGTGCAGTTAAAGTCTCAACAGCATTCTCAGCATTTCTGCAGCTTAGCAGAGCCACATAGCTATAAGAATCTTCACCAAGAAGCTCTGAAAATGTCTGCTTTGTTTGGGTCTCCATACCTCTGTGAGTCTGACATGAATGTCATGAAATCAAAGTTCAGAACAAGACTGACAGATGAACATTTAAAAGACTCCATAAGAGTGAACTTCAGTGGCTCCACTCCACCATACACCTCTCTTGTTGACTCCATGCAGTGCCAGTCCTCTCACTAACTAAAAAACACGTCATACGTGCAACTGGACCTGTGAATGAAGTGACACAGTGACATGTGACAAAATGACAAATGAATAAGTCATATCTGTGGATTTGGAATTGCATTCTTTTGTGTTGACAGCATTCATGTTTCAGTTCAATAGTGTGAGATACACTAGAAAATGCATACAGGAGTACAAAATGCACTTGCAGGTGAACTAAATATTTTTTGTGATGTTTTAATGAAAAATGTGAGTTGTGGACACCAACATTTTGTAAATATTCAGGCAAAACAAGCGTATTCAGTGTGTTTGGGATGAAATAAGCTATGAGAATAAACGTTAGAAAACATGAGTAGCTCTCAGCCATTTTCATTTTGTAAAAGTAGCTCTTGGGGGGAAAAAAGGTTGGAGACACCTGCTCTATGGAGGCTGGCTGAGTTCTTACGTCTTTACTGTGGTTTTGTGATTTTTCTGGATTCCTGACCTTTTTTTCGCTGTTTTTTTGACCAGACTTTCTTTACTTGCATTGCTTTGTGTTTTATGCCATTGTGCTCTTTGGCAACTTCTTTTGTGGAAATAAAACCTTTTTATCTTTTTAAAGTTTCTGTATTTGCCCCTTTTTTTGTTTTGGTGGTATATCCCCTCTCTGGTGGGCATTATTGGAACTGCTTAACTAACTTGGGATTTATGTGGTTTGTTAATCCTCAAGGGGAAATTTGGGATCTCCTAGTTCATAACGCTGGTAGCTTGGGTTTCACCCTACTGCTGATATTTGAATTTTTTGACTTGGTGCACCATTATACTATAGGGGCGCTGCCATCTATTGTCTTGGGGGGAAGCAGGGTTTCAAAGTAGTTGATTTCCCCCCTCCATCCACTCTTGGGACATTCCGGCCGTGTTGAACTGTTGGCCGTCCCTCACAGTGTGTACATACAATACGATAGAAAATCACAAAAATCGGTGATTGTGTTAAAATGGCACATGATTGGAACATTTAATGGTGATTTTTGTGATCATTTAGACACACTCAAAAGTTTAACAGTAAAAGCTATTTTTATTTATTATTAATCCTCTTTGTACTGAAAGGTGCATATCGCATCGATGATTTGCCTCCATCTGGTCCTGTCCTGAGCAGGGCCGTCTTAACAGCATCATAGGGGCAAAGTAGTGATAGATAAACAGAAATGTACACAGGGCATCAGAAACATTGTGGACCTCTAGTGCCCATTGTGCCCTGGTTCTGAGCTATGCGTTCCATCTCCTTCTGTCAGTCCCGTTCATCTCAGTTCTCCACCAGGTTGTTTTAGGCCAGCTTTGTTGGCGCTTCCCCAGGTGGTGTCCATCTCAGAGATGGTGGCTCAGTGTTGTCAGTCTGGTCAGCTTTAGAATCAACAAGGTGATGAGAGGGGGACCCCCGTAAAACCTCCCCAAACGTTTGCGATGTCTACTTGATCGTTCAGAAGCTGGGGATACGCATATGCGGATGTCCTCCACCAGCCGTCAGATGGTCTTTAGGAGTCAGCCTGCATCCTTCACGGAGACTGACAGGTGCACACTGGGACACGAACGACAGAAGCTGAAAGGTGCAGATGAAAAGATGGGCAGGCAGACAAACCCTCCGACAGATAGTGGGCTGAGCAACAGAGGAAGGCAGACCTTTATATTCGATGGCGTCCCGATTCCTTTTCTTTTTTCCCTTTGAACTTCACATTCATTAAACGCGATCGCCTTTATTAGGAGGCATTAAAGAAAGTCTTTAATGAAGCGATGAATTTCTCCCCCACCCTTACTGCTTCTGTGTCCTCCTTCTCTCTCTTGTCTCCCTTTCTTCTTGAACTGAGCAAAAAGCCTTAAAAAAAAAATAAAATAAAATAAAAAAAAGGGAAAAAAATCGTGAAATGGAGAGGAGTAAAAAGCCGCCTGTCTCTAGCGAGGTTTCTTAACATCAAACAGCTGGAAGTAATGAAATATTTAGAATGCGCTGGAGTCTGTGAATATTAATATGCCGGCTCTCTCTACTCAATGCACTTTGTGACCTTCAGTCTCCGGCGACCTTGTTTACAGTAAGCGAATTACAAGCTGAATACTAATGAGCTGGGGGACGGGGGTGGGGGGTGGGGGGGGGGCGGTGTAATGATGCTACTTGGCACCCTCCGCTCCGTGTGCGTCTCTAATCTAAAAACAGAGACCCCGTCACGTCTTGCCACCTGACCGTTCTGTCATTGCTCCCCCTTGGTCATCGTCTTACCCCAGGCGGTCCGCCACCCCACACACCAGCGAGTTCATCTGCTCCGTCGGCCACGAGACAAACTTTCCTCTGGGCTGAGCTCAATTTGCTGAAAACTTTTTTTCCATTTTTTTTTTTTTTTTCTTATTTCTGTCTGAAACCCCTAGTGAGTTTGCAACTTGACAGAAATAAATATCGTCGGTGATTCTTCTTGAATGCCGAGGCCAATATTAAGCCTTTGAATTACTCAGTTGGGGAACATAAAGCTTATTTGATATAGGTTTACTGTCGCATTAAAAGTGAATGACTCTTGAGCCTTTCGTATTTATCTTTAATAATTTAGCAGACTTCATTATTGAACTAATTTAACAAATTGCCAAGACAGGTTGGTTTGACTTTTTAGATGTCGGTGGGATCTCGAAGCAATTCGGCATGAGGCTCACCTCACTAGTCCGCTCCGTAATAGCACACACACACACACACACGCATGTGTGCGCGCGCTCTGAGCAGATGCTCACGAGTTCCCTCAGGAAGATGGTGGCAGCAGTGGGATTTGACCTCTAGATTACATAAGGCAGAGCGCTTTACCCAGCAGCTCCTCGACTCTGTCACACAACAGCTGGTTCTCCCTCGCCACGCTGACCCCACCAGATCTCCCCGCTTTGTCCCTTCCCACCCACTCAGCCACACATCCACCCCAGCAAAGTTGTGTTACGAGCCCAGTTAATTTCTCTTGCTGGTATTTATTTGTTGTCTTGTTAATTATGAATTTTGATTGGTCAGATTTTTAAGTTATTTCTGTTTGGTTTGATTATTGGAAGTCAGAGGAATGGTTTGGATGCAAGGAGTAGAACTGGCGAAGGTGGATGAGTTTAAATACCTGGGATCAACAGTACAGAGTAATGGGGATTGTGGAAGAGAGGTAAAGAAGAGAGTGCAGGAAGGGTGGAATGGGTGGAGAAGAGTGTCAGGAGTGATTTGTGACAGACGGGTATCAGCAAGAGTGAAAGGGAAGGTAGTGAGACCAGCTATGTTATACAGGTTGGAGGCGGTGGCACTGACCAGAAAGCAGGAGACAGAGCTGGAGGTGGCAGAGTTAAAGATGTTAAGATTTGCATTGGGTGTGATGAGTATATTAGAGGGCCAGCTCAAGTTGGACAGTTAGGAGACAAAGTCAGAGAGGGGAGATTGTGTTGGTTTGGACATGTGCAGAGGAGAGATGCTGGGTATATTGGGAGAAGGATGTTAAGGATAGAGCTGCCAGGGAAGAGAAAAAGAGGAAGGCCTAAGAGAAGGTGTATGGATGTGGTGAGAGAGGACATGCAGTTGCTGAGTGTAACAGAGCAAGATGGAGAAGACAAGAAGATATGGAAGAGGATGATCCGCTGTGGCGACCCCTAACCGGAGCAGCCGAAACAAGACAAAGAAGATTGTCTATTTGTTATGTACTATTTCTTTAATTGTGGTTTGACTCTCTGTTTTCTGTGAGTGGTACTGTGGCTCTTCGTAGAATCCTTGGTTTGACTTTTCACGGAGTCCCCAATGAGTCACATTACCCACATTGTGAGGGAGCATCAGTTACGGCACTACGGCCATGTCGTACGATTACCCAAGGGTGATCCAGCTCGCAGGATCCTCATTGTTGGCAGGACCAGGCCAAGGGGACGCCCACGTAATACCTGGCTGTGGCAGATAAAAGGTCATTTCCAGAGGGTGGGACTGGACTGTGTGTCTGCCTCGGGGGGCCACCAACCAGGATCCTGAGCTGTTTCGTCATGTGGTGAGTGCAGCAACATGCTGTACCAATGCGTGCTGCCAAACCTGACCTGACCTGTGCCATGTGATGTCCCACTTTCACTCTAGGACCCCCTGGCTTGATTTAAACCCTGGGCATCTTGTAGTTCATAACTGACTGGAAACCAGGAGTGAGTGTGACAAATGGCCAAGGTCAGAGGTGGCCTCAGCCTGGCCCAGAAATCAAGAGGCAGGTCCTCATGCCTGCTCAGGTCTGACACGACCAACTTCTATGTTCATAAGAATTACTTTGAATGCATTGAATGACTTTTTTATTTTATTTTTTTTATCCGGCACCTCCTGTCTCATCAATACGTGAAAACCTTCACATATGACATACCATTGTTTATTATGTTTTGTGGGGTCCTTCTTATTTTTTGCCCTCTAGCTCAGAAAATCTCTCATCTTTAGACCATTATGGAGCATATGGAAATTACACCCTTATGTTAAAGAGTAAAGCACTAAATGTTTTTTTGCAAAAATGATCTGAACAACTTGAAGCTGTGCAGGCCTCATTAACCAATCCCAGGGATTCACAAAGGAGGAGGTTAGGACCAGGCACTGAAATGGCTCGTTGCTGCACCCACCACATGACAAACCACCTCAGGATCCCAGATTAGGACCCGAGTGCAGCCATACCACACTAGTTCAGATGGAGTGGAGGTTTTTTATGGTGGCTGGAGTGCCAGTCCTGCCACCCACCCCCAAGTTGTCTCTGTAAGTTGCAGGTTAACATCATCTCCAGGATGGAGCCATTGCAGGTTAAGGGCCCAACGGAGTAGAGTCACTTCTGGCATATGTGGGATTCAAACCTGCCATCTTCCGATTGCTGGCACAGATCCCTAGCCTTATAGCCACCACTCCACCCATAACTTCACAAAACTTTGAAAAAATCGGGAGCAGCTATGTAGGCACGTGGAGTGACGTTTTATGCTATTTTGATGTTGCTGATCACAAATATGATCATATCTTTGATATTGCATTCTTTACTGGGGGTCCTAGCCCACTCACTCCCAGTAATTAAAAAATAATAAATTTCAAGCATAAGTATGTGGGGGTATCATTTTAGACTATGTCACACACGTGCACATGGGAGGCAGCTAAAGGGTCTAAATGAGAGTAATTCCACTCCAGACCAGGGGGTGGCAGACTACGCTTACCTTTCTTCTCATTTTCCTGCACACCTTTCACGGGAAATTCTGCCTGGCCCTGATGATGTCACTTACGTTACCGACTTTGATGATGTCACTTCTGGGTCCGGACAGAACAACATCACTTCCGGTCCTGGACCCTTGGATGACGTCACTTCTGGTGAAGAATCCACGATCAAAAAGACTTCCCTTTTGATGGCGTCACGTCTGAGCCAATGGAAGAGGATCCTTCCGTTTCCGCCTTCGATGACTTCACTTCCTTTTCTGGCCTTTAAAGCCATCATATTTGACTAACTTAATCAGTTCTGTTTTGGACTCCGGTCTGAGCACATCAGTGCTAGCCATTCACCCATCCGCAGCATGGGAAAATAATACGGGTGGCTGCCCCAAACCTTTTTTTGACTCTTGTGTCTGCTTTTTGTGACAACTATTACAATGTCAGTGATTGTGAATATGATGTTAATTTAGAGTTTTGATCCTTTACTAGGGGTCTAGCACTCTATGGACCTCTATCAGAGGGTGAATGAAAAATGACCAATTTCTATAACAGATGAGAATATTTAGTGCCACACACGTACGCATGGGAAACAGCTAAAGGGCCTACAAAATGGTAATTATACACCAGACCGGGGGACAGCGGAGTGTGCTAACTGTCTCTCTCAGGCTCTTGTACACCATTCTCTGGTAATCCTACTTGGTTCCGGCACCGACAATGACTTCACTTCCAGTTAAGAAAACATCACTTCCAGTTCTGGCACCAATGATGACATCACTTCCGGTCAGGAAGGTGTCACTTTTGGTCACGAAGACATCACTTCTGGTTCCGGTGCTGACGACATCATTTCCCGTTTTATCAGTTAAAACCGCCATCTTGTCTCCATGCAATCAGTTCTGTTCTGGACTCTGTTCTATGCACATTGTGCTACTTTAAATCAACTTTTGCACCCGGGAAAAGCAATATACGGGTGGCTGCCCCAAATCTTTATGATGTCTTTGACTCTTTCTTATCACATTAGACATTAAACATTTAAATTGAATTAAACACTTTCAAATCTCAAATATCTGGCACAACTATTCTTGTTTATTGTGTATTTCTACCTGGAGGTGAACCTTCAGTTTTGGGGCCCTGAGACTTGAACTGTTATGGGGTCCCCTTCACAACCAGCAATGAGAGCTGGGTAACCATTGTTATCTTCTTCAATGGGGTTGTTCCACGATAAATCAGCACAAATTTTTAAAAATATTAGCCACTTCACCTCAGATTTTGATTCAGATTGCTGTGCTGGGTAACGTCACATGTCAAAGTTACTGGTGTGACCCAAGAGGTCTCGTACCTTATAGTTTTCGACATATGAGGGGATGAAAATGAAAGTTGTTTCTCATGCCCCTCCGCGATTAGGGGCCCTAAAGCTTAAGCTTCATTAGCTTCTGCCTCATGGAGTAAATCGTCACATTCCTTACAAATGTGCAAATTCTGACTTTTTGTTATGTTTCAGTCAGAGTCTCAACCCTGGCTAGGGTGTAAGTTTCTTTTTATTGGAGATTTTTCTTGCGTTACAGTGGGTATGGAAAGTATTCAGACCCCCTTCAATTTTTCACTCTTTGTTACATTGCAGCCATTTGCTAAAATCATTTAAATTATTTTTTTTTCCTCATTAATGTACACACAGCACCCCATATTGACAGACAAAAAAAAGAATTTTTGAAATTGTTGCAGATTTATTAAAAAAGAAAAACTGAAATATCACATGGTCCTAAGTATTCAGACCCTTTGCTGTGACACTCATATATTTAACTCAGGTGCTTTCCATTTCTTCTGATCATCCTTGAGATCACCTTCATTTGAGTCCAGCTCTGTTTGATTATACTGATTGGACTTGATTAGGAAAGCCACACACCTGTCTATATAAGACCTTACAGCTCACAATGCATGTCAAAACAAATGAGAATCATGAGATCAAAGGAACTGCCTGAAGAGCTCAGAGACAGAATTGTGGCAAGGCACAGATCTGGCCAAGGTTACAAAAAAATTTCTGCTGCACTTAAGGTTCCCAAGAGCACAGTGGCCTCCATAATCCTTAAATGGAAGACGTTTGGGATGACCAGAACCCTTCCTAGAGCTGGCTGTCCGGCCAAGCTGAGCTACCAGGGGAGAAGAGCCTTGGTGAGAGAGGTAAGGAAGAACCCAAAGATCACTTTGGCTGAGCTCCAGAGATGCAGTCAGGAGATGGGAGAAAGTTGTAGAAAGTCAACCATCACTGCAGCCCTCCACCAGTCAGGGCTTTATGGCAGAGTGGCCTGTTGGAAGCCTCTCCTCAGTGCAAGACACATGAAAGCCCACATGGAGTTTGCTAAAAGACACCTGAAGATTCTCGGGTCTGATGAGACCAAGATAGAACTTTTTGGCCTTAATTCTAAGCGGTATGTGTGGAGACAACCAGGCACTGCTCATCACTTGTCCAATACAGTCCCCACAGTGAAGCATGGCGGTGGCTGCATCATGCTGTGGGGGTGTTTTTCAGCTGCAGGGACAGGACGACTGGTTGCAATCGAGGGAAAGATGAATGCGGCCAAGTACAGGGATATCCTGGACAGAAAACCTTCTCCAGAGTGCTAAGGACCTCAGACTGGGCCGAAGGTTTACCTACCAACAAGACAATGACCCTAAGCACACAGCTAAAATAACGAAGGAGTGGCTTCACAACAACTCTGTGACTGTTCTTGAATGGCCCAGCCAGAGCCCTGACTTAAACCCAATTGAGCATCTCTGGAGAGACCTAAAAATGGCTGTCCACCAACGTTTACCATCCAACCTGACAGAAATGGAGAGGATCTGCAAGGAGGAATGGCAGAGGATCCCCAAGTCCAGGTGTGAAAAACTTGTTGCATCTTTCCCAAGACGACTCATGGCTGTATTAGCTCAAAAGGATGCTTCTACTAAATACTGAGCAAAGGGTCTGAATACTTAGGACCATGTGATATTTCAGTTTTTCTTTTTTAATAAATCTGCAACAATTTCAAAAATTCTTTTTTTTTGTCTGTCAATATGTGGTGCTGTGTGTACATTAATGAGGGAAAAAATTAATTTAAATGATTTTAGCAAATGGCTGCAATATAACAAAGAGTGAAAAATTGAAGGGGGTCTGAATACTTTCCGTACCCACTGTATCTTTGCATATGATGTTATTGTTCATGTAAGTGAACTGAGCAGAGAGAACAAGAACACATGGGACCGAGAAATGAAAGAAAGACAAAAGACAAAAAACAAAATATAAGGGGAGAACTAAAAAAAGTCAACGGCTTCCAAGACGAGTTGAACGGGATATCACGTGTGGAGGTTTCTCATACTGGTGAGTCGGGAGGTGCTGGACAAACATATCTGAAGTGTTTATAAGTTATTTTTATCAATGCAAAAATATTTAAATAATGATAAGAATAGCAAGAAAAAAAGAAAATACACTTAAGCCAGAGATGAGACATAACAGTATGGAAAGGGCAGAGGATGATCTGGGCAGCCGAGGAAGGAGACCACAACTTCAGATGCAGAATAACCCTTAGGGGGAAATGTGTCTTGCTCTCCAACCCAAAATACTTTGAAAAAAAAAAGTGTGAAATTACACTCCTGCGGTGGGCTGGCGCCCTTCCCTGGGTTTGTTTCCTGCCTTGCGCTCTGTGTTGGCTGGGATTGGCTCCAGCAGACCCCCGTGACCCTGTAGTTAGGATATAGCGGGTTGGTTAATAGATGGATGGATGGAAATTACACTCCCGGCCACTTTATTAGGTACACCTTGCTATTACTGGGTTGGATCCCCTTTTGTCCTCAGAACTGCTGTAATTCTTCATGGCATTGATTCAACAAGGTGCTGGAATCATTCCTCATGGATTTTGGTCCATATTGACATGATTGCATCACACAGTTGTTGCAGATTTGTTGGCTGCACATCCATGATGTGAATCTCCTGTTCCATTACATCTCAAAGGTTCTCTACTGGATTGCGATCTGGTGACTGTGGAGGCCATTTGAATGCAATAAACTCATTGACATGTTCAAGAAACCAGTTGGAGATGATGTGAGCTTTGTGACATGGAGCATTATCCTGCTGGAAGTAGCCATCAGAAGATGGGCACACTGTGGTCATAAAGGGATGGACATGATCAGCAACAATACTCAGGTAGGCTGTGGCATTTAAAAAATGCTCAGTTGGTAGTAAGGGGCCTAAAGTATGCCAAAAAAACATCCCCACCACCATTACACCATCACCACCAGCCTGAACCTTTGATACAAAGCAGGATGGATCCATGCTTTCATGTGGTTGACTCCAATTTCTGACCATACCATCTAAATGTCACAGAAGAAATTGAGACTCCTCTGACCAGGCGACGTTTTTTTCCAATCTTCTGTTGTCCAATTTTGGTGAGCCTGTGTATATTGTAGCCTCAGTTGCCTGTTCTTAGCTGACAGAAGTGGTACCTGGCATGGTCTCCTGCTGCTGTTGCCCACCTGCTTTAGGGTTCGACACGTTGTGCGTTCAGAGCTGCTTTTCTGCATACTTCAGTTGTACCGAGTTGTTATTTGAGTTACTGATGCCTTTCTAACAGCTCACACTAGTCTGCCCATTGTCCTCTGAACTCTGGCATCAACAAGACATTTTCGCCCAGCATACTGCCGCTCACTGGATATTTTCACTTTTTCGCACCATTATCTGTAAACCCTAGAGATGGTGTGCATGAAAATTCCAGTAGATCAGCAGTTTCTGAAGTCCTCAGACCAGACCATCTGGCACAAACAACCAGGCCACATTCCTAGTCACTTCTGTCACCTTTCTTCCACATTCTGATGCTCAGTTTGAACTTTAGCAGGTTCCCTTGGTGATGTCTACATGCATAAGTGCATTGAATTGCTGCCATGTGATTGGCTGGTTAGATATTTGCATTAATGAGCAGTTGAACGGGTGTACCTAATAAAGTGGCCGGTGAGTGTATATGCAAAATGAATTTGGGGGGTTGGGGCGACAATATCATAAAACTGCATGCTATGTGAAACTCCGCTGTTTCGTTCATCACTAGTCAGAAGGTTCCTGTAGTTGGTGGTCACATCCATCGAAAAAGAATTGGCAGTGATTCCTGAAATGGTTACAGCCAGCTGAAAGATGACAAAGGGTCCCTGTAATGGACTGGCACCCTAGTCCAGGGTTTATGTCTGCCTTGCTCCCTATGCTAGCTGGAAAAAACTCCAGGAACCCCCCCCCCGTCACCCAGTTGAGGACTAAGCAAGTTAGAAATGGAGAAATCAAAGAGATGCAGCCATTCAAGACGAGTTTTGAGTTCAGAGTGACGACTGAAATGTTAGGTAGTCTCACTCGGGTTGGTGTCACCCAGTGTGGTAACCAAGGCCAGATTTAGACCCCACCACAGTCCCCTTGGTGACTTGATGAATGGAAATCCTTCTTTCAAGAATGAAGCGTACGGACCCCCGGCCGAGCCCACCTTGGTGATTTCAGCCCAACACAGACATTCAGTTTCAGTGATCAAGTTGGGGGGGTCCCCCTTGGTGTTTGTAGTCTGGAGCACGACACAAAAAGTTCATAGACAGTCATTTGGGTGTCACCCGGTACGGTAGGTGATGCCACTGGCCCTCTTGATGCCACAGAGCTCCTTTTCTTCTCATCCACTCGATTTTAGGGCTTTATAGCCCAATTGCAACATCAAGACAGGCGTCACTGTGACCCACTAACATGTCAATGACATCTGTGTAGCCCCTGAAACTCATCTCAATTAAGTAAACTTAAGGAAGGAACTGCAGGAATTGAATCAAATCGGCCTGTGGGGTAGCGAGCACAGACAGGGTCCCCGAATCCGTGAAGGCGCCCGAGTTCCTAAACACACAGACGTGATGCTGTCGGCAGTCTTCACAAAAGCCTTGGGGTAAACGCTGGTAGAGCCGCAGACTCAGAAGAAGCCATAAGGGCACAGGGTCCGCCCATCCTTGGCTTTTAAAGGCCAGAAAAGGCCAATTGACTTTACACACGAGTAAACGCTAACCTTTCTGCACACAGATCAAAGTGACAGGAGATGCCATCAAACACATTGTGACAGCCGCGAAGCAGTCGGAGGAAGGCAGGATGTGGCCTGTCCCAGATATATGACTGCTCATCTGTGGTCCTCTGGAGCATAACAGAAGTCACCGGGCCGTCAAAGCCGATCTGCTTGTCTACTCGCGTCTGTCTCCGCGTTTGATACCAGGCAGACATGATCTTTCATTTAGATGCTGCAATTTCCATCTGTCATTTGGTTAATTGTCTCTTCTTCCCCGAGTTAACTGCATGATTGCCTTTCTCTGCTCAGATGATGATGCCAGCCAGGTATGACATTGCAGACGGCTTGAAAAAGTGACTGCCTCGTTCTCGGCTCGTCTCTCTCCTTGTGGAGATAGAAAGAAAACCGTCGCACATGCCTCTGATTTTGGACCACCGAGTGTCATGTCCTGTTGGCTTTGTACAGAACATGAAGCACCCCCACCCCAAAAAAAAACACCCTAAAACCTAATTTTAGCAACTTTCACATTTCACAAAATTGAATTTCTGTGGGTTATGGGGATTTGGAAAACCTCTACGCAGAATGGAACTCGTCACTATTCAGATGTTCCCGGTGGTAGGTGGTCACATCCATTGTAGAAGGATTTGCTGTGATTCCTGCTGAAAGATGACAAAATGACAAATGAAAGGGCTGCGTCCGTTTGAGACAAGCTGAAATGACTAATGAAATGGACCCTGTAATGGACTGGCACCCTGGCACAAGGGTTGTTCCTGCTTTGTGCCCTGTGCTAGCTGGGATAGGCCCCAGTAACCCCAGAAGGGACCCTGTTCAGGACTAAGCTGGTTAGATTTTGACTATAAGGGTGCAGACATCTGAGACAAGTAGAAATGTTTAGTGGCGTCACTGGGGTTAGTGCCACCCAGTGTGGTAAGCCCCTTGGTGACTTAACAGATCATACTTTCATGTGTTTCACCCAGACCCCCATGGTGATTTCAGTCCATGGACACTCGATTGCATCATTATTGTTGTGCATTTTGGGCATCACCCTTGGTGATTTTGTGTAGCCTGACACACTGCACAAAAATTTTATAGACAGTCATTTGAGTGTCACCCTTCCCCCCCGAAGATATGATCCACGCATGCCACAACCCCCCCCAGTGATGCCACCCAGGCAGAATCGTTTGGGAGTGATTGCAGTGATTCCACAGAGTTCCTTTTTTTCTCACCCATTTAAAATTTTAGGGCTTTATTGTCCATTTGTAATGTCAAGACAACACCAATGACAATGACAACTTAACACTCAGCTGTCTTAAGGCTAACATGTTGTCATATTTCTTTGTTCTTCTGCATTTTGGTAGAGCTGCCCTGTGATGGACTGGCACCTTGTCCTGCCTTGTGGCCAACATTGGTTCCCAGGTGACCCTCAAGTGGATAAGCAGGTACAGAAAATGTCAGAATGGATGGACTTCTCCTCAGCTTTCCTCCTGCAGTCTCTGAATCCTCCTGCCGTTACCCCTGCTGTCTCATAGATTCACATTAAAAATAAACTCTAAAACCTAATTCTAATGTTAATATTTAACCTTTGAAGGTGCATGGGCTCCGCATCTTTGATGTCTCTAGCCAGCTGCTCGTTTCGTTAATACCAAACTCACCAACCGACATTCAAGTTCATTTTCTCACTAAGCCACAACACTGAGCTGGAAGGGCTTGCACTACGCTTTGGGGGCAGAACTGCAAAACAAAACTTAAAGGAAAAAATAAATTAAAATATGCAATCAATGCATGAAGAGCTGTGTACTTACAATGGTGATGGGTGAACACGGCGGGCGAGGCACCTACCAGGATCACAGGTGGCGCAGTGGTAGTGCTGCTGCTTTGCAGTAAGGAGACTGTAGGTTCGGTTCCTTCCTTTGTGGATAGCGCTTTGAGTACTGAGAAAAGTGCTATATGAATGTAATTAATTATTATTATTAGTTAGTCAGCGCTCCTCAAACTTGCGTGCATCGCACCTCTCATTTTTTTTACTTTCTCGTATACAATGCACAGTATTGGAATCGTCCAAAAACTCAATGTCAAGATTTTGATGAATCTCGATATTTTAGACCTCCCTGAGTCCGAAAATACTACTTTTGGAATTAGCCGCTTAGTACATTTCTGTATTCAGCCCCTCGGTCACTTAGGTCATCCTCACAGCACGTCCTCATTCACGTCTCAAAACCCAAGATGACCGGACGTTCTCTGCAGTTGCCCCCAGACTTTGGAATGATCTTCCACGAAGCATTAAGTCCTGCCATACTATCGATGAGTTTAAATTTAAATTAAAGACCCACCTTTTTACTTTCTCATATACGAAGTACAGGGAAAGTATTGGAATCGTCCAAAAATTCATTTTCCAGATTTTGATGAATCTCGACATTTTAGACCTGAAACTACCATTCTTAGAATTGTGTCTGTGTCTGTGTGCAGGGCCGGATTAAGGTGGGTGCTATTGATGCTGCAGCATTAGGCCTATTCCTAAAATAGGCCTAGATGAAAACAGAAGAGAATTTTCCAGAAGCTGAACAGTTTTCCTTTGCTATATTAACCTCAAAATAATTCTTAGAATGAAATTTGGAGTCCGACTTTCGGACGCCTAGACACAGCGTTACTTATTATACAGTTTCTATTGTTCTTTGCGCTGTGACGTAACTATAACGTCGTTGTGTTTAAGATTTCAAGTTAATGCTATCAATTTTACGTTAAACAGTTTACTTAGTAATCTAGCTGCATTTTTTTGCAATATCTTGGGGATTCTTACCACTTTATTATTGTTCGGTAAGTGCCACATAGTAAATTTTTAACCTTGAAAGTTAGTTGTACAGTAAAAATCAATGGCTATTTAAATGGTTATCTGTAAAGGTAAAACTAAAAGCCGGCCTGCGGGCCCGGCATTAATGTTTAGAATTTTTAAAATCCTCGACAGGATTCTGGTTAAATGTTAAATATTAAATGTTAGAGCTTTAACTAACAAAACGTTTTTTATTAACGATCTTATTAGTGATAAAAAAATAGATTTTATTGCACTAAGTGAAACGTGGCTTAACTCAAACGGCGCGGCGGTTTTAATCGAATCTG
The DNA here is from genome assembly GCA_026402145.1 of Polypterus bichir lapradei. Lineage (NCBI taxonomy): Eukaryota > Metazoa > Chordata > Cladistia > Polypteriformes > Polypteridae > Polypterus > Polypterus bichir. The sequence goes on along the minus strand of JANRMT010062850.1, from coordinate 14,017,007 downwards.
CGCCTCCGGATTACAGTTTTACTCGTGCAGACCGCCAGGGGAAAAAGGGGGGCGGATTGGCTAACATTTACTCGAGCCGATTAAAATGTAAAGATGTCAGTTTTGGTAAGTTCAAGTCCTTTGAATATCTCGCCGTTGTTATCCAAGGAGATGCTCAAGTTCTAGTATTATCCGTGTATAGACCTCCAAAATGCAACGCGTCTTTTATTGAGGAATTCTCTGACTTAATGTCAATTTTAATTACTAACTATGACACACTCCTAATAGTTGGCGACTTTAATTTTCATATAGATAATCAGTGTGATCTAAAAGTAAAAGAATTTATGAACCTCCTGGATTCATTTGATTTGAGGCAGCTCGTAAATCAGCCTACACATAAAGCAGGTCATACGTTAGACTTAGTGATTACTAAAGGACTGAAAGTTGAGGTAAAGCAGATCATTGATATTGGTCTATCGGACCATTTTCTTCTACTTTTTAATATAGAAATAATGATAAAAAACACTCATGAGAAGCATATTGTTAAAAAACGCTTCTTTGACTCAGCAGCAGCTTTAAAACTTACAAACATTCTAAGCAATCAGTCCGTTTATAGTGGCAACTATAATAGCGAGGATAATGTAAATAGTAAGGTGGAAAAATTTAATACTAAAGTGAGAGCTGCAGTTGACATAGTTGCACCTGAAAAGACAGTAAAAAAATCCTCTAGTATTGTTATACCATGGAAGACCCAAAGAGTGTCGGACTTAAAGAGAACATGCCGCAGAGCTGAACGTAAATGGAGGAAGACTAAACTAACTATCCACTATGAAATATTAAAAGTCAAAATAACAGAATACAATAACACTGTCCGTCTTGAGAGACGCTGTTATTTCTCCAAGATTATAAATGACAATGCTAGTAATCCCAGAGTCTTATTTTCTACAATTGATCACCTACTAAACCCAGGTAACTCACAGGAATGCCTCCTAAGTACTTCCAGTAAAACCTGTGAGGCTATCGCTGTATTTTTCAATCAAAAAATTAATGATATTAGAAATAACATAGTATATCCCTCAAACACTAAGGATCCTCCTAAACCCCAGCATCCTGTTATAAACCAATTAAACTCTTTCACTAGGATAGATTTACCTGATTTACAAAAAATAATATCTCAATTAAAATCCTCCACCTGCGTCCTTGACCCAGTACCAACAAGGCTTTTCAAAGAAGTATCAGGCGTGCTAATTGATAATGTTCTGGACATAGTAAATTCGTCATTAGATACGGGGGTCTTCCCAGACTGTCTTAAGACTGCTGTAGTTAAACCCCTTCTTAAGAAACATAATCTTGACCCCTCGGCCCTTGAAAATTTTAGACCCATCTCTAACCTGCCTTTCTTAAGCAAAGTTCTGGAGAAAGCAGTCATTATGCAGTTAAATGACCACCTAAATAAACATGCTATTCTTGATAAATTTCAGTCGGGTTTTAGAATAAATCACAGCACAGAAACTGCACTCGTTAAAGTAGTAAATGATTTGCGAGTGAACGCAGACAGAGGCCATATATCTGTTCTCATCCTCTTAGATCTGAGTGCTGCATTTGACACTATTGATCATAATATTCTTAGAAATCGCCTTAGTCAATGGGTGGGCCTCTCTGGCAGTGTCTTAAATTGGTTTGAATCCTACCTGACAGGGAGAAAATTTTTTGTTAGTTGTGGTAATTACAACTCAAAGACACATGATATCCGATTTGGTGTTCCACAAGGCTCTATCCTGGGTCCGCTGTTATTCTCAATCTACATGCTTCCGTTAGGTCAGATTATCTCAGGGCACAACGTGAGCTACCACAGCTATGCTGATGACACACAGCTGTATTTATCAGTAGCACCTGATGACCCCGATTCTATTGACTCACTAACACAATGTCTGACTTGTATCTCAGAATGGATGAATAGTAACTTTCTCAAGTTAAATAAAGAGAAAACTGAAATCTTGGTGATTGGCAATAATGGATACAATGAGGCTATTAGAAATAAACTGGATACATTAGGATTAAAAGTCAAGACTGAGGTAAAAAGCTTAGGGGTAATTGTTGACTGTAATCTGAATTTTAAATCGCATATTAATCAGATCACTAGGACAGCATTTTTTCACTTAAGAAACATAAGTAAAGTTAGACCTCTTATATCACTGAAAGATGCTGAGAAATTAGTTCACGCGTTTGTTTTCAGTCGACTAGATTACTGTAACGCACTCCTCTCAGGACTACCCAAGAAAGACATAAATCGTTTGCAACTAGTGCAGAATGCAGCTGCTAGAATCCTAACTAGGAAAAGAAAATCCGAACACATTTCTCCAGTTCTGATGTCACTACACTGGTTACCTGTGTCATTCAGGATTGACTTTAAAATTCTGCTTATGGTTTATAAAGCCTTAAATAATCTCGCCCCTTCTTATATATCGGAGTGTCTGACACGTTATATTCCAAATCGTAACCTCAGATCCTCAAATGAGTGTCTCCTTAGAATTCCAAGAACAAAACTTAAAAGAAGTGGTGAGGCGGCCTTCTGCTGCTATGCACCTAAAATCTGGAATAGCCTGCCAATAGGAATTCGCCAGGCTAATACAGTAGAGCACTTTAAAACACTGCTGAAAACATATTACTTTAACATGGCCTTTCTATAACTTCAATTTAACTTAATTTAACTTAATCCTGATACTCTATATGTTCAATTTCCTCATAATAACTATTCAGGGTAGCTCTACAATCCGTACTGACCCCTACTCTCTTTTCTGTTTCTTTTTCCGGTTTCTTTGTGGTGGTGGCCTGCGCCACCTCCACCTACTCAAAGCTTCATGATGCTCCAACAATGATGGATGGACTAAAAGGCAGAATTCTACGTGACCATCATCATCAAGCCTTTCCGTGAGAACCCTAAATCCAAAGAGGACTGTTTCATTTATGTTAGGTAGAATGCCCAGTGGGGACTGGGTGGTCTCATGGTCTGGAATCCCTACAGATTTTATTTTTTTTTCTCCAGCCGTCTGGAGTTTTTGTTTTGTTTTTTCTGTCCCCCCTGGCCATTGGACCTTACTCTTATTCGATGTTAATTAATGCTGATTTATTTTGTTTTCATATTGTGTTTATTTTTCTATTCTTTATTATGTAAAGCACTTTGAGCTACTGTTTGTATGAATATGTGCTATATAAATAAATGTTGTTGTTGTTGTTGTTGGTCCATTATGAAATTTAAATCGTCGACAAATTTTTACCCTCAAGAGTCTGAACTGAGTCACTTTGACCCAATGTCTCTGCCAATTCATTTTTTCTTACTCTGTTTCGTAAGAGAAGGTTTTCTGCATTAAGTGCACTTTTCAGACAATTGCTATTGAATGTTGATGTTACATAATTTGATGCTAATCTCGAGTTGTTACGATACTACGTCATTATTATTATTCATGTTCAATAAAGGCTGGCTGGTTGCTTTGCAAGCAGTTAAGGCTCCTTGGTCGGTCTGAGTGCACATGTACGGTGAGTATCGAATGCACATGCACCAATGGCGAGAAAAAATGGGCCTTTTTTGCGCTGCAGCATCAGGCCCAATTTCGTCATAATCCGGCCCTGTCTGTGGGTGTGTGTGTGTGTAAACACGATAACTTGAGTACGCTTTCACTCTTTTCTGAAGAAGGGGCCTGAGTTGCCTCTAAAGCTTGCATATTGTAATCTTTTTAGTTAGCCAATAAAAGGTGTCATTTTGCTTGGCTTTTCTCTACTTCGGTCAACCAAATATTGCATGCCAGTATTAGGTGAAAAACGTAGATATCTATCAACCTTTGGGTTATTTCCGGTAACCAAAAGGCGTACTTTACCTTTTATTTATGCAGCTGCAGAGTCCGATTTACTCAACTTTACTTTTAATATAATCGTTCAATGTAGGGTGACCAGACGTCCTCCAAAAGGAAGACATGTCCTCTTTTTTAACATGGTTTCCTCCGTCCTCCAGGCATTCCAAAAATTCAATAAAATGTCCTCCTTTCACAGAATCACGAACAGAGTTGACCGTTTTTGACTAATTACTTGTGATATATACCGAGAATGAGCAGCCTTCGGCCATTCTCCATTCATAGGCGTCACCGCGTGACATTACGTTATCAATAATTGTAACATCAAGTAGCGGTAACACTGTTTTATATTCTATTTCCGCCCGATGGTGCAACGGACAGCGGTTAGCAGTTGATTGGAGTTGGAAAATATATTTGGTAATTTTTGTCCTCCTTTTTGACTGTCGGTGTCCTCCTTTATAGCCGAACCTATTTGGTCACCCTAGTTCAATATATTATTAATTTGATTTGATTTGTTGTTGATGGTTCTTTAATGTACACCTCTCATTATATATATAATAAAATCCAACGTCTGTCTGTATGTCTGTCGGCTTTTCACGAGAGGACTACTTAACGGATTTAGATCGGGTGTTTTTCTATAATTTGTTTGAACATTCCGGTTGATTTTGTGACTTCTCTCATCGCGCTGAGAACCAGTCTGCTTGCAGGAGCGGTTTATTCACAGTGCCTGCGGGCTGAGGGGAGGGGAAAGCGTGACGTCAGGAGTGGGGAACCGGGCGGGTCCCGCCTCACTGTTCTGTTTCACTAATACGCATGCGGAGCCGCGGGGTACAGGTGATAGTGATATATAAAAATGTAATCATTGTCTTGCGGTTTACTCCTCGAATATTTATCCCCGTATCTGAGTAGTCGAGAAAGTCGAGGGGAGAGCGCTCCTGATTTTTTCTCTGTGGCTCACAGCGAAAGCTCGTGAATGTGCAGAGTTTCCAACTCAAAATTAAAGAATTCGGCCGAGAGCGTCAGTAAGCTTTGCGCCCTATGAACCAAGTTACCCGAAGTAATCTAGAACATTTCAGGAATTATTTACTGCTCTGATATTGATCTTTCTGAACATAGCTAGCACTTTGTCTTTGGGCAACTTTGGATATTTACAAGCGTTGCTGGGAAGAAAAATGATTATGTGCTAAGTTTATAAAAAGAGCCGAAAGACGCTGATCATAGTCAACTGTGTCTGTTTGTTTCTATACTTCACAATCAGATGGATTATAAATACAACCACGTGGGATTACAGTTATTCCTGAATGTATGAGCCCACTTGTTCGTGACTGGAATGCATCTTGGTCTGGGGAGCGCTCCCAGTCACTACAAGTCTGTATGCAACAACTGGAGCTCTTCATAACATTCAGGAAGCTGCTCACTTGGGCTATCAGTTTATTTTGACCGTGTGGAAGATTCAGCCTCGACACAGACAGACACAGGACACCCAAGTCCAGATCTCACACGTTTATTATTCTTCTGCCTTCTACAGCACCACACAATGCACAAACCCACAATGCCCAGTCCTTTCTTTCCTTCTCTCTTTCTTCACTGCCACCTCCACTCCTGTCTTGTAAGCTCTGTCCTCTGCCTCCCAACTCTGGCTCCCCAAATGGAGTGAGGTGGCACCTTTTATAGTTCACCCAGATGTGCTCCCTGACGCTCTTCCTGCAGCACTTTCTGGTGTGGGAGAAGTGCTGCAGTCCAAGGCTCTGAGATTGTCCAAGTGCCCCCTGGTGTTGGCCACGGTCCCCAACAGGATTGAGTTTCCAAGCTCCAGTCCAGTGGCTGCAAAGCAAACCAGGGGGTCTGCCCGCTCATGTCCTAGGGAGAGTATTGCCTTTCTCCCTGTCCTTCCACTCTCCAGGGGTCCCCGGTCATCTGCCACAACTGTCATCTGCATTTGCAGAACTGTCATTATGAGTGTTTACCGTCCACCATTTTGTGCACAGTACATCGTCAAGTGTTATTTGTCTGGTATTTATTAAATAATTCTTGCTGCCCAGGGGACTCGCTTGACCCTGTCTCATTAAAAACTTAGACATTTAGTTTACTCTTTGTTCTTGGAGTGTGTGTTATCACCATATCACCATATCCACATGAAGAGAGCGCTCAAAGGCCTTCAGGTTGTAGGAGTCTGGGAAAGATTTTAAAAGATCAGCCTTTGCACTCATCTACAAGTGAAGAAGATTTCAAACAACTCATCCAGGCCAGTCGGCTAGGAGAGCAGAAGACAAGATGCTGACAGAAGTCTCTTAGAAGCCATGCACTTCATCCTGGGACCACCAGGTAGCTCTTGCCACACTGATGTCAAAATGCATGAGTACCTTAAGAAAGAGGTGGCCGGGACACCCAAGAAGAGGAAAGATGGGGTAAGGCAGCTTCTTTAGGGCACTGCGTCCCCCCAGAATGCTAGATGGCAGCTCCCCTGCTCCGGATTCCCACAGGGCACTATGGGACTTGAAGTTCTTTTTCTTAGCCCTGTTGGGTACTATGGGTGCCACCAGGGGGTGCTGTAAAAATGGAGGTGCCATGTGGCATGGGGTTTCCATCTAACCCGGAAGTGCTTACAGACCACGTGGGCGGAAGTACAGAAGCACTTCCGGGTTGGATACTATAAAAGGACTTGCCAGTGGTGGAGGACACAGCTTGCGAGGAGGAGGAGTGGAGACTGAGAGAAAGAAAGAGGATGAAAGGACTGTGTGTTATTTGGTGCTTTGTACTGTGTTGTGTAGTGGGGGGCAAAAGGAAAACGCCTCCCCACTGAAGGGTAAAAACGTGCTGTGTTGAACTTGTGTCTTAGCCCATCTGTATTGGGGTTTGGGGAGCGGTACGCCCCCTGGTGGGCCACACTGCAAAGATTAGATCTACATGGGGAGGTGAGCCAGGAGGAACAGCATTGCAAGACTAATAAACACCCAGTGCATTCTGGGAAAAATGTGCTCTGGGCAGATGAGACAAAGACAGAGAGTTATGTGTCCACAAAATCAGAAGACAAGTTGGTCATAAATCATTTGATCCGAACAGCCTCATACCAACTGGAAATCATGGCGGTGGAAATGTTATGGCTTGGTGATGCATTCCTGCATCAGGGCCTGGTCAGCTTACCATCCTAGAACCCATTGTGAGAGATGGCCGACAGTTCAACCTGGCCGGGACACCCCTAAAATGGAAGGATGAGGGAAGGCAGCTACTTGTCAACACTGCCTCCCCCCAAAACGCTAGCTGGCAGCTTCCCTGGAGTGTGGCGGTGCCCCGGATTCTCGTAGGGCATCCTGGGACTTGGAATTCGGTTTCTCAGCCCTGTTGGGTGCCGCCAGGGGAAGCTGTTGAAGGACTGGGGGACTCATGCTTTCCCTTATAGCCCGGATGTACGAGGTAGTGACGAGGACAGAAACCCTGAAGTACTTCCGGGCTGATTAAAGAACCTGAATTCTCCTGCTGACCCGCAAGTCACGTGGGAGGAAGAGCAGAAGAACTTGCGGGTCAAGGACCATATAAAGGACTGCTGGGAACCCTGCAAGTGAGCCAGAGTCGGATGGAGGTGGACAAAGCTTGCTGGGAAGTGTGGAGGAGAAGACAAAGAGAGAATTATGTTAATTATTGTGCTTATTAATTCGCTGTTTATTGGTGGCCGTGGTGCTTAGGACACTGTTATTGAGAGGAAAATACTAAAAATACTTCTCAGTGCTTTTACCTTGTGGTCCTGAGCGTCTGTCTGTTGGGTTTAAAGAGGCAACAGCGTCCCCTAGCGTCTTACCCCGTGTTTGAGAAGACCCCCTCTGTCAAAGATTGAAGCTCAGGCCCAGTGAACCTTGCTTGACAACGACCTTAAACACAGAAGGAAATCCATCAAAGAATAACCAACAAGAAAGAAACGGAGGGTTCTAGAATGTCCGAGTCACAACCCAGATCTGAATCCCTGAGTCCCTAGGGGGGATTTACTTTTTTTCCCACAGACAGAAATGGCATATCTGTTCATTTTTGGTAGACCACTGCATTGTCAAATTCTCATAGTCTTTTTCTCAGTTTCATCACTCTTTATCTAAAGACAATGTTTAAATGAAGATCACATCTTGATAGTTCCACATTTGATAAAAAAAGAAAATTACATTTCAAAGGGTGTACTTAACTTGTTCATATTGACCCCTCTTTGTATTGGGCACAGGGTCCTATCGGTCTCAGATGAATGCCTATTGTGGAGGACTTTCCTTTGCTTCCTGCCATTCTTGTATGGCCCACAAGGCACTTCTGAAGAATTTCTTCATGCATCCTCTGCATGGACAAGACCCCCGTCTACTGTAATGGGTGGCATACAGGGACTGGCATCTCTGCCAGGATGGACTCCCTTCACTTATCTGGTGGAAGGCCCAGAAGGTAAAAGGGTAAAAAGAGTGTCATGGTGTTCTCTGACTTACTCAGGAGGATGGCAGTAGATGCCAGTGCAGGAGTGGGCACTCTGGCATCCCAGCAAGGTTGGAATGAAGAACAAAAGGCCAGTATGATGGAAGGCCAGAGGGGAGATGGCCTGTAGTCCTGACAGGGTCCCACAAAATGCTAGATGGCTGCATCCCTAGGTCAGGATTCCCACACAGACACCTGCAGGGCATACTGGGATCTGTAGTCCTGTGGGGCATGCCTGTTCGGTTCTGCGGGGGTCACCAGGGGGAGCTACTGGGATTAATGATCCCTACTTTGTGAAGCTTCTGTTTGACCTCGGAAGTGCTTCCAACGGGCATTGCCCTATCACCAGACATACTTCCTGGTCCAAGATAAAAGAAGCCACTCAACCTCATCGAGGCAAGTCGGAGTCGAGTGTAAAAAAAAGAACAAAGCTTGTCTGGAGGAGTGGAAGGGAAGAGAGGAAAAGAGAAGGAGAAGAATTGCATTGGAATTTTTTTTTTTTGTGTGATCTCAATGTCTTCTTTATGTAAACCTTTCTATTGTACTGGGACTTGTGTCTGAGGTTTGGGGTGCTGCAACGCCCCCTAATGGTTACATTACACTAAATGCCATTGAAAGCTGTGCATTTCTTACTGCATGCCCCATCACGGGCACTTTCACTCTCTGTTGCCAGTCTCGTGATTTCGGACGGGCTACCTGCACATAAACTATCCCAAAGAAGCATTAGTCGAAGAGTGGAGAGGGGGCTCAAGCCCAAGATGTGCCCAGCTGCAGTATATGTAAACAGTGTGCCAGTCCCCTTTCAGAATTCCAGAGGCTTGCCAACTGAGCATACAGATATGATTAAATTCTCCACCACGGAGAGCACCTGGAACTTGAAACATGAAGATTCCCCCAGGTGGCCAGCGAGGGCGCCGTGCCATCGCCACCTGAGAACTTCACAGCGAGCGCGCGCGCGCTTTTGAGCAAAGCACCGCAGACCTTATTTATGTGCTCGAGCGTCAATCAAAGCGCAAGAAGAAAAACGGTCAGTGGGTGTTGAAGGAGCGCCACGCACACAGAGCTCACAAAGAACAACATGAAAGGAAATATCACGGGTTCAACTGCCTGCCGAGGCGGGGCGGCCCTTCCCAGCGTAGGTGGTCGCCTTCTTCAAAATCCACCTTGTTGTCACTGACTGCTTGCTGTGTCCATGGCGCTGCCAGTCGTCGCTCAAGTGCCCTTCGCTTTTCCTTTGTGTCTCTTTATTTCAGCCTAAATGCACAGATCTGATTTAACAGTCCAGACGCGGCGCCTGAGCTCAGCCGCTCAAAAGGAGGCGTCACAATATAGTGGCTGAAAACGGAGGAGCAAATTCAGGCCACCGTGAAGGAATAATTGAGAGCGAAAGGGAATGTTGTTTACGTAAAGTAAATATTTATAAAGCGCCTTTCACAGACAAAGCCCATAAAGCACCGTCCAGTCATATAAGCTGTAGCTGCGAGAGTGTTAGGCTCTGTTATAAAACGCGTGCCGAAAGAAATGTCTCCGTCCAAAAGTTCGTTTTAAAAGATTTGGTAAAAAATCAAAGCAAACATTTCACACAAGAATAAAGAAAAAAGGGTTGTTATGCACGTAGAATAAAAGGCAAAAAATTAGAAAAATGGTATTTTCTCTAAACTTAGCTTTTTCTTGTCAGGCTTTAGTTGTTTCTATACTTAAAGATGCATTACTTCTTCTTCTGTACGGCGATGCACATTCAATAGAGCACGATGTCTTAATGTTACTGGGCACGCAAGGCGCGGTTTAAAACCGTGTGTCCTCCACACCTTATACACGGCAAGGCAGGTCACTAACTGAGTATAATGTATAGTCAGAGAGGCAAGAAATAGTTAGTGTGGAAGAAAATTATGAATACAGACACCCACTGGAATGCCCCAATATAAGCTGTAAAACACAGGCAGGAGAAAGCGTCAATCGTTATTCTTTATCGTTAGCTACATGCTACAAAGAAAAAAAATGTCCTCTGCGCTCTAATTATACAATCCATTGATTAGGTAACTACTCAAAAAAAAGGAATTCATTATGTAAGAGCGGGTGTTGTGAGTCCGCTACTCTCATAACCAGAATTCGGTGTCGGTTCTTCTTGGCTTGCGGGCGACCTCGGTAGCGTAGCAGACTGAGACTTCGATGTGTGGAAAGGCACAGAGAGATGGCCACCCCAGTTTGTGGACTATTTGCCAATTATATTTTATTTCTTTTATAATAGTGGAGATACAGCACTTCTCTTTATTTCTCTCTCTACCCACCAAACTTTCTCCTCCCTTAATCCATCAATTAACTTTATTACAACTTCCTGACATGAACTCCTGCCTATATTTACATAATCAGAAAACTTTTAACATGATTGGTTACACCAAGTTGCTATCAGGACATGGCAGATGTTGATACCTTAAATGACCACAATTTGATTGATAGTCCTGTTTGCTTAGGATGTACATGACATTTTAAATGTATTATTTTTATTTTTATTTTAGGAGATGTGTGAGTTTCTCCACATACGCCTTGTTTCTCATCTCTCTATTTAAAAAAAAAAAAATCTTGGAAGGAGACAAGACATGATTTTCTCGAAGAGACACTTACACGTCCCGCGAGACGAGTCCATGCCCGGGGCCGGAAAAAAAGAACAAAGAGTAGATGACAAAATAGAACATCGTAAAGAATTCAAAAATGTTGGCGCGGTGCACATGCAGAGGAGGTTAGAGATAATGGAAGTAGGAAAATTCGAAAGTCTCAAAAAAATGATAGGAAAGATCGTATTAGCACAAGCAAATGGAAATTATTACTCGATGAAATAACGGAACAGCGAAAAGAGATCGAATATATTGTTTGGATTTAAACTTTAAGTCAGAGACTTGTAGATCGTGGACTATCTTACAGACAGACCTCAGTATGTATGCAACGGGAACTGCAGGTCTGACATTGTGGTCAGCAACACAGGAGCGCTGCAGGGGATTGTACTTTCTCCGGTCCTGTTCAGCCAACATACATCAAACTTCCAATACAACTCGGAGTCCTGCCACATGCAAAAGTTCGCTGACGACACTGCTATCGTGGGCTGAATCAGGAGTGGGCAGGAGGAGGAGTATAGGAACCTAATCAAGGACTTTGTTAAATGGTGCGACTCAAACCACTTACAACTGAACACCAGAAAAACCAAGGAGCTGGTGGTGGATTTTAGGCTCTATTGTAGGCACGGAGCTGGACAGTTTGACATCTGTGGCAGAGCAACGGGCACTGAGCAGGCTCCTGTCAATCATGGAGAATCCACTGTATCCACCAGACCGTATCATCTCCAGACAGAGGAGCAGCTTCAGCGACAGACTGCTGTCACCGTCCTGCTCCACTGACAGACTGAGGAGATCGTTCCTCCCCCACACTATGTGACTCTTCAGTTCCACCCGGGGGGGTAAACGTTAACATTAAACAAAGTTATTGTCTGTTATACCTGCATTTTTATCACTCTTTAATTTAATATGGGTTTTTATCAGTATGCTGCTGCTGGAGTATGTGAATTTCACCTTGGGATTAATGAAGTATCTATCTATCTATCTATCTATCTATCTATCTATCTATCTATCTAT
>JANRMT010062850.1:13971253-13987239 GCA_026402145.1 Polypterus bichir lapradei | reverse complement strand
TATCTATCTATCTATCTATCTATCTATCTATCTATCTATCTATCTATCTATCTATCTAGTGCCTTATAGTCTGTCTATCTAATAGACGGGCAGTCAGACAGATACTGTAGATGGGTATGTATGACACAATGCAATGGGCAGACAGGCGGACAGACAGGCGGCCATCCGATAGACAGACAGGCGCCTGTCGCCTGCGCTCACGCTTTGATTCTTTTCTTCAGGCTCCTCCCAGACTCACCTCTGCTCACCTCTAGATGGCACCCTAACTGCTCCAAATAATTCCTTTTTCTTCCTCCCGACTCGCACTACAGTTCCCGATTTTGTCATGCCCAGAAAGAGTGGAGTCTGTGCGCTGCGCCCGATGTGCCCCTGGCCGGAGAGAGACCCTTTATTGTAACATGTTTCTTTGTGTCAGCCTCATCTTCTTGTGAGTGCGATCTTTTACCATTTGAACCCCACGGGTGCTCCTCGCGTTTACGAGAAGAGCAGGACTGTCCCAGCTCACCCTGCACATCCACAGTGTCAGGTGTTGGTGAGCGTGTAATGAGACTGCCCTGTAATTGAGCTCGATCAAACCGCGACAACACCCTGCCGTGCCAGTCTGGCATGTTGTGATGGTGATGCTTACGGGATAAAGATCCCACCAAGAAATTGCTCAATCCTGTAGTTAGTGCGGATTAACAGGACTCCATAATCAGCACCCCGAGGCAGGCACCAACCTGTCTGCTAAACCTGTTATTACCTGACCTCGGAAGGCGAGCCAAGACTTCAGCAGCTGCGTGCCACTAAGCAGCCATCGCTTAGCCAGCTGGTACCAGCGACACAGGCACAGACCTTGGGGGGACTTAAGGAATGCGCGTTCTGCTCGGTACAAATGTCGGTAAAGGGACGGGCCGCTCAGACCTCGGGGACAAAGCCGTCAGATCTCATGCACTGAAGCAAAAAAGAGGTGGCATCTATGAACTAAATGGATTTGTAAAATGCACAAGAGGGATCGCTTTCATAGAAAGTGCATATGGTATGTTTGTAATAAATACAATTGTAAAAACTACAAGAGGTGTTCATATTTCCAGGCAGAGATCAAGTTATGCCACTAATCACTTTTCTGATGTCTTTAATGTCAGAGCACCATCTGGCAAGCATCACCAACTGCCTTGCCAAATATGATTTGCATAAAATTTAGAAAATGCTGGGAAAAAAGTCGGTCAGTGAGAAAGGCCATACAGATTTGAAGGGTGTTTTGGGATTGAAAATGTCACGTTTAGCGCTTTATTTTTTATTTATTTTTCTCACACGCGCATGCACCTTCATAAACACGTGCGCGCACACGCGGCATCTCATTAAACTCTGCTTGGATGTCTGAGCGCATTTCTTCACAAGTCCGTGTGAACGGGATTGATTGTGTGGCCAATCCTGCCTTATTAGAAATAAATACCTACATAAAGAAATAAACAAAATGAGCATTTACGTCCAGGGTTGGTTCCAGACAGTTCTAGTCGAACTTAAGTGCAACATCACTTTCTTTTCCTCCGGACTGAAAATTTCAAACCGCCAAAATTCCAAATGAAGTTCACACTGTCTTGATTATTCACTTACGAGGTGTGGCAGAAAAGTAATGAGACTGATTTTTTATTTACCAAAGTTTTTATTTTTTTCAAACATCAATGTTATCCCCTTCAAAGTAGTTCCCTTGGGCAGCTACACACCGATGGAGACGTTGTTCCCACTGTTGGTAGCAGCGCTGGAAGTCTTCAACCGGTATGGTCTTCAGCATGTCCGTTACACTCTTTTGGATGTTTTCTAAAGTCCCGAAATGACGTCCTTTGAGGACATTTTTCAGTTTAGGAAAAAGGAAAAAGTCACACGGACTGAGGTCAGGTGAATAAGGGGGCTGGGGAACCACAGGAATGCGTTTTTCCGATTGTCCTTCTGCTCAATTGTGAGGTTTTAAGGCATCATTTTGGCACAGACCTTTCGCATGTGCAAATGTTCAGTCAAAATTTGATGAACGGTAAATCTGTTCAAATTTAATTGTTCACTCAAAATTCTTAATGTTAAAAGACGGTCTGATCTCACTAGAGTGTTCACACGTTCGATGTTTTCATTGGTTTTCGAAGTTGAAGGCCTCCCTGAAAAACTTGAGCTCGGGATAAAGAATGTTCCCCATAGGCCTGTTTTAACTTTTCAAACGTCACACTTGCCGATTCTCCAAGCTTAATACAAAATTTAATGGCACAACGTTGCTCCAAATTCCGCTGTTCCATTTTGCGTGACGCACAACCAAAAACACAACTTCGCTAATAGCAGTCACAAAAATCACGTAGTTAACGGAAGGAGTTGAAACTCGCACTGAGCTATGGGAGGGTACTGATACACGTGCTCTATCAAGGACAACAGCGCAGCGTTGCCAGATCGCTTGCAGTGTTGCCAGTCTCATTACTTTTCTGCCACACCTCGTAGATGGATAAGGATAAGTGCCTTTCACATCTATCTATCTATCTATCTATCTATCTATCTATCTATCTATCTATCTATCTATCTATCTATCTATCTATCTATCTATCATATAGTGCCTTTCATATCTATCTATCTATCTATCTATCTATCTATCTATCTATCTATCTATCTTGTCATTACTAAGAGTTGATCAAATAAAATGCACTATTAAGACAACATTTCTTAAATTTTCTATAATTATAATTTTTTTAGTCACTCTTAATATTTGAGATTTTTTTAATTAATATTTTCTTGCAAAAAATGAAAGAATTGCACCTCCTTCTCTTCCTCCTGCCCTTCCTCTTTTTTTCTGCAAATGTGCTGATCTGACGTTCCTCTGCTCTTCTGTCGTCATTGTTTCATATACAGCACCTTCAGAAAGTATTCGGACCAGTTCACTTTTTTCACATTTTGTTCCAGCCTTGTGCTAAAATTGTTTAAATTCATTTTTTCCTCATCATGTAATACTCATTACCTCAGAATGAGAAAGCAAAACCCAAAGTTTTGCAGATTTCTTAAAAATAATAAAAAATAAAATATCCAGTTGACCTAAGTATTCCAACCCTTTGCTATGACATTTGAAATCAGGCTCAGGCGCGTCCTATTGCAGCACTCATCGTTGAGGTATTTCTTGTGGTCACTTTAGTTGACTGGGCTGATTAGGACAGGCACACATGCACACACGCACGCACACACACACATACACATGCACACACGCACATACACATACACACACGCACGCACACACACACATACACATGCACACACGCGTGCACACACACACACACATTCAAACACACACGCACACACACACACATACACACACGCACACACACACACAAACGCATACACGCACACACACACACATCTGTCCACAGAAGGTCCACAGTTGGGCCAACACCAGGCTGTGAGTTTGAGAGGAGTTGACTGCAGATCTCAGAGACAGCATTGTCACAGTCGAGGCTCAGATCTGGAGAAGCCTACAAGATATTCCTGCAGCACAAACGATTCCCAAAGAGCACAGTGGCCTCTATAATCCTTAAATGGAACGATCATGGGACTCCGTAGTGCTGACGACCCCATTGGATCGGGGGTGTCGTGAAGTGGATTACACTTCTATAACAGCAGAGAAGCAAATCTGCAGAAACAGAATCCATGAATTGCCAAGATGTTCTGATTACGTTGTGACCAGTAGAGGGCGTAACAGCAGTCTCCAGGCCCCCCCCCCCCCCACCCCAAACCCAAAAAAACAACTTTACAGACACACAGCCAGGGGTTCAAATAAGTACTTTTTATTCAACAGAGTACCTTTAAGGGGCTTCTTCTGTTCAAAGACAGCACAGCACAGCAAACTCTTTCTCTTCCTCCTCCTCATCGACTTCTCCAAGTGGTGCTGTTGTTCCTCTCCTGAATCTGACCCACCTGGATGAGATTAAGCGGCTCCTATTTTCTCTGACCCAGGAGCACTTCTACTGCATAGCCCACAGGTAGCACTTCCGGGTCAAATGTGGGGAGTTCTGTCCCCCTCGCCAGCTCCAGCTGAACCCAACAGGGCTACCCTATGGGACTACAGGTCCGAGTATGCTCTGCGGGTGTCCGTGTGGAAATCCTAACCCAGAGATGTGTTGCAGGTAAAAATATTCACCTGTCTTCATCTCCCCAGGATCTTTCATTGCACTGGCCACCCGGACGGGTAAAGATCCGTGTCCAGTCCTGGCCGGGATGGCGCCCATGTGTGTCATCCATTACAATATACCATATATACTCGCAGATAAGTCGGGTCTTGAAACCCGAAAAACCGATCATAAAATCAGACCCCGACTTATACGTCCGTTCAAAAATATGACACTTAATTTTTTTTTTTTTACATCTTCTTGCCTCCTCCAGTCTCTTTCAGTTTCTCAGACATATTGAATTTTGATGCAGCAGCGCAGTTACCAATTTCTTCCACTACTTCAACGACATTTAATTTCAAACCAGCTTCATATTTTCTTCTGATCGAACTCTCCATTGTAGATAAGGGATACTCTTACGATAAAGGTGTAAGAGGGTGTGAGACACAACAAACACAAAACAGTGCAAACCTTGCTTCAGAATAGTACGGGTATTACCGTGTGGTCACTTAGGCACGAGAGATTGAGAGAGAGAGAGAGGTTAGGAGCACACATTGGTACAGCACATTGAGAAAAAGGCCGTGTGTTCTGTGGTTACTCTCTCAGGTGAGTGTTAGCATATCATAACCTCTTGGACCAATAGGCGTGAGTGTTTCACATTCGACTTATACGACTGACATTATAAAATACCAGAAGTTATACCGTAAAATCAAGTCCCGACTTATCTCCGGGAGAACTTAACCACGAGTATATATGTATACGCATGTTGTGTGCGTTATCTTGTATGTTATTTGCTCAAGAGCAGTTCTTCTGTTCCGTCGTCCCTGGTCTCAGCTTTCTTTGTTTTTATTGGTTTGTTAGATGTGTTACCTATGTTAAGTTCCCTTGTTTGATGTTATGTTTTGTCTTTATACTTTTAACGTTGTATCTGTTCATTCTGTACATTTTGTTCACTTATAAGTTGAGCCTAAGGGGGTGGCGCCTCCTGCCTCCTCTGGTTTATGGGCCCAGGTGCACTGCTGAGCCTTTAACTCAGGGGTCCTCAGTCACAGTCCTGGAGGGCCACAGTGGCTTTAGGTTTTTGTTCCAACCCGGCTGCTTAATTAGAAAGCAATTCTTGCCAATAATTTAATTTCATGGCTTGTTAGTGCTTTAACGCTGTTATGTCAGGTTATTCTCATATCTTAGATTTTCTTCCCCTGTCTAAGGATATCATCCAAATGATTTGAAGTCTAAAATGGGGGAGTAATTTTCAGTCCTTCACTATTTTCTCTTCACTTTCCTTCCAAGTACTTCATTAAACCCAATAGTGCATGATAAACACACACAGGAGTAAAAGGTAACAAGCTAAATGAAGAAATGCTGCTTTCTTTTGTCATTTGCATCTTATTGCTAATAAGGAGCCATTAAAAACCGAGACTACAGCTGTTTAAGACTAAAATAAGCAATAAGGGTTCAAAATCTTAACGAGCGAGTCAACTGAAGTGAAGCAGAAATGTTACTTGAGTAATCAGCGCTTCTTATTAAGCCATTGGGTTGGAACAAAAACCTGCAGCAGTTGCGGCCCTCCAGGACCGTGATTGAGAACCCTTGCATTAACTAAACCTGCTTGTGCCAGTCGACTCTCTTGGTGTTCCTCATTTGTTAAATTTGTGATTTTTCAGCTTTTAGATTCTTGGCTTTGTGTCATGGGGTAGTTTTTACATTTTGGATGTAACATTTTGGCTTTGGCAGCCCTTTTTGTCATGTTACGCATTAATGCATTAGAATTAGATGCATTAGATGCATTAGAACATTCCAGACGAGAACAGGCCATTCAGCCCAACAAAGCTCGCCAGTCCTATCCACTTGTTTCCTCCAAGAAAACATCAAGTCGAGTTTTGAAAGTCCCTAACGTCTTACTGTCTACCACACTACTTGGTAGCTTATTCCAAGTGTCTATCGTTCTTTGTGTAAAGAAAAACTTCCTAATGTTTGTGCGAAATTTACCCTTAACAAGTTTCCAACTGTGTCCCCGTGTTCTTGATGAACTCATTTTAAAATACAAGTCTCGATCCACTGTACTAATTCCCTTCATAATTTTAAACACTTCAATCATGTCACCTCTTAATCTTCTTTTGCTTAAACTGTAAAGGCTCAGCTCTTTTAATCTTTCCTCATAATTCAACCCCTGTAGCCCTGGAATCAGCCTAGTCGCTCTTCTCTGGACCTTTTCTAGTGCTGCTATGTCCTTTTTGTAGCCTGGAGACCAAAACTGCACACAGTACTCAAGATGAGGCCTAACCAGTGCATTATAAAGGTTGAGCATAACCTCCTTGGACTTGTACTCCACAGATCAAGGCGCTATATATCCTAACATTCTGTTAGCCTTCTTAATGGCTTCTGAACACTGTCGGGAAGCTGATAGCTTAGAATCCACTATGACTCCTAAATCCTTCTCATAAGGTGTGCTCTCGATTTTCCGACCGCCCATTGTGTATTCAAACCCAATATTTTTACTTCCTATGTGTAATACTTTACATTTACTGACATTAACGTCTGTTTACGTGTTTAATCGCAGTTTTTATTGCCCTTGTATTTTTATCTTTCCTATCTTTATGTTTTTTTTCTGTCAATTTTGATTGTTAGTGGTTTAAAACAATAAGAAGTCTGGAACATAAAGAAAAAAAAATTCAAACGCAAGCGTCAGTAGGTGTAGGAGCCAAGTTACCCGAACTATTCTGTAATATTTACCGCTGTGATGCTGCACTTTCTGATTATAAAACAGGTCATTACGATAGCAATCGACGAGATGAATTCATAATTAATTGCACAGATACGGTACTTGAGGGTTCCTCTACACCAGGGGTCTCCGGAGGGCCGCACTGGCTGCAGGTTTTCATTCTAAACCTTTTCTTAATTAGTGACCTGTTTTTGCTGCTAATTCACTTCTTTTGAATTCATTTTATTTAACTTGCTCTTAAAGGCTCAGACCCCTTAATTGTTTCTTTAGCAGTGTGGACCATAGGGGTCACTGTTGCCCCTTAAACCCAACAGACAGACACACAGGACACTGGGTAAAAGCACCAAGAAGTCATTTCTTGAACTGTGCCCTCTAAGCACCACAGCCACAATAACACAAGTAAGTAACACTACAATAATCACAATATTCTCTTTCTTCTCCTCCACACCTCCCAGCAAGCGTTGTCCACTTCCACCCAACTCTGGCTCTCCCGCTGGGTCTTCAGCAGTCCTTTATATAGTCCTTGACCCTGAAGTGCTTCTGCTCTTCCGTCCACGTGACCTGCCAGCACTTCCGGGTCAGACGGAGAATCCCAATTCTTTAATCAGCCTGGAAGTACTTCGGAACTTCCATCCTCGTGATCCGCTTGTACTTCCGGGCCCGGTGAGAACTTAGTCTCCCACGATCTTCCCCCACCATACCCAGCAGGGCTGTATTGCCGAACCCCATGTCCCATTGTGCCCTATAGGAATCCGGGGCACCGCTGCAGTTCAGGGAAGCTGCCATCTAGAGTTTTGGGGAGACAGTGTCCTAGATAAGCTGCCTTCCCCCAATCTTCCATATCAGGGGCGTCTTGGTCAGGTTGAGCGGCCGACCGTCTCTTACAGCAGCTAAACAATAATGAGATATAAAATGAGCTAAAACACGACCAGCAAACTGTGTCCATCACACAATATTTGAAAATAAAGAAAGATGAAGGGTCTCAGGATTCAGGTCTCAGGAATGTTGGTCTGCTCAGGCCCCCAAAATATTTTAACGCTGCTCTTAGAAAATTAACAATTTTGCAAATGTCTGCTATAAGATATATTCCACGCAACAAGCCATGGAATTAAAGAGCGGGTTTAATTAACGACAAGGCTTGGCGCCTGATGAAGCAATTGGTAGGAGTTTGAGGCCCTGACTTAGGTGGTCTTCTGTAAGCTCACTCACTTCACATTTCATTTCTGTTTAAGGAAAGAAATGAAGCAATTCAGAGGAACAAATCTTCAAAAACAAGTCAATGAAAATGAACTCAAAAGAACTGAATTAGCAGCAAAAACTGGTCACTAATTAAGAAAAGGGTTAGAATGAAAACCTGCAGCCACTGCGGCCCTCCAGGACCACCGGAGTTGGAGACCCCTGCTCTAGAGGGCCTCTTTCTCTTGGCTCGTCATTTCATAACAGGCTTAAGTTTCAACGTTAGCTCTAGAAACTGACACACAGTCAGACACTCTGATCCATCATCGAGATATCGATGGTTTTGGTATCAGGGGACCCTAAAACGTCGAGATCTGTCAAAAACTGGAGATGGAATTTTTTGTCATATCTAAAGTTTTCACTCCTCCTCACATAGACGACAGGTTATGTGTTAGTAACGCACACGACTGTAGAGTAAATGCCAACTCAGTGCAATGCTACTTGGCAGACTGATTAACCAGGCTGCTGGCATGTGATTCCGAGAGGCATAGTCGAGAACTACATCTTATTCCCAGGCTATTGACTGATTCTGGGAATCATATATATTGTGACCAAAATGAGAGATGCTGCTCATTCCTGTTGTATTTGGAAATGGGGGGGCACAAAGCAAAAAAAAAGAACCCCCAGGAATAGGAGCAGCCATCTTGCCGTACGTCCTAACTTGTGGGAAGTGGATGACAAGTCCTTGTCATTTTCTTAAAGTGTGGCACGCAAGCGCAGGCAGGAGAGAGAGAAAGCCGCAGTGGGCTTCACTCCGGCATGGCGGCCCATTCCAAGGACTCTTCTCACTGTGCATGTTGGAGGCCATTCAGGCTGGAAACATTAATCGCTTAATACACAAAGTTATTTTTTTCTTGATGTAAAATTGCTTGCATTATATTAATTATTTACAGCTGCTCGCTTTGCTTGAAGTGCCGGCACGCTGATGGAGTCGGGTATTTGGCCCCTCAAAAGCCTGCCAGCGAGAGTTTTAGCCGTGTCACTGTCACTGACCACCCACTCGAGGAGACTGGTGATGGGTGAGCAGTTGGCACCTCAGCAAGGTTTGCCCGCTTGCCCTTTGCTGTGCTGCTTTTGCCAGCGGCCTTTCCCATAATTCACTAGCAGTCAACTTGGTCCCAGGCCAGTCAGATGGCTCCTAAGGGGTCTCACACACACACACACACACACGCACACACGCACTGGCAATATCTGCTCCTACTTTCATCTTCCTTTTTTTTTTGTCTGTTTCCTTTCTTCAGAGAAATCCAACATTTTGAACTAAAAAAAATTAACTTTGCCACTTTTCATGACATCTCTGCACCAGCCAGATCATTAAATATTAAACCGTTTTTTTATTTAATGTTTTTTGTTTGAATATTTATGAATTCGGTTCTAAGATTGGGTTGCCCATATATTTTTTTTTTTTCATTAAGTAAAAACTTTCAGGAGCGAGTGGTTGAGAGGCGTCCTACTTAGGAGAAGAGTCGAGGAGATAATGGGAAGGGGGGCAAGAATTGAACGTCTCTCGGGTGGCACTGCAAAGACGAGGCTGTGAGGTGCGGCCACATGAGAGTGAGCGGCCCCCCGTTGCAGAACACCTCCTTCAGTGTAGATCGCACCTTTATGTTACATTAGATAAACCTTATTAATCTTCAAACCTGCGGAAGAAGAAGAAGAAGAATAGAAACTCACTGGACTGATAATAAAGCCAATCAGTCAATCAATCCATCAATACATAGAAATAAACTCAATGAGTGTATTGGGTGATAGCAGTGGGCAGAAAAGACTCCCAGACTCGCTTCTTGGCACACCATGGTGGAATGAGCCCATGGCTATGAGTGCTCTAAGAAAGAGTGCCTCCTGGAGGGGATGGGGGGGATTTTAGATTTTAGAGAGACGCCTTGTAGGTGCTAAATGGACGCAATCACTGCCTTTATGAACACAGTGACACTCAGGGAGGCAAACACCACAGGGAGAAGACAAAGTGCAAATCAACACTAACCTGCTCTTGGACCTTAGTCTGTCGGGTGGGCGGCTCACCCACTTACCTACTACAGTACCACCCACCCCACAAGACTCTCTTTCTTACCTTGCGCTGTTGTTTCTGGACCCCGGGCTCTTCACCTCCTTTCAAATGACTGCTCATCCACCTTCTCCCAGCTCTGGAGTTGCCCCTCTAAACAGCTGGCAATACATCAGTATCAACGAAATACACTCACACACACGGACTCTCATGCACACACAAACACACACACAAACACACACAAGGAATGACAAATACAGCAGATGTATATTATTATATATACTATCACACACGGGGGGGGGGGGGGGGGGGGGGCCCCCCCGGCACGGGGGCGCAGTGGGTAGCGCTGCTGCCTCGCAGTTAGGAGACCCAGGTTTGCTTCCCGGGTCCTCCCTGCATGGAGTTTGCATGTTCTCCCCGTGTCTGCGTGGGTTTCCTCCCACAGTCCAAAGACATGCAGGTTAGGTGCATTGGTGATTCTAAATCGTCCCTAGTGTGTGTGCCCTGTGGTGGGCTGGCACCCTGCCCGGGGTTTGTTCCTGCCTTGCGCCCTGTGTTGGTTGCGATTGGCTCCAACAGACTCCCTTGACCCCGTAGTTAGGATATAGCGGGTTGTATAATGGATGGATCAGACACAGTTGACTGACAGAGTCCTAAGAAACGTTGGGTTGCCCACCCAACCACCTTGCTTAATAGCAAAACCACAAAAAAGAGGGTTTCAGTAACAAACCAAAAAGGCGCTCAATGGCAGAAACAAGGGACAAAGTGAACAGAAGAACAGCGTGGGGCTCCATCCTGGTTTGGGTCAGTTGTCTTCATCTGGAGCCTTTTCAGAGCTGAGAAGGGAAGAGTGCAGACTATTTGTGACAGCGACCCCTCTCGTCCTGGAGTGGTATTACATCCTGATCTGAGGCGATAAGGCAATTCAAAGATGAGCAAACGTGATGATATACTGTGTGTGTGTGTGTATTGTGAAATAAATAGTCTTAACACACAGAAAAAAGGTTTGGGGCAGCCACCTGTATACTTGAGCCCTGGCTGCAGAAAGGCAAAATAGGTTGCACAGATGTGTAAAGAGAAGAGTCCAACATAGAACCAAGGAAACACAGGAGGTGGTCTGAAGTTTTAAGGCAGGGAACCAGAAGTGACGTGCGAGTAGGAGTCAGCTAAAGGGCTTAAATAACTGTAATTACACATCCGACCAGGGGGCGGCGGGGTGCACTGACTGTCTTTTTCAGTTCCCTAAAGACCTTTCCCGGGAAATCCTTCAAGGTCCTGGTGCCTCCGAAGACGCCAATTCGGCCCAGACGATGTCACTTCCAGTTTCCAGCCCCTTTGATGATGTCACTTCTGGTTTCAGGGCCCTTGATGACATCACTTCCTATATGGGCCTTTAAAACCGCCATCTTACTCACAATGAATCAGTTCTGATTTGGCCTCAGTCTGCTGAACATCTCTGTTAATTTATTATATTATACGGGTGGCTGCCCCAAACCTTGTTTATGATGTCAGGACTCAATTATTGTCACAGTGTATATACAGATATCGTGAAATAAATAGCCGAAGGGTTCGATCACTTCTTACAGGTGATGCGTATAGCAAAGCACAATGTCCACAACCAGAATTATTTGAAAAAAAAAAAACCAGAATAAAGACTCCCTGGAGACCACCGGGGGGCTGGAAATCACGTCTTCATCTGGAATTTTTTCAGAGCTGAGATGGGAAGAGTGCAGACTATTAGTGACATCCTGGAGTGGTATTACATACCTGATCTGAGGCGATAAGGTGATCCAAAGATGTGGTGATATACTGTGTGTGTGTTGTCGGGCAGCTAAAGGGCTTAAATAATAATAACACATCCGACCAGGGGGCAGCGGGATGCACTGACTGTCTTTCTCAGTACCCTGCAGATCTTTCCCGGGAAATCCTGCAAAGTTCTGGCGCCTCTTAAGACCTCACTTCCGGCCCTGACGACATCACTTCCATTTTTTTATTGGGGGGTGTGGTGAGGGGGGTTCTGTTTTTTGGAGGCTCTGACCACGTCACTTCCGGGCTCTTTGATGATGTCACTTCCAGTCCCGGGCCCTTTGATGACATCACTTTCAGTTCCCGTGCCCTTTAATGACGTTACTTTCGGTTCCTGAGCCCTTTGATGATGTCACTTCCGGTCCAGACAGCGTCAGTTTCAGTTCTGGCCCCTTTGATGACATCACTTCCTATACGGGCCTTTAAAACTGCCATCTTACTTACAATGAATCAGTTCTGTTTTGGACTCAGTCTGGTGAACATCTCTAATACTTTAAAAGCCTTTTGCAGCCAGGGATATTATACGGGTGGCTGCCCCAAACCTTTTTTATGATGTCAGGATTCAATTATTGTCACAGTGTATATACAGATATTGTGAAATAAATAGCCGAAGGGTTCGATCACTTCTTACAGGTGCTGCGTATGGCAAAGCACAATATCCACAACCAGAAATATTTGAAAAAAAAAAAAACAGAATAAAGACTTCCTGGAGACCACCTAAGGTAGGAACCTGCACCTGCATCTTTTTGTGTGCCAGTCCAGCAGCTTAACCACCAAGCAAAAGCACGAAACGAGACAGCGAGAAGGCACCTAAGATGCACGACACTGGAAAACGACGGGGAGGAAGCTCACTGTCTGCACTTTATTGGTTTTATTTAAAAAAATAAAAGAAGAAGTAAATGTTTATGATGTTGAAACCAGTTTGGGTCTGGCATTCAGCTTTTCCTGTTCCAGCTGCCCAGCCTTCATAGGGAGTCTTAAAATACCGACGAGGCACAGCATCGCTGAGAGACACAAATGATTGCTTATTACATGCAAATTAAAAAAAAAAAAAAAAAAAAAAAAAGAAAACGTGCACCAGGGAAGTGATTAGACTGGAAGTTGGAAATCAATTTATTATACAGGGTGATTACAAAATAAGCACGGCAATTCTGAGTCCTGCCGAAGCCAACATAATGATTGTATAATGGTGCAAATTGCAGATACTTCATGCGCTACGAGCCACACGGGAAATCTTTTCTTCTGGAAATATTTCATCAAATTGATTGCACACCCCACAAAGCACACTATTGATCTCTGCCGCACCGGGGAGGCCTTCATTATTTCATATAGCGTCTCCCCCGATTTCCTTGACTGGTGTGATACTAGGCGCTGAATGGCGTCATGGCGCAGCGAAAGCCATTTACAAAGCCGTGCTGCTCCTGGGTGGGCTGATCAAGCGCTCCGTGAAAGGAGCTATAAAATCGGATCATCACGGAAAACGTCCACGGTATCCTGTGAACAAGGCATGCAGAGGGACGAAGACACGTATTTTATAGAGCGCCTTTCCTCATAATTCTTTCATATTATCAGGACGTCAGCTCTGGCAGGTGACGTTTCTCACTCAAGGGGGTCACACGGTGAGATTGAACTGGTGACCTTCTGTCAAAAAGTAGTGGGTGCACTGCCTGCGGGTACAAAGCCTACTCTGAAAGGCACTATATACACTATAGGAGGCCAGAATGGGCATCCCAGCCGGAATATTTCATAACCCAGATGGGAGGCCAGTGCGATGATGCAAGCATATTGGCCGGCAGGACAAGTCCAGTCGGGGTGGTTTAATGGATGGACTAAGAAAAGCTGAAGGTCGGGAGTGGTTCCATCCTCCCATACACTAGGTGGCAGTGGTCCTTGTATGATAACCCTCTCAGGACACCTGCAGGGATGTTTGGGAGTTGGAGTCCAGGAGTGCAGCCCTGTCTGGGTTCTCGGGAATCGATAGAGGGCGCTGTCAGGGGAGGACCTCCCTACTTTTTCTATGTTCCCGGAAATGCTTCCTCGAGGACATGGTGTGACATTCCTGGGTCCGACTTCATATCGGAGAATCAGAGTCGGGAGGCAGCGTGCAACACTTAGCAGAGGTAGAGAAGGAGGAAGAATTGTTTTGTATGATTGTGGGCTGATTTCAAGAGAGAGGATTGAGAGGGAGTGTCTTGTAGGAATAAAAATCCTTTATTTTATCGCAATAATGTGTGGTGGGGTGTAGTGGTTAAGGCTTTGGACTTCAAACCTTGAGGATGTGGGTTCAAATCCTGCAAGTGACCCTGAGCAAGACATTTGACCTGTCTGTCCAATTGGAACAGCAAAAGAAATGAAACCAATTGGATCACAAATGTTGCAAGTCACCTTAGATAAAGTCATCAGTCAAATTTGTAAATGTATTGCTGGAGGCTCAGTGATGCCCCCTTGTGGTCATAACACATAGGTTGGCAAGCATGCGCTGATACAACTCACTGCTACACCCACTACACGACGAACCACCCGGACTGGGACCTGAGTGCAGCTATGTAAATAACACACATATACATGTGACAAAAACGAAGTACACCCCATCAAGTCTGAACAGACGTGGACATATCAGGACTCGATCTTCATTTTAGAGAAAGGCAATGTAATTAAAAAAGGAAAAAAAAATAAAGTTTGAACTTGCAGTAATCTACTCAATGAGTAATGAACAGATATGCCATTTCTGTTTGTTGAAAGACTAAGACCCCCAGCCTCCACCCCCCCTTAGGTCTAACAGCTGGCGTTGCACCCTCAAGTCAGCTTTTCCTCTCACTGTCTAGCAGTCTCTGATGTTGACTGGGTTGAAAGTTCCTCCCGCACCTACATGCATAGTTGATATTTGAGGGATTGCATCACTTGCACAACCCGTTTGAAATCCCCTCACAGCAACTTTCACATCTTGACCATTCCAGAACCCCCCATTTTTTTTTATTTTTTTTTTTTAGTTATTTCTTGGTGGATTTACTGGTATATAATTAGGATCATCATCATGCTGAGCTTCAATCTTGTGACAGATGGTCTCCTCAAACTTCCTCTGGTACAATGAAGAATTCCTAGTGGACTCTGTGATGGTGAGATGCCCAGGCCCTGATGTAGCAAAGCAGCCCCAAACCAGAACATTTCTACTGCTCACGCTTTCCAGTTGGTATCGAGCTCTTCTGGACAAATGCTGTCTTTAGCTTTTGACAAACTTGACTTCTGGTGCTGTGGCCAAATACTTTTGTCCATGCCTTGTCTGCCCAGAGCAGGTCGTTCCAGATGTCCTGCTCCTGGCCTACAGTATCTCACAAAAGTGAGTACACCCCTCACATTTTTGTAAATATTTTATTACAGTATATCTTTTCATGGGACAACACTGGAGATATGACATTTTGATACTTTGAGACTTGTGCAGAGGGTGCAGACCTATAAATACCTGGGAGTGCAGATAGATGATAAATTGGACTGGACTGCCAATACTGATGCTCTGTGTAAGAGAGGACAGAGCCGACTACACTTCCTTAGAAAGCTGGCGTCCTTCAACATCTGCAATAAGATGCTGCAGATGTTCCATCAGATGGTTGTGGCGAGCGCCCTCTTCTACGTGGTGGTGTGCTGGGGAGGCAGCATAAAGAAGAGGGACGCCTCACGCCTGGACAAACTGGTGAGGAAGGCAGGCTTTATTGTAGAAACGGAGCTGGGCAGTTTGACATCTGTGGCAGAGCGACGGGTGCTGAGCAGGCTCCTGTCAATCATGGAGAATCCACTGCATCCACTGAACAGGATCATCTCCAGACAGAGGAGCAGCTTCAGAGACAGACTGCTGTCACCGTCCTGCTTCACTGACAGACTGAGGAGATTGATCCTCCCCACACTACGCGACTCTTCAGTTCCACCTGGGAGGGTAAACGTTAACATTATACAAAGTTATTGTCTGTTATACCTGCATTTTTATCACTCTTTAATTTAACATTGTTCTTTATCAGTATGCTGCTGCTGGAGTATGTGAATTTCCCCTTGGGGATTAATAAAGTATCTATCTATCTATCTATCTATCTATCTATCTATCTATCTATCTATCTAT
>JANRMT010062850.1:13938391-13964519 GCA_026402145.1 Polypterus bichir lapradei | reverse complement strand
CTTGTTGTGTCTCATTTTGTCTTCTCTTCTCTTCTCTTGTCTTGTCTTCTCTTCTTCTCTTGTTGTGTCTTATTTTGTCTTCTTCTCTTGTCTTGTTTTCTTTTGTCTTGTCTTGTCTTGTTTTGTCTTCTCTTCTTCTCTTGTCTTCTCGTCTCTTCTTTTGTCTTCTCTTCTTCTCTCTTGTCTTATCTTGTTTTGCCTTCTTCTCTTCTCTTGTCTTGTTTTGTCTTCTTCTCTTGTCTTGTCTTCTCTTCTTGGTCTACAGTCAACTTCACATCCCCGAAGCCCATTCAGGCATCTCCTCTGAGGTCCATATTTTCATCCGACCTCCTGGGTGATGAGGAGGATTGTCCAGCAGATGAAAGTCACATCCCAGATGGCCTACCATTTAGTTTCCTCACAGAAATGTGGGTGCAGTCCAGTGTTGGCCAAATGATGAGGCCATGGAAACCTTGGGCTACTTTGGAGCTGTCAGGTCAAACAGGAGCAGACAGAGCAAACTCACTTCATTAGATATATAAGCCACATTCTGGTTTATCCTAATTACAAAGGACTATACAATGGACTTTATAAATTATTAACTAATAACAACGGTGTCAGTAATCTTTGACTTCTAAGAGTAAAGCCTTGACTTGCCAAACACTCGAGTGTCAATAACCCTTTACTTGCCTTATTGTGCTCCACCCTTAAGCCATTTAGCCTCTCTTCAGGGGCCCCCTTCAGCTCCCCCGTCTTTTCTTCTGACTGTCATGTCCGACTTAACTCTTGCAGAATGCCCCCCACCCCACCCCTCACCACAGACCAATTACCCTTCATTCAGAGGTGCAAATTGTCTGTTTGCTCTGGCCTTCATGACTGCAAATTATACGCTTGTTAGCCCAGTATGTTAAATTAATTCTCTAGAAATAGCTCCAAAATATCCGTTTCAGAAAAAAAAAAATTACACAGGCAAAAAAATAGAAAAAATAAAGGAACTGACGCCTGGAGGCCCAATGATGTGATTTCTGAAGGCCTAGCGTGAAGTAACCCACAACGTGTCAAAGCAAGGGATCTGCACACGGGTTCAACGGATGGAAGGGGTCTGAGGACAGGACCCTCTTTCCTTAACGGAGGCCTCCTGACTTTCCCCGCGAATCTGACCTCAGACTGCTCTGCTTCAGCACTTGCAGCCTCATCTTCTCTTGTGGTCACTCTTCAATGGCCATCTTCAACCTTACTGTCTGGCTTCAAGCTGTCGGTCCATCAGTTCCTCTGATGGGTTCATCCACTCCAGTGGCCATTCCACTGGGATTCATCTAGGGACTGTCCATCAGTGGGCACACTCACCCCAACAGCCCCCTTGGGCAATGAATATGAAATCTGGCAAGCGAGAGGAGGCCATTCAGGCCATCAAGGTTTCTTAACCTGTGGGTCGAGCCGCAGGATGTCCCCGTTGGGTCTGTAATAAGCACAAGTTTTATATGTCGCTGTGCTCGGTGCAGATATATCTTATAAATCTGCTCTTTCTCTGCTCACATGCACAGCTGACACTGAGCCAGATCAGGCGCAGGTGTTCACCACATAGAACTGCAGTATGACATCAGACAGATTGGAGCAAATGGAGAACAGGCAGACGCTGTGGACTCTTTCTGTCTGTTTAAGTCAGCATGGAACTTTATTCTTGTTAAAGCACCGTTGCCTTGTTCGGAAGTGCCCTGCACATGAAGAAAGGGTATAAAAGCCTTGGGACGTTGCCCGGCGCAGCTTTTGAAGCAGATGTAATGGATGGGAGATATCGTCATCCGATCCCGAAAATTCCCTCAAACTGCACCGACAAACATTGACCGGCTCAACACCTCGGGCCCCCACTCTCGGACAGGGTATTGTCATTGGCTTCCTTCGTGTGTTATGCAGCATTAGCCAAGGGTTTAACCCATTTTGAGAAGTGAGCTGCTCTTATTCTTACTATTTTAGAATAAAAACATACTTTTGATTCCAGTCTGTAACAGGCAGTGTAAATTTATGATACTTGTAAAGGTTAGCTTTGTTTTGTTTTTTATTCAGTTTTATTCTCTCACTTACCCACTTACCCCATCCGACACTGCTGTTTTCACATAAAGACGCGCTATGACAGAGGTGAACTCAGATGATGACGACGGTTCTACATCGGAGCAAGAATGCACGCCGCACTTTTGCCATCGCTGTACTTTGTATATGTACATGGGACTTTACACTGTTGGAAGTAAGTAACGATATAGTATTTATAAAAGGTGTCATTTTGCTTGACTTCTCACTCTATACAACTCCAAGCAACTGACATGCAGGTAAACAGACCTGAGCTGAGAAAACTGTGCGGAGTGGGGGATGTGATAGCAGGCTGCTTGCTGCTTATCAACACATTTAAAGGACAAAAGACGCTGATGGAGAGGTGAGAAGTGTTTTAAGGTGGGACGGATCTATGAGTTTTTTCATAGGCTCTGGTAATTCTAGTGTTAAAAAACTGCTAAAAACACATTATATATATATATATATATATATATATGCACTTTATATGCATTTAATGATCATTTTTTCATTGCTCCACAATCCGTACTAACCCCTCCTTTCTCTTCTGTTCTTTTTCCGGTTTTCTGTGGTGGCGATCTGCACCACCACCACCTGATCAAAGCACCATGATGTCCCTACATTGTTGGATTGAAGGCCAGAAGTGATCATCATTGTCTATTTCTTCCACGTGAAGTCTGAAAATCTGAGGTCTGATTGAGAACATTGATGTTGGGTAGAATGCCACGTGGGGGCTGGGTGGTCTTATGACCTCTGAACCCCTGCAGATTTTGTTTTTTTTTTTTTTCTCCAGCTGTCTGGAGTTTTTTTTTTGTGTTTTTTTCTGTCCTCCCTGGCCATCGGACCTCACTTTTATTCTATGTTAATTAGCATTGCCAAATTTTAATATTTTTTCTTTTTCTGTCTTCATCTTGCAAAGCATTTTGAGCATTTTGTATGAAAATGTGCTATAGAAATACATGTTGTTGTTCTTCGTAGGGTGCAAAGTCTACTGACACTCACCTCCGAATTTTTTTGCAATATGGAGACCACAATTGCACATTGTACCCCTTATGAAGCTTCACTAATGTCATGACCTCCTTTTCTGTGTCCTCTACACGCTGTGATATATAACCTGGGATGATGGATTGTAACGATCCTAAATAACGCTGTCATGTTTATGTATTTGAAATGACCTGGGTGGGCTGGGTGCTCTTTTGGCCTTTGAACCCCTAGAGATGTACAGATGCCAGGTCCATACAGCCATGGAGGGACTTGAGCCCTGAGCTTGACCCCACTGAACATCTTTGGAATGGCAGGTCTTCTCATCCAACGTCGGCACCTGACCCGACAAATGCTCTGTGGGCACAAATTCCAACAGATGGACCCCAAAGTCTCGTTCAGAAAAAATGTGGGGGATGTTATGGGGGACAGGCTATAGTTTTGGAATGGGATGTCCAGTCAGCTCATATACTGTAAGTTTGCTGGTCAGACGTCCTTTTGGCCCATAGAATGTTGTCACACACGTGCGATTGGGAGGCAGCTAAAGGGCCTGAATAATAGTAGTACCACGTCAATCCAGGGGGTGGTGAGCTGCACTGGCCTTCTCTCTCAATCCTCTGCAGACCATCTACTGGAAGTACCGCTCACTTCCAGCGCCTATGATGACATTACCTCTGGTACCAGCACTACTGATGACGTCACTTCTGGGTCCAGTGCCATCAATGACATCATGTCTGGTCTCGGTGACATCACTTCCTCTCTCGATGACACCACTTCCGGTCCCAGTGATGTCACTTCCTGTTTTGGCCTTTAAAGCCACCATATTCTCATGCAGCGTTTCTCAACCTTTAAGTATTTGTGACCCGAGTTTTCACGACAGTTTTAATCACGCCCCCCTAGCACTTTTTTGAAAGGATCCCATTAATACCAATTTGTTCTTTTTTAATTAATTATATATCATAGATGCACATTTTATTATACCTACTTAACTTTTATCGGCATTTATCTAACTCTACAGTATATTTATTTTTCTAGCATCAGAATGTAGTTTAAGTTAATTTGTTTTGGTTTCAATAGATGTATTTTTTATATTTTTGATTCTTGTTTTCTTCTTTTCACATCTTTGCGCCCCCCATTTTGTTACTTCGTGCCCCCCTAGGGGGGCCCACCCCACAGTTTGAGAACCACCGGCCTACTGTAAAGTCAGTTCTGTTTTGGACTCTGATTTGTGAACGACTCCACTATTTACCCATTTGCAGCCAGGGCATAATTTACGGGTGGCTACTCCAAACTTTTCTGATGTCTCTGGCTCATTCATATGATGGCATTTACAGAGGAAAGCTGAAGAACAGCCGCTGTGTGAATGTGCTGGAATACAATTCAAAAAACATGGCAGAAGTAAAAAAGAAGGGGAAGATCAAACCTCAGTGTGCCCTCCGCTCTGCCATCCCACCCTCCACAATGTAAATCAAGAAGAAAAACACAACTCAAATATATCCATCCATCCCATCCATTATCCAACCCGCTATATCCTAACTACAGGGTCACGGGGGTCTGCTGGAGCCAATCCCAGCCAATACAGCGCGCAAGGCAGGAAACAAACCCCGGGCAGGGCGCCAGCCCACCGCAGGGCGCACACACCCACACACCAAGCACACACTAGGGACAATTTAGGATCGCCAATGCACCTAACTGAATGTCTTTGGAGTGTCGGAGGAAACCGGAGCACCCGGAGGAAACCCATGCAGACACGGGGAGAACATGCAAACTCCATGCAGGGAGGACCCGGGAAGCGAACCCAGGTCTCCTAATTGCAAGGCAGCAGCGCCACCCACTGCGCACCACCATGCCACCTACTCAAATATATGCAAAGGAAAAAAAAAAAGGATTTCACGTTTGAACGCCCCAAACGGCCTCCAAACCCCAAAAGAATACGCAGAAATTGGAAACAAAGTTGAAAAAAAAAATAACTGAGTCCCCCTCATCCTCGTAAAATGTAAACCAAATCCAGCTGAACAGTTAAAGACCTCCAAAGCCAGTCCTGCTGCGTATCAGGGAATCCAATCAGAAAGTGACGCACGCGACTCGTTCATTTAGGGCTCTGCTGTTTTTTATTTTTCCTTGATTTTCCTGGTCATGGAAAGCTTTATTTTTATTTTATTTTATTTTTTTTTTGGTGGTTTTCCTTCTTATTCCCCCATTTGATGACTTTATTTTTTGGTTTTATATTTATATAACTAGATTTCTGCGTCTGTCATGTGGAATTAATAGACGCTCTGTAAATTCAGCAGCTGCCCCAGGATCTGGATGGCATTGCCATGTTTTTTGCCTCAGCAGTCCGCTGATCTTCTGCTGTGGTTCTGCAGCTGTATCCGGCCACCCCGGGATCTTGGATTGCAGTCTCCGTCATTCAGCGTTGGGGGCTCATGGCGTCACCTGTTCTGCCGTCAGCCTCCAACTCACTGGCCACACTGGAGTCTCCCATTGACACCTCAGTTTACATTCAACTGGGGGGGTCTCCTGATCTGACTAGTGGAGTTTGGAGCGTTCTGCGTAACGTGTCTGCTGTAATGCAGGAGTTGGGCCACCCGTGATCTCTAATTGCTACTGTTGTGGAAAAAAGTCTCAAATCATCGCTAGAAATGAAATCCAAAGACGTCCTTAATTTACACCAACTGGTGGAGGCAAGGCTGTGGTGGAGTGGCAAAGCTCTCCATAGCAAGTCTGCTTAGTCGTAAGAGAACAGCTCTTCTTAGCAGTTACAGTGCCCTCCATGATGTTTGGGACAAAGACCTATTTTTGCTTGACTTTCCCCCTCTGCTCCACAGTTTAAAATGACAAATGAAACAATTCAGACATTGTGATTGAAGAGCACATCGCAGACTTTAAGGGGATTTGCAGACATTTCAGTCACACTTGTAGTA
Organism: Polypterus bichir lapradei; assembly: GCA_026402145.1. Taxonomy (NCBI): domain Eukaryota; kingdom Metazoa; phylum Chordata; class Cladistia; order Polypteriformes; family Polypteridae; genus Polypterus; species Polypterus bichir. The sequence goes on along the minus strand of JANRMT010062850.1, from coordinate 13,958,571 downwards.
ATGACAACACTTTTTCTACACAGTCCCCCCATTTCAGGGCACCATAAAGTTTGGGACAATTGGCGTCTCAGGTGTGATTCCTCAGGCGGGTTTCATTGCTTCATAAGATACCTCAGCTTGCTTCGACCCTTTAGAGTCTGTAGTTGTCATTGTTTAACATGAGGACAAGAGCTGTGACAGTGAAAGTCAAAGTGGCCATTATGGGGATGAAAAGCAAGAATAAAACCATTAGAGACCTCGGTAAGACCTCAGGATGACCAAAATCATCATTAAGAAGAAAGAACACACTGGTGAACTCAGTAATCGCAAAGGGGCTGCTAGGACAAGGAAGACCTCCACTGCTGATGACTGAAGAATCCTCACTATGGTAAAAAAAAAAAGTCCCAAATGTCTTTCTGACAGACCAGACACAGTCCTCAGGGGGCCAATGTGGACGTGTCAGAGATGAAGATCAGCAGAAGACTTCATGAACAGAAACACAGAGGACACAATGCAAGATACAGACCACAAAAACAGGAATGCCAGATTACAGTTTATGAAGGACTTAAAGAGCCTGGAGAATTCTGGGAAAAGGTCTTGTGGAGGGAAGAGGCAAAGATGAACCTGCAACAGAGTGATGGGAAGAGCAAAGTGTGGAGATGAAAAAGAACTGCCCAAGAGTCAAAGCAGACTACCTCATATGTTAAACATAGTGGTGGGAGTGTTATGGCTGCCACAGGTCCTGGCACACTTGTCTTTATTAATGATGGAACTGCAGTCACTTGATGAATTCTGAGGTGTGAAGAAACATCTGATTTGCTCAAGGTCCAGTCAATACCTCCAAACTCACTGGACAATACTTCATCCTTCCACAAGATGAGGATCCAAAAACACTGCTGAGGCAAAAAATAGAAAATTCTAGAATGGCCAAGCCAGTCACCCGAGTTCAATCCAATTGAGCAGGTCTTCCATATGGTGAAGAGAAAACAAAAGGGGACAAACACCCAAAACCTAAAGATGGCTGTACGAGAGCAGCACCAGAGAAGATCCTCAACACCTGGTGATGTCTGTGAATCACAGACTTCAAGCAGCCATTGCATGTGAGGAATATGTGACAAAGAACTAAATATGACGGCTTTATTTGACCTGCCATTGCTGTGTCTAAACATTACAGTATGATGCTCTGAAATGGGGGGTCCATGTAGATAAAGTGTTGTGTGGGACTGAAATGTGAGCAGATACCCTTAGATGAACGTCTGCGATGTGCACTTCAATCACGGTGTCTGAATTGTCGGATTTGTAATTTTAAACTGTGGAACGGGGAGGTAAATCAGGGAGAAATGGGCCTTTGTCCCTAACATTATGAGGTTCGCTTACATATAGTCGCTGGTAATCATTTCAGTCCCACTCAGATAAAGGGCACATTCTAGCAACACCCCTCGGCCACTAAATAACATCCAAAGATCCCAAAATAGTTCATCCTTGAAAGCCTCGTCTAAACATTTGGTTTGCAGAATGCGATATGTCAACTGCTATCAAAGAACAAAGCCCAACGTGAAATGTTATTTATGGTCTCATTTTCTAGTGTGACGTGTGCTGTACAAATGAAGTCAGGATGGCCCAACATAACAGGCAGGCAGCTAAAATGGAAGTGTAGCTTAGCCTAATTGCTGAATACAGAATTAGTAGACATGGATGTGTTAAAACACACAGAAAACTGATGATCATGGAAGCCAGCAATATCTGAGCAATGATTAACTGAAGAACTGTGACAGTTGCAAGAGAGAAAGTCGAAGACAAAGTCAGCAAAGTCCCAGTCCTGGCGACCTCGACCAGCTGGCCGCCAACCCACTGCTGGTCACTCTATAGTGGAGTCTGTGCTGGCCGTCTAATTCAATGACCGAATCTTTCCATTTGATGTTTCCAAGGCTCCTTTATCCGAGATGACCATTCCATATGCAGTAGAGTAGCCTGGCAGTAGAGCAGCGGCACCAAGTGCCACATCGAGAAACTGAGAACAGACACAGAACTGAGAAGTGTTAGTAGTAACGGTTTATAAACATTATGTTACTTATATGGCTAAGAGACAGAGATGCAGTATTAACAGCTAATCAGCAGCTCTAGTCAGGGTATGCCAACAACAACATTTATTTATATAGCACATTTTCATACAATGTAGCTCAAAGTGCTTTACATGATGAAGAAAAGACAAAGTAAGAATTAAAACAACACTAATTAACATAGAATAATAGTAAGGTCCGATGGCCAGGTAGGAAAGAAAAAACAAAAAAAAAAAAACTCCAGACGGCTGGTGAGAAAAAATAAAATCTGCAGGGGTTCCAGGCCACGAGACCGCCCAGCCCCGTCTGGGCAAAGCTGCCAGACTGTGTTATGCCACTCGAGAGTGCCAAAGCACAGTTTCAGTAGAAGGGGAAATCCCACCAAAAAACCCCAGCTAGCAGCACATCTTCATAAAATAAACAATGTATCATGAAGCTCCATTGCCCACAAAGGTAAAGGCAATCCAAGGCGAAGAAAGACAAGCCTAAGTCAACAAATACAGCACAGGTTCAAAATCCAGAGGATCACAAAATCCAAGAACTCACCACACCACGAGCGCATGCAGGGGAATCACCAGGAACACCTTTACAAGGGTGGCAGTAACGGACATCGGGTTCTGCCTCTTGGGGACTCACCCACTAAAACATATGGAACATAACACAAGATACAGAGATACACAGAAAATGAGTCAATAACATTATCAACATAAACAAAAGAATCGAAAAAAAAATTAAACAAGAGTTTGTACCCCAGGCAGGAGAGGAACTCTGGCTGAAACATAACAGACTAAGGTCGTTAAAATCTGAGACTGAAGGGGCGTCTCTTATATTACCCTCTTCTTTTAACTTCACCTGGTTGTTGTCTGGTACAAATCTTGTAATCGATATTTAACCCACTTCCTATTGTCTAAATGACTCGAAATTTTGCACACTTACTCACTTCCGATGACAATACATGAATCAATAATCAGTTTCACTATTTAATCAATCAGTCCATGTTAATTAAGAAATGAAATTTTCATATGAAGAAGAGTTAAATATTTCACCAATAGATGGCGCTAGTAACAGATAGAAATATTAAAGGAAGTGTTAAAATATTAATTACAAAATTATATTAAAACAAACCCAAGACTAAAAAGTTGAAAATAATATATATATATATATATAAATACTTTTTAAAAACCACGCTTATATTAAGTTAAAAAAATGTACTAAAAAGTAAAAAATAAGTCTGTCATACATATCTCGTATCATAAAAGCATGGGCACTTTTCATCAAAACACTTCTTAAAATCGCCCACCTTTTATTTTACGAGTGATGTATGAGAGACTTATTTTTTACTTTTTAGTACACTTTTTAACTTAATATAAGTGTGGTTTTTAAAAAGTATTTTTTTATATGTATATTATTAGCAGGCAGGTTATCCCACAGCTCCAGGGCCCTGTAACTAAAAGCTCGACCTCTCACCGTTATTTTATTAATCCATGGAATCGTAACTAGAATGTCATCTTGAGATCTCAATGGTCTGTAAGTAATGATCAGTTCAGATAAGCCATTTTGGCTTTAAATGTTCAAAGGAGGATTTTGAAACCAGCTCTAAACTTACCTGGAAGCCAGTGTGATGACCTGAGGACTGGGGTTGTGTTTTCAAGCTTTCTAGTTCTTGTAATGATTCTTGCAACAGCATTTTGAAATAACTGAAAGCTGTGTAAAGAACCATTTGAACCGTCAGTGGCTGACACCTGGCAGGAGTCAATCCTACTAGAAATAAATGAAAGAACTGAATTTTCAGTATCCTGCATATTTAGAAAATGTCTTAATTTTCCAACATTTTTAATATGGAATAAACACGTTTTGGATAGTTTGATAATTTGTGTTTTAAATAACAGGGTAGTGTGAAAGATGACACCTAAACTGTATGCTGATTCAGTAAACTAATGGTGATCCCAACTGATTTAAATTGGGACTGAATACTATTGTGTATTCAGTCCCAATTAGAATTGCATAAGCATTTCTAATTTTTCTGTTTTCAGAGACCAATAGCTTTAATCAATGCACTGAGGACTGCAATGTAAAAAAGTTGCAGCCTACAAAAAAGTTGTGATTTTTCAGTTGCTTTTTTCTTAAAATTGTGTTTTTGCTTTGTCATTGTGGGGTGTTGAGTGTCGTTAGATGAACTGAAATGATTTTATCCCAAGGCTGCAGCATCACGAAATGCGAAAAAAGTGAAGAAGTTTATTTACTTTCTAAAGGCCGTGCCTGACACCTTCCATTGACGATTCCAGGCCGTGTCTCTCAGAAGGTGGACACGTGTTCTTGTGTCATTACTTTAAGTCCTCAGATTGTGGTCAAACCCTGGGTGATGTTTCACTTGAGGTCTCTTGATGTTGCCAACAGTTTATTGATCAGACAGCTTGCCCCTCACAAAGCGTATTGAGTCGCGGACAATTAAACATTGCGGCCTCAGAGTTTTGAACTCCCATAATTCACTAAGCCATCTAGAAATCACTAACACTTTCCATTGATGCTGACCAGGCCATGTCTCTCAGGAGGTGGACACGTGTTCTTGTGTCATTATGTTAAGTCCTCACCTTGCCGTCAAACCCTGGGTGATGTTTCATTTGAAGAATCTTGAAGATGCTGACAGTTTCCATTCATCAGACAGGTTGCCCCTCATAAAGTGTAGGGAGTCGTGGACAATAAAAAATTGTGGAACTCCATAACTCACTAACCTGAACTCTCTAGAATCCATAAACATTATACATTGATGCTGACCAGGCTGTCTCTCAGAAGGTGGACATGTGTTCTTGTGTCATTACATTAAGACCTCAGGTTGCCGTCAAACCCTGCGTGATGTTTCACTTGAGGTCTCTTGATGTTGCCAACAGTTTATTGATCGGACAGGTTGCCCCTCATAAAGCGTATTGAGTCACAGACAATAAAGCATTGTTGTCTCGGATTTTTGAACTCCCATAACTCACTAAGCCATCTAGAAGACACTAACACTTTCCTTTGATGCTGACCAGGCCGTCTCCCAGAAGGTGGAGGTGCTCTTCCTTGTGCCTTAGTTTTTGACCAAACCCCTAGTGATGGAAGAATCTTGAGGCTAAGAACACTTTTCCATAATGCCGACTGGAGCGTCTCTGAGCTGGTGCCTTTTCCATTATGGTCTCAGGGATGTGCCTCTAGCTCATGTGATTGAAGATTTCTAACTGAAGGGATCATGAAGCTACTAATCACTTCCATTGATCAGGTTGACTTTGCAGCCTCACTCAGAGGGATCAGCATCCTGATTGTGATGTGTAGTCATTTCATTGCTGTTGGGGTGCCCCATCACTGTGGGGTCATCAGAAAATCTGGAGTCAGATGGTTTAAGGACCACCGGTTTTTACAGCTAGCCCAAATTTCCCTCACATGGACAATCGTGCATCCGACCACAGGTAGAGCCAAGTAGGCCGGGATTTGAATGTTTGTGGATCAGAGCACAGGAACCACTGGCGCTGAAGGTGGAAGTGTAGACAAAAAAACAGCAGTGTAACGTTGCTGTGCCACTCAGCGGGTTGCAATGAGTAGGGCCAGACAGATGGCACCATCCAAGTGACCTGTTAATTTGATACATGTGTCTGGAGAGTCTGGAAGTGTGCCATCATTAACAGGCCATTAGCGGGCTTTCCAAGTTTTCCAAAGCCACAGATGTGTTTGGCACTCTGCGTCCGTTGTTCAGGCACTGCTATGGAGACGCAAAAGAGGTGACTGTCCAGAAAAAAAATAAAAAAAGGCCCTGCAATGGGACAAGCAGGGAAACAGGCAGGGGTGGGGATGCCAAAAGAGAGAAGTCAAATGTCAAAACCAAACTCAATCGAATGTCCTTTCCCTGTCTTATTTGAAAAAGTGCAAAAGCTTGTATGTCCGGGTGAACAGACTGAGGATGCCTGAAGTAAGGTTGGGGTGCCAACTGGGCAACCCTGTTTAATGCAAATGAAAAAATAAAAATAAAAAAGATTTGTGCTCTCGGCACTCAATTTACGAGGCCTTCCTGCCTATCGTGTGGCACCCCAGTGGGAGCTCTGTCTCTATTAAGGTCCTGGTTCAGAATGAATGCCTTCTTCTGAGAAAGAACATTTTTGGAGTGATCTGGATGAAGTGATGAACAGTGTACCCAAGGGACAGAAAGTGGTGATTGGAGCGGATTTCAATGGGCATGTTGGTGAACGGAACAGTGGAGATGAGGAGGTGAAGGGTAGGTATGGTGTCAAGGAGGGCAATGAAGAAGGTCAGAGGGTAGTGGATTTTGCCAAAAGGATGGACATGGCTGTGGTGAATACATATTTTAAGAAGAGGGAGGAACATGGGGTTACGTACAAGAGTGGAGGAAGATGCACACAGGTAGGTACATCGTATGCAGAAGAGTTTATCTGAAGGAGATTGAAGACTGCAAAGTGGTGGCAGGGGAAAGTGTAGTTAAGCAGCATAGGATGGTGGTCTGTAGGATGACGGTGTAGATCAAGAAGAGGAAGAGAGTGAGGGCAGAGCCAAGGATCAAATGGTGGAAGTTGAAAAAGGAAGACTGCAAAGTTGAGTTTAGGGAGGAGGTGAGACAGGCACTGGGTGGCAGTGAAGAGTTACCAGACAGCTGGAAAACTACAGCAGATGTAGTAAGGGTGACAGCAAGAAGGGTGCTTGGCGTGACATCTGGAAAGAGGAAGGAGGAAAAGGAAACCTGGTGGTGGAATGAGGAAATACAGGAGAGTATACAGAGGAAGAGGATGGCAAAGAAGAAGTGGGATAGTCTGAGAGATGCAGAAAGTAGACAAGAGTACAAGGAGATAAGGTGCAAGTTGAAGAGAGAGGTGGCGAAGGCTAAAGAAAAGGCTTATGATGAGTTACTGTATATGAGAGGTTGGACACTAAGGAGAGAGAAAAGGACATGTGGCCTCTAAACAGAGAGACCGATTTAGGAAAGATGTGCAGCAGGTTAGGGTGATAAAGGATAAAGATGGAAACGTACTCACAAGTGAGAAGAGTGTGTTGAGCAGATGGAGAGAGTACTTTGAGAGGCTGATGAATGAAGAGAACGAGAGACGGAGAAGAGGTTGGATGATGTGGAGATAGTGAATCAGGAAGTGCAACGGATTAGCAAGGAGGAAGTAAGGACAGCTATTAAGAGGAGTGTAGCGGAGGTCCATTACCCACCCTCACTTGGCTTATGTTGTCTTGCTTGTCAATGAGCCTTGAATAAGGTGGGTAAGTCGTCCATTAAGTTGTTGTATAGACTGTTGGGAAATCAGAAGATTCATGCTGTTTTTATTGGTTTGGAACTCCAAATCAGGAACTCCAGTTGATTAACCAACAGCAGACAAAGAGTACAGATAAGAGGAGAATGCTTCATGTGGAGTGAGATCATCAGTGGAGTCCCTCGGTCTGTCCAGGGTCTCATCGGGTCAGGTCAGGTTGGGGCACATGTGCCGATACAGCACTTTGACACACCAAGCGCTTGATGAAACAGCTCGGTTCACGGGGAGAATCAACATTGGTAAGATGACCAACCTTCCCAAGCTGCTCTTTCTATTTCAAAGCATCCCCATATACTTTAACAAATCATTTTTTAAGAAATTAGACTCAAACATAACTTCATTTATTTGAAGTTTGAAACATCCACACATCCAAAGGACGACCCTACAGCGACCTAAAGCAGACGGTGGCATGGCACTACACAACTTTCAATTGTATTACTGGGCATCAAATATACAAACTACAAAAACCTGGACATCGACACAAATAGATGAATATCTACAAGTCTGGTCTGGAATAGAAATAAAATCTTGCTCTGCTTCTTTATATTTCCTGTTCTGTGGCCATGTTAATACAAACTACTGTCAGTACACTAATAATCCAATTACCGTTCATTCACTCAGAATATGGAACCAAAGTAGGAAGACACTGTAAAACAGAAAAGCTCTTATGTGTTGCATCTCTACATGACAACCACTCTTTTCCACCCTCTCAAACATACAGAGTATTTAATGTCTGGAAAATGTCTTGGATTAAAATATTTAGAGACTTGTACTTCGTTAATGTTTTTACATCCTATGAGCAATTAAGCTTCAAATTTGACTTCTCATCAGCACAATTCCTCAACTACTTTCAAGCCTGAAACTTTGCAAAACTGAACCTGCCCAATTTTCCTCACCTCTCACTTATTTTTAATTCAGAAGAAATACCGATCAGTTTTGAACACTCTGCTAGCATCTCTATATAATTTACAAACACGCTTTAAAAGTCCCTTCCTTGCAAAGACCCAATGGCACAATGGGGAGAGGATCTTTCACTTAACATTTCAGAAAGGGATTGGAAGTTAGCCATGTGCAGAATACACTCGAGCTCCATATGCACAAAGCATTCAGTCATTCAACTTCAAATCTTTTATCGAGCACATCCGTCTCATTTGAAATTGTCCTAAATGTTTCCAGGGTGAGACCCAACCTGTGAACGTTGCAATCGAGCTCCAGCCTCACTGGGCCACATGTTCTGGATGTGCACCAAATTAACATCATTCTGGACCAAAATCTTTAAATTCCTATCAGACAGCCTTGATGTCACAATCCCTCCTAATCCACTAACATCTGTGTTTGGTGGGCTCACAGAGGGGCTTAAAGTGGAGAAGGACAGACAAACTGTAATTGCCTTTACTTCACTATTAGCACGTAGACTTATCTTGCTCAACTGGAAGAATCCCACCCCACTGCTCTTAAGTCAGGGGGTAACTGATGTTATATGAGGGATGTTCAAAAAGTTTCTGCACTTTTATATTTTCATTGGAAACAGTGAAGACGAGAGGAGTGATAATTGGGCATTAAAAAGTGGGTACGACACTGGGAAATGCATCGCAAAGGAAAGTGACTACGTAGAAAAGTGATGTGATTTGTTTTTTAGAACTCTTAATAAATAGAGTTTGTAAAAAGTGCGGAAACTTTTTAAATGTTCCTCATATTACTTGAAATTGGAAAAAATCTAATTCTCGCTTAAAGGATCTGTGCAAAACTTTTTAAAAATATGGCAGGACCTAATCAAAAACATTTTAGAAGGATGTCCTTCTTGTTTTGCTCCTTTTATGGAGTTGGCTCCTCTCATTTTTTCTCATGGGTAGGGGTCATAATTTTGCTTGGATTTGTTAAATTTGACTCAATTGTATGGGAATTTTATCCGTTTCGAATTAAAATCAATAAAAATATAACAGCTCGGTTGGCAACACCCCTCTAGGAAATGAACATCTATCTTCCGCAGACAGGTGTTACATGGGTGTTCTCTTCTAAAACAACAACAACAACAACATTTATTTATATAGCACATTTTCATACAAAAAGTAGCTCAAAGTGCTTTACATAATGAAGAAAAGAAAAATAAAAGACAAAATAAGAAATTAAAATAAGACAAAATTAGTTAACATAGAAATGGAGTAAGGCCCGATGGCCAGGGTGGACAGAAAAAACAGAAAAAAAACTCCAGACGGCTGGAGAAAAAAAATAAAATCTGCAGGGGTTCCAGGCCACGGGACCGCCTAGTCCCCTCTGGGCATTCTATCTAACATAAATGAAATAGTCTCCTTTGTAGTTGTCGAGCCACCCAGGTCCTCAACAATGAGGATCCCTCCAAGCAGACACGCAGTTCAGTCTCACCCTCTCTATCTGCCGCTGACAGACGTTACGTGAATATCATCGAGAGAAGTCACAGCACCCGGCTTCTCGAAAACTGAGAAGGATGGCAGTTAGGGCTCTGAGGGCGGATAAGGAGGCGTTTGTTAGAGGAATCTGTGAGTGAGTGACACACCATCTAAGGTCCAGTGACCCACGTCCTGCTTACAGAGGGATCCAAACATTATGCACATCTGAATCTGTTCCTCGGAGAGTCGCAGTCATGGCGGCTGATGGAATGGTCCTTGTAGATGACACTGCAGTTGTGACCCCCTGGGCTGGCAGGGTCCTGTACTTCTTCTAATTTATAAAAACTCATCAAATCTGCAGATGATACAAAAATTGGAGGAATGGCAGTCAGTGAGGAGGCAACAGAAAACATTTCAGAAAGACCTGGACAAGCTTCAGAACTGGATGACGACTTGGAAAATGCTTTTTAACGAATGTACGCGTAGCTCCGGGTGAGTAAGGCGGGATCAAGAACAGGTCAAACGCGTATTAAAAGAAATCTCTCCATCCTAAAGTTCGTTTTGAAAGTTTTAGTGAACATTCAAAGCAAGCAGTTCACACAAGAATAAAAGACAAAGGATACACATGTAGAATAAAAGGCAAAAAATGTCTCTTCTCTAGACTTGGGTTTTCTTGTCAAACCTCAGTTCTTTCAAAGATGCTTTACTTGGCCTTCAGTATGCTGTAAACGTGTGGCACTGCATGTTCAACAGAGCACGTTACGTTACATTCTATTGGGCACGTAAGGCGCGGTTTAAAACTGTGAGCCCTCCACGCCTTACACACAGCAAAGCAGGTCACTAACTGAGACTAATCTGCAGTCAGAGAGACAAGAGACTCTTAGGACTTGTGGGGGTTATAAGAACCTCTCTTAGACTATCAGGTCAGGTCGGGGAGCATCCACCGCACCCACCACACGACGAAACAGCTCGGGATCCTGGGACCCGAGTGCCACTGTGCAGCGGGCGACGCCGCAGCACCACACCAGTCCTGATCCCCAACAGGCCTGACCCCACTGGCAAACGTTTAGCATAAGAGCATAATATAGCAGACATGGTGAGGTTCATGGCTGGTGACTCCTTCAGAGTCACATTTACAAATATATGAACCCCAAAGAGTAAAGCTTATTCACTAACTGCACTTCTTGGTATTTTTTTTCATGTCACAATAACCTGTGTTAGTTGAGACATTGTCATTAATCAAGAACTAAATGAACGGGAACAGTAAAGGTGGTTTCTTGTACATTGTAAAAAAATAATGTTAAATATACGACAAAATACTGGAAGCTGGGGTTGCCAGACTTTTATCGTAAAAAAGAAGGTAACAATATTTTAGGTCTACGGTACACTTAAAAATAATTTTTTTTTGTTAACGATAAAAAAAGTGGCAGCTGAGTTGCCAAAATTGTACTGTAATAAATAAGGTGACATTAGTTTTAAGTCTACAGTATAATTTGGTAGTAAAAACTGGCTTTTCTTTGCAATTAACCATAACCAGAAAATCATGTAGTGTAATAAATATTCAAATCAATAAACCATTACAAAGTACTGTCAGGTCAAACACCAATACACAGTTTGCATTAGTAAAGTAACAACAATCAATAGCAAATAAGCACCATTTAATTACACAAATTGAAAACAATTCAATGTTTAAGGAAGATACGGCACATTGTCCGGTGAGGAAGTAAAGTTTGCTTTTGTGGTGTATGGAGTCCTACAGGTGTGCCAGCTTATCGAATACAACCCACCATAAATCATCTTCCATAACCTCAAAAAACCTTCGGCACGCAGGGAAAAATAAGTCTGCTAACTTGGTTTAACTTTTTTCCCCTACTATTCAAAGGTATGCAGCTCACCAGGAACAATATGGTAAAAGAGGGCGTGTCCTTATGCAAATATCGTAACCGGTTTTACTGAAACAGCGCGTTACCGTCTTACATTTTACGGTTGTTTACCTTCGCTATTTAACAGTTTTACACTGTAAAATTAACAGATTTTTTCAGTGTAATTGTAATGCATCAGTAAATGGTACAGTATTTAGCATATTTTGAAGGTAGAAAAATATCGATTTTACAGAACTTAGCTGTAAAAAATAATGAAATGTATTGTTTTAAGATGTACAGGTAATTTTCAGTAGAACATAAGGTAACTTTCCTTTTTTTTCATAAAAGGTCTTTTACTTTCACCATTTACAGTATTTTTACCGTTAAATTTACTGACATTTTTTACAGTGTAGGACAGCCACACAGCCAGTCTTTTCGGGTGTACCACTCCGTTTGAAAAGAGCGAGTTGTCTTTTGTCCCTTAGTTTGAAGCAAACCTTTTAGCTCCGGCGTTGGTCTTCCGTTAATTATCACTTCCTGTTTTGACTGAAAGTCCAGTTCTGAGAAATGTTTAAGCTTAGATATACAGTATAATGTTCCATTTTGGCATAGCAGCTCTCCAGCGCCATAGACATTCAAAGTTCACATCAATGCTGGCAACATCATGGGCACAATTATTTAATGTTGTTGAGGGTGTAGTCCTTATCAGTGACGTGAGGTGAGGTTCATGGCTGGAGAGACAAGGACTCCTTCCGAGTCAGATTTACAAATATATGAACCTAGAAGAGGAGCTTATTCATTAATTGGCAGCTGCACATTGACTACTGGTTATGTTTCAACATCATATGTCTCATCAGCATTTCTTTACTCACACATACTGTGGGTAAGGCACATATTTGGCTAAGAAAGAACGTCACATTTATAGCGGCGGAGAGAGCGCATTTGCTCGGCACCCTCCATGCGTTCTACATTTGCCGTTGCAATTCCACAATTCATACTCATTCAATACAAATGAAAGTATAGAGTGGTGTACAAAAAAAAAAAACGGATTTAAATTTGGAAATATTTAGTTGTTTTTAAAAAGCATTTAATTCTGATGCTTTATCCAATTTTAATATTGACTATTCAACAAAAGGATAACAAGAAAAACAAAAGGTTATTTTATTTAAGGTAAAAATTTAGTTTTTAAATATTGGATTTTTTTTTTTTTATTAGTCTGATCCCATTTTTTATAAAATTGAAAATCGTTTATGGTCTTACCTTTATTTTTAAATGAAATCCATGCGCCTATCCTTCTCCATGAAAATCTCCAAAATCCTCCTTATTTTCCTTTAGTTTTAAAAATCTTAATCTTCCATTTTGGCAGTCAGTCAGAACAAAAAATAAAAAATGGCCCGCTGCAGCTAACTTATTCGCACCTCTGCGTAGAACAGGGGTGTCCATGTCCGGTCCTGGTGGGCCGCAGTGGCTGCAGGTTTTCATTCTAACTCTTTTCCAATCAGTTTTCACTGCTAATTAACTTCTTTTCCCTTTATTTTAATAATCCTGTTTTTAAGGATTCAGCCCTCTGAATTGATTCCTATCTTCATTAAATGGCAGCCAAACAGAAATGAGACGTGAAATGAGTCGACAGATGACCAGCTAAACTGGGATTTCAAACTCCAACCAATTTCACTCCAACCAATCTCTTAATGAGAAGCCGATTCTTGCTGTTAATTAAATTTAATTCCATTGCTTGTTGCTGCTCTCGTTCTGCCACAGCAGACATTTTCAAAACTTGATTTTTTTGTTTTTTCTAAGAACTTCATCAAAATGTTTTGGTGAGCTGAGAGATCAACCTTACTAAGACCGTCACCTTTCTTTATTTTCAGATATTGTGTGATGGGCACAGGTGAGCTGGTCATGTGGTGATTTGTTTTGTATCTCATTATTGATTGGCTGTTAATTAAGGACTGCGGTGGGTTGGCACCCTGCCTGGGATTGGTTCCTGCCTTGGGCCCTGTGTTGGCTGGGATTGGCTCCAGCAGACCCCGTGACCCTGTGTTCAGATTCAGCGGGTTGGAAAATGGATGGATGGATGGATGTTAATTAAGGAAAAGAAACAACTAAGGGGCCTGCAATGAGTTAATTAAAACTAAAGAAAAGAAGTTAATTAGCAGCAAAAACTGGTTACTAATGAAGAAGATGGTTAGAATGAAAACCTTCAGCCACTGCAGCCCTCCAGGACCGGAGTTGGACACTCGTGGTATAGAAGAACAGCAGCAACAAACACCTGTTGGGCTCACATGCGCCCCCTTCAGGGCGGCACAGCACTGTCTGCCTCACCTTGTGCCTTCTCACTACAGTTTTATGTCCGATCAGCAAGGCTAAATATGTCACACAAATTCATTAAAGATATTAGCCAGATTGTGGAAAGTCTGGGTGTATAATAAACGTGTCTGGAGACCTTATATTGGTGACATACAGAGAGGCAGCATCAGGCAGGCGCCAATTGTATGCATCAACCCCGTGTGTGAGGGAGAGCGCAGTCCTCGTCGCTGCCGCACCTCGCATTTCTCCTCTTGAACAGAAAATGCGCCAATTGAGCGATTTTAACAATAAAAATTATCAAAATTATTGGAATCATACAGAAAACAAATTTATAGCACAGACCAGTGGACACGTTTATTTTATGTTTTCATTATCAGTTTATCTTACTTCTCATGATGACAGGTGAGGCTCTGCACGTCCCTGCTCCTATCTACTTGATGTAACCAAAATAGCTAGCAAAGGGCTCTAACAATGAAGAAAAGTGCAAAGTGCTACTGATGGGCAAAAGGAGCACCAAGGTGGGAGGCGCTGTCCTAAAGGAGGTGACCTCTAAAGAGGATTTAGGGGTTTATCTCAACATGATGTTTTTATCATCTAAGCAATGTAAAAGGCAAATAAAATGTTAGGTCTTGTCGTAAAAACTGTTGCTTGTAAGTCAAGGGACGTTATGCTCAGATTATATAATGCAGTGGTGAGACCACATCTGGAGTGTTGTGTGCCATTCTGGTCATCACACTACAAGAAAGACATAGCAGCACCTGAAGCTGTGCAGAGGAGAGCAACCAAGTGCATCATGGGACTGAAGGACATGTCCTACTGTGCCATACTTGCCATACTTTAGTGTCGAGCAGAGTAGACAGAGTGAGGACCTCATGCAGCTCTTCCAAATCCTCAGAGATATTGATAAAGTTACTCCAGCAGAATTCTTTCAGCTTCAGGATGAATCGCGTTCTTTGATGACACCGGCTAGGAATTAAAAGGAAGGACATTTAGGACAGAAGCCAGGAATCCCTTCTTTATGCAAAGAGTTGTGGGACTCTGAAACCAACTACCGAGTCATGGAGTTGGAGACAAAATCTCGCCCTACCTTTAAGAAGAATCAGGATGAGGTATTGGGAAGGCTGAGCTGTGAGCTGAACCAGGGTTTCTTAGACCTTTTCAGTGTCTTTGAGACCCTTTGCTTGTTGAACACCCAGATGATCATCAGGGCAGAGGTGGTCCCCTGTGGAGAATCATGGCCCATCATCACCCCCGTATTTATAACAGCTTTGCTATTAGCTAAACACATGAGCTGCCTGGACTGGAAGGTCCAATTTCGCACGCTCTTCTGTCAATCTTTCCATTTTGCACACTGGTGGGCATTCATTTCAGCTCATTAGTTTAAGATTTAGATTCCCAATTGGTGAACGTCTCAGTGCTGGCCAAGCTCCAAAACATCCGGCCATTTGTAACAGCGTTTAGTGCCAGCGTCTCACCCCATGCGGGTTTAAACATCCACTTCACAGTAAGGAAGAGGGGACAGAGGGACAGGTGACTGGTGGGGGCCGAAGGCCATCCAGCTGTGAGAGACATCCTGACACCTCGGGAGGCTTCATGTAGCATCTCCCTCCATAAGCCCACCCCAGGTAGTGCTTGTGTGCATCAGCCATTCATGCTTACGAGAAGGAAAATAACAAGGCTGCCTTTGGCCTCGGCGGCAGTGGCCTGGCGCCACTTGTTCTGGGCTCCTGGCCTGCACAATGGCTTGCCTGGCACACTGCACTCTCTTTATGAGGATGCTGGCCATTTTTACTGCGCCCTGTTACTTTGGCAGTGTCTGGGGCACAGCCGTGAATCAGCCAGCTTGCACGCTCCTGACCGGGTCTACTTGAAAAGCCTGGTGGGCTACCCCCGAGGCGGAGGAGGCCATCCATCACATCTACAGTTCCCGGCATTCAGTCTCCTCTCTCAAAGTCACAGACTGAAAAATAAAGGGGGCTCGGCACGAGGGACTTCACTCTGTGCAGTTTGCATGGCGTCCTTGAGTCTGCATGCGTTGTTTTCTCTCACATCCCAAAAGACAACTTGTTCATTGGAGACCCTAAATTTCCCCGGGATTGTTGCATGGATGAATAACTCCTGCAGAAATCTGGTCTGATTTCTGCACTGTGCCCAGATCTACCAGAACAGACCTTGGGCGATTGTGGTTTTGTAAAATGGATGTCATGCCTCTTGTGCCTCTTCAGTCTTCTCCAGAAGGTGTTGCTTTAAATCCAAGACATCACCTAATGACTACAGACCAGTGGCCCTAACATCACGAAGACCCACATGAGTCCTCCTGTGAAAGACCATTGGACCCACATGACTGGCCAAGCTGGCCGCCCTGTGGAGATGATTGTGTGTGCTGACTTGTCAGGTGCCATCGATCCACCCTGTGAGGGGCTAAAACCAGGGATATGCAGGTGGGGATGGGCCTTTGGTGTCCTGGATGATCTGTCCGGCAGACCACCATTTGTGAGGCTCAAGGACTGTGTGAACAACACAAAGACCTGTCCTGTACAGCTCACAGTATAAATACAAGACAAGGTCTTGTCATTTGAAGAAATTCTGCACTTGGGTGGGTGGCGTCGAGATGGGGGAATGAGTAGAGGACACCCTTTCAATGGCAGACCACCATTTGTGAGGCTCAAGGACTGTACCATACACCTTACAGTATAAATACAACACCAGGTCATGTCAGTTGAAGAAATGGCAAGGGTGTTGATATGGGGGAACAAGCAGAGGACTGGAGTCAGGTCCAGTGTTGCTCTAAATCCAAGACGACATGCACCTCTTCACCTAATGACTACTCGGGCACCTTCAACACCATCCACCCTGTTGATGGAGGGGCTAAGATCAGGGATATGCAGGTGGGGATGGGCCTTTGGTGTCCTGAATGATGGCAGACCACCGTTTGTGAGGCTCAAGGACTGTCCCATACACCTCACAGTATAAATACAACACCAGGTCATGTCATCTGAAGAAATTCTGCACTAATGGGGGAACCGAGATGGGGGAATGAGCAGAGGACTGGAGTCAGGTCCAGTGTTGCTCTAAATCCAAGATGACATGCACCTCTTCGCCTAATGACTACTCAGGCTGCTTCAACACCATCCACCCTGTTGATGGAGGGGCTAAGATCAGGGATATGCAGGTGGGGATGGGCCTTTGGTGTCCTGGATGATCTTTTCCACCAGACCATCTTTTGTGAGGCTCAAGGACTGTGTGGACAACACAAAGAACTGTCCTGTCCCGTACACCTCACAGTATAAATACAACACCAGGTCATTCATTTGATGAAATTCTGCATTTGGGTGGGGGGCGTTGATATAAGGGAATGAGCAGAGGACTGGAGTCTGGACGAGAAGATGACATGCACCTCTACATCTAATGACTACAGACCAGTAACTCTTACGTCACAAAGACCTACATGAGTCCTCTTGTGAAAGACCACTTGGACCCTCTGCCAGTCGGACAGACACTACAGTGGAAGATGTAATTCTCTGTCTGCTTCACATGACTGGACCAAACTG
This sequence comes from Polypterus bichir lapradei, assembly GCA_026402145.1. Taxonomy (NCBI): domain Eukaryota; kingdom Metazoa; phylum Chordata; class Cladistia; order Polypteriformes; family Polypteridae; genus Polypterus; species Polypterus bichir. The sequence goes on along the minus strand of JANRMT010062850.1, from coordinate 13,941,149 downwards.
GCCGCCCTGAGGAGATGATTGTGTGTGTTGACTTCTTAGGCTCCCACAATACCATCCACACTGTGAAGGAGCTAAGACCAGGGATATGCAGATGGATGAGCCTTTGGTGTCCTGGATGATGGCAGACAACCATTTGTGAGGCTCAAGGGCTGTCCCGTACACCAGCAGTTCCCAAACTGTGGTACGCGTACCACTGGTGGAGCCATTTCAGGGGGTACGCATCGCGGCCCCTGAAATTTTATTTATCTGTGCAAAACCCTTTATGACAAGCCTGTTGTGAGCAAAAACCAATGAAACTGTTTAAAAACAATAATACGTGGATTCCCAAATTTAGTGTGGTGTGAAATTGCGTCATCTGAATAAATAAAACCTATTATTCAAATCAGTATTTAGTTCATTTAACGCTATCATAATTCTGTTTCACAGAAGTCAACTTCTACTTCTTTACAGTTTGAGCTTTTGGTCACTAGATGAACGCACAACGCCGACACTATTTCGTCTTCGGTAACTCTGCCTCACAGAAACCGCTCGCGTTTGTTGTTATACGTGCACTGCCGCTGTTTCGCATCGTAGTCACTAGATCTAAGCACAAAGCCGATACCATTTCGTCTTCGGTAACTGCGTCACGTACAGGCCGAAGGCAGGATTTAGTTTCAGGGCGGAATTTATCAATTTATGTACAAATTTTTTCATTAATTTTATGCATAATTCCTTCCAATTCTTTAACTTTTATTCAGATTTTTGGGGCGGTTTAGACCCAAACTCCCCCCCTTACAGCTCTCCCTCCCTTTCAACAAGGTGCGGGTGGTACGCAACACAACTCACTTAATCTCAGGTGGTACTTGATGTCCAAAAGTTTGGGAGCCCCTGCTGTACACCTCACAGTATAAATACAACACCGGGTCATGCCATTTGAAGAAATTCTGCACCTGGGTCGGGGGCGTCGATATGGGGGAACGAGCAGAGGACTGGAGTCGGGTGGAGGACTTTGAGAATTGTCTGAAACTTAACATCAGCAAAACCAAGGAATTGCTTATTGACTTCCAAAGAGCTTCTATGGCCAGTCATCATTCAAAGAGTGGCTGTGGACGTGGTGCCGTACTCGGGGGTCCAAATAAGTGACACGCCGGACTGGTCTCATAACACAGAGGGGCTGTAGAAGAAAGGGCAGAGCAGATTACAATTTCTAAGGAGATTGCATTGCATGAAGGTGGGCCAGTGACGTCCTTCCCATCTTCTACAACTCTGATCGCCAGAAGCCTAATTGCCTACTGAAGCCCCGCCCCCCCCCCCCCCACCTAGTGGATTCAAGCCACTGTGGTCATCTGCGTGTGCCTCTCTGAGAGCTGGACAGACCTTGTCATTAGCTGCTCTTCTGCTCACCCACAGACATCTCTGATTTGCTCTTTGGGCAGATTTGCCCCTTGTAGGTAAGACTGTGATGGGCTCTAACGAGAAGAGCGGAATGCGCCGCCATCGCTCATCACAAGGCCACAGCATGGAGGCAGTGGTGATGCGCATCACTTTGTGAAGCAGCATGGTGGTGCGGAGCAGCGGGCTCACTCTCACAGAGATGATATAAATAGACCTGGAGATGATCTCAGCAAGATGACAAGCAGTCAAAAACGTAGGACGTGTGATAAGTGGCGACGTGCTGTTCCATTAGAGCGGGCTCCATCATGTGACATGGTGTCAAGCAGGTCGCCCGCCCCCTCCCCAACCAGATTCCCACTCTTAAAGCAGGCATCCCCTTCAAGCTGCTGGCAGGAAGGACTCGGCCGGATGGCTTTAACTTTTGTACTCATCGTCTTCACGCCTCATCCCTGTCGCCCTCTTCTCTGCCCTCATCTGCACTTGACCGACTTTTACAAATGGCCTCTTCTCCATTAGAAGGCACTTCAGAATGCCAGGATGGAGCTATCAAAGGGACCCACAGTCAAGTGACAGGAAAAAGAAAAACCAGCTGCATGCCCCCGCCCTCCAGAAGGGAGGTGATTGCTGATTGGTGGGAACTTGTGTCAATCGATGTCTTGTTATTCAGAGGAAACACAGACTACCTGGCAGAGAGCCTCCCTACTTTATAAAAATGCCCATCTGGCACTTGCCAGTTTCAGAGGCTACAACTAACAACACCAGGTGCCAGCTCACCTCGCTATTTGTTTGTCCTTTCATCCATGAATTTTTAGTACAGAATAACTGGGGGGTGGGTTTATCCCAGAGCGGCACCGGGCACAAGATAAGCTCAGCCAGTCCATTGCAGGGCACACACACTCACACACACACACACACTCTGAGTCCTAGCAGGCCAGGACAGATGGGCAAATTAACCAAACAAGCACAGGATGTTGGAAGAAGCTGCAATTCTAGACAAAAACACATACTTGGGACACTAGAGGAGCAGGGAAACGTTACACGAATGTTGAGGTAGCTTTGCTAACTCTGCACCATCATACCATCCTGAATGTCATGCCATATCCATCAGCCTGTTTCTGTCAGTGATTACCAGTACATTTAAGTGAGTAGGCCCTGTGATAGGCTGTCATCCTGCCTAGGGTTCATTCCTGCCTTGTGCCTGATGTTGCCAGGACAGGCTCCAACTCTCAATGAGCTGGCACTGAGTGAATTAAGTTTGAGGATGTTATTTTCCAAAATTCCACATTTTGGAATCAGTTGGCACAATGCAGGAATTAACCTGGGCACACATATAATAGATAGATAGATAGATAGATAGATAGATAGATAGATAGATAGATAGATA
>JANRMT010062850.1:13928143-13938381 GCA_026402145.1 Polypterus bichir lapradei | reverse complement strand
AGATAGATAGATAGATAGATAGATAGATAGATAGATAGATAGATAGATAAACATTTATAATTTTCAGTCTTTCTCTTCACATTTTACCACCATAACATAACACTTCATTTATACTCATTATTTCACTTTGATTGGTTAGTTTACAGTATGCAAATCCAACTTTCAAACTACTGTGAATGATTACCTTAAATGTTAATAAAATGTCCGTGGTTTGTCCATTTCTTACCAAAAAACCTCTCAGCATGTTTTCCGTTTCCATTTTTCCAAGAGACAGAAATTCCAAGAATAAGAGTGAGTTCAGTGAAGGCAGTGATAGCCCCGGTGTCCCTGTCCGAGTACTGATGCACACATCTATCAGATTTTTATAAATCAACCCAGATGCCGACTGCACGCGACTGGACTGGACTGGACTTGAGTACTTTGACCGAGTGGCCGTCCACACTTGAAATTACTTTTAGGCAGAGTTGATTGTTCCCAATAATGTGTGGTCTGCTGCTTCATGGTGGTCCGATTTCACTTCAGGACTGCCTCATGTTGCTGTTCTTCCTAATGAAGACTTATTTTAATTGCCTCCCACAGCACACACGGGTCAGAAACTCAGTTACCGTTCTTGTTATGAGAAATAAATCATCAAGAATGGAGGTTAATTGGGAGTGAAATGCTTATCCGGGCGGGGGGACGATGTGGCTGCAGAGGGGCTGATGCTCCTGATGCCGCTATGTGAAGGCCCTCTGCCCAGGTGTTTCTCTGGGCTCCTGGTGCCTTCTTGCGGTGTTTATCTCCATTGCTTAACATTTCGCTAGTTTATTGTTGCATTGAGCAGTGGCCACTAAGCGATGGGGTGCTGATGTTGAATTTGAAGGGGCTACAGTCTTCTTCCACACATTATATAGTGCCTTTCATTATTAGCCTCATCTCAGTGCTGCCCAATTCAGTCGACCCCATGGCTCGCAGTTCTCTTCATTTCAAGGGTGATGCACTCCGTCACTGAATCAGCACTTAATAAAGTCAGTGTGTCTAGGGCTGCGGCTGCTCAGGGACTCACGCAACGGAGGCGTCGTTCATTTTAAAAACATGAGTGAGTGCAAGGCTGGGGGCACATTCTCCTGCCAGTCTCTGGGTGCTGCCAGATGCTGCCTTCCCAGCTGCTGCGTGTCAGGCGGCTGCTCTGCCAGCTGTGTCCCGGGGCCAGCCTTGTGCCTGGCAGCGGTGTGACTCCAGTGTGACATTGAGGGGAGGTCTGAAGGGAGCACTGTTGAGTCTGCGAGAACAAGCTGAAAATTATGCCCGCAAGGATCCAACCTGCCTGACAGGAACAAATAAAATAAGGAATTAAAATGAAGGAAAGGGTTTTTTTTTTTGGTTCTACGGTAATTGTCAGACTTCTTCTTTCTTTTCCTCCTTTGTTCTCTACAGGCCGGGTTATCTTAATGAGGCCAATGAAAAATGTAAAGAAATCGTCCAACTGGTTGGCAGTGCCCTCAGCCTGTGATGGCCACTCAATACAGCAGACCCCTGACATATAAAATGACCCACCATCTTTGGCATCAAGGAATGAGTAGGCCCACCAGATTTGGGCTAAACGAACATCTATGTGCTGCTAACTGAAATCAGCAATAAATGTGGCATAAAGATATCTACAGTAGTGCCTTTACGTCCTGCACATCTGTCATGCTGCAGTCTTGTGCTAAAATCCTTTAAATTATTTTCCTCGTCAAGCAACACTCAAAACCCCAGAATGACAAACTGAAAACAGGAGATGCACATTTATTAAAAATAAAATAAATAAAGGGGCTGATCTGCGGGTGGCTGCCAATGGGTCCTGGAGTGACCTGGTAGAGTCATCTGGGTGAGAGTATCTCAGATTGAAAGACCTCTGATGCATCCCTGATGCGTTCCAGAAGATGTATCTTATAGCCGGTGACACCTAGGAATGTACTGGGTGACAACCAAGAATAGATTGCTGACAACTGGAGAGACAGTTAACAGCATGGGCTGACAGCTCTGGAGGCAGCTCTGTATGCTTTTTCTTTTGTGAGGAAGCTACAGAAAAGCCTTCAAGAGAACACCTTGCAGGAGGTCCCGAGAGGTGGGGAGGATGAGATCTCCAATAGGATGGAAACAAAGTGATCGACCAACGACGTGACTAAGAGATGTAACTGCGGAAAGTTGTGTAAGGACCAACGTGGCTTCAAAAAATCCATCAGACCAGAATGAAGTGCATGGAGCTGGAAAGCGAGGGGCAGCGCACAGACCCTGAGCCTGGAGAGACGCAGGAAGAGCCCGGCCAGGGGGAAAGCCACAGAGTCCAGGCCCTCCATGCACCAGAGACTCCAATTCATTGCAGAATAGTTTGACTGCAACGCTTTAAGTGGCCTCCAGACTGCAATGTCAATGCATGGCTGCAGTATGACAGGGTTGTGACTGACATTATGAGAGCCACAGCCAAAGGTGATGCAGGCAGTCGACTCCGGAGCCCACCGAAGTTGGCTGTAGTGGGTTTCCAGGACATTCACTCTGTAAACTCCTCAAGCAACTGGGCATTACAGGAGAGACAAGGAGGAGGGCCAGGAAATCCGTGAGTGAAGCCGCAGAGGAAGCCACCAGGTGGTTTTGGATGAAGAGGGCCGATCCGTGGGTGGCAACTACTGGGGCTAGATCAACTCCATCTGGGTCATCTGGGTGAGGGTGTCTGGGGTTGACCTCAGAACCCCAGGAACATCACTGGAGATGCGTCCCAGCACATCTAGAGAATGTATCTGACACATTCAGACCCTTTACTCAGCACTACATTGAAGCCCCTTTGGCAGCCAATGCAGCCAGGAGTCTTCTTTCCACACACCCGGATTTGGGGATCTTCTGCCATTCTTCTTCTCTGCAGATCCTCTCAAGCTCTGTCAGGTTAGGTGGAGACCATCGGTGGACTGAGATGTTCAATCGGGTTCAAGTCCACTGCTCTGGCTGGGCCACTCAAGGACATTCCCAGAGTTGTCCCTAAGCCACTCCTGTGTTGTCTTTGTGACCTGTTGGCCCAGTCTCATATCCTGAGTGTTTGTTCTTCAGCAGGTTTTCATCAAGGACATCTCTGTCTGGTTTGATTTTGTGTTGAACGAGCGGTTGCTCACGGAAGTCCCGAATGAGGCACATGACCTGCATTGTGAAAGAGCGTCAGTTACGGCACTACGACCATGTGGCACGATTACCCGAGGGTGATCCGGTTCGCTAGAACCTCATTGTTTCTGGACCAGGCCAAGTGTATGCCCACTTAACACCTGGCTGCGGCAGATAGAGGGCCATTTCTGGAGGATGGGACTGAACTGCATGTCTGCCTGGGGGGCTGCCAACCGGGATCCTCAGCTGTTTCGTCATGTGGTGGGTGCACCAGTGCAGGCTCCCCAACCTGACCTAATCTGACCTGACATACCTGCACTTTGTTCCCTTCGGCTTTCCCTCGACCCTGACTAGTCTCCCACTCTCCACTGCTGGAATGGCACTACGTAGGTGACGAGCAGTGCCTGGCTTCTACCATACATGTCGCTAATCTCGATTTTTGGTCTAACCAGAAAGTCTTGTTTCCTCCCAGTCTGAGAGAGGGGCCATTTTCACAAACTCCAGGTGGGCCTTATTGTGCTATTTGGCCTTCCGTCTGGCCACTCTGTCATAACACCCAGATCCACGCGTGGAGTGTTGCAGTAGTTGTTGTCATTCTGGGGTTTCTCTCATCTTTGCAGATGCTCTGTGGAGCTCAGCTAGAGAGATCATCAGGCTCCTGGTCACCTGATTGCTCACGTTTGCTCGGTGACCATCTCTAAGAAGAGTCATGGTTGTTCCAAACTTCTTCCATTTAAGAATTATGGAGGCCACTGTTCTCTTGGGAACCTTCAATGCTGCAGAATGTTTTTTTTTTGTAGTTTTCCACAGATCTGGACCCTGATTCCATCCTCTCTCTAAGGTCTGCAGGTGATTCCTTGGACCTCATGGTGTAGTTTTTGTTCAACGGTGGTCCCATCTATAGACAGCTCTCTGTGTGTGCCTGTCCTAATCGGTCCAATCAAATGAGCGGACCACAGGAGGACCCCAAACAAGGTGCAGAAACATCTCAACGAGGAGCAACAGAATGAGCCAAAGCATGGGGTCAGTCAGAGATTTCAGTTTTATGTTTTGAATACATTTCTAAAATCCTGTCTTCACTTTGTCATCCTGGGGTGTCGAGTGTTGGCAGAGGGGTTCTCTGAGTGCAGCGTCTTGAGCACTGTAGGTAGGTGTGTGCATTCTGGGAATGCCGTCCTTTGTTGCTCCTGTTTTTCGTGGTCGTCTACCTGAAGGGATTGGGAGGCACCGGGAAGATCAGCTTGGGATAAAAAAAACTCGGGGGTCCCTCCGGCCATCCGTCTGTGTCCTCGCCTTTAGTCTGAGAAGGCAGTCAGAGGGCACTCGGGGCCATATAGATTTAAAAAAAAAATTTGAGTAATTTAACTAAAACAGCAGTTGTTTACAGTCTTAATGCAGTGGCGTCAACGTTCAATGTCTTGTTACCATCAACTCTGACCTCGATGGCTGACGATGAATTGTATGCTGCTGCTGATCTTCTCACTGAATGCTATAACACCGACATTTTACCGGCGTTTTCCACTCACTTGTTGTCATGTCGTTTATGTTTTCAATCCATCCTGTCAAACCAGCCGGCTGTTTTCGAAGTAGCTGAACTGTTGCTGATAGACCACTGTGCACCATCGTCTACATCCCCAATTCCAATGAAGTTGGGACGTTGTGTAAAACGTAAATAAAAACAGAATACAATGATTTGCAAATCCTTTTCAACCTATATTCCATTGAATACACTATGAAGACAAGATATCGAATGTTCAAACTGATAAACTTTATTGTTGTTTTGCAAATCTTCACTCATTTTGAATTTGATGCCTGCAACACGTTCCATAAAAGCTGGGATAGCGGCGTGTTTACCTTTCCTTTTAACAACACTCAATAAGCGTTTGGGAACTGAGGACACTAATTGTTGAAGCTGTGTAGGTGGAATTCTTTCCCATTCTTGCTTGATGTACAACTTCAGTTGCCTAACAGTCCGGGGTCTCCTTTGTCGTATTTTGCGCTTCATAATGTGCCACACGTTTTCAATGGGAGACAGGTCTGGACAGCAGGCAGGCCAGTCTAGTACCCGCACTCTTTTACTACGAAGCCACGCTGTTGTAACACATACAGAATGTGGCTTCGCATTGTCCTGCTGAAATAAGCAGGGACGTCCCTGAAAAAGACATCGCTTGGATGGCAGCATATGTTGCTCCAAAACCTGTATGTACTATCCATCCATCCATTTTCCAACCCGCTGAATCCGAACACAGGGTCACAGGGGTCTGCCGGAGCCAATCCCAGCCAACACAGGGCACAAGGCAGGAACCAATCCCGGGCAGGGTGCCAACCCACCGCAGGACACACACAAACACACCCACACACCAAGCACACACTAGGGCCAATTTAGAATCGCCAATCCACCTAACCTGCATGTCTTCGGACTGTGGGAGGAAACCGGAGTGCCCGGAGGAAACCCACGCAGACACGGGGAGAACATGCAAACTCCACATAGGGAGGCCTGTATGTACCTTTCAGCATTGATGGTGCCTTCACAGATGTGCACGTTACCCATGCCATGGGCACTAACACACCCCCATACCATCACAGATGCTGGCTTTTGAACTTTGCGCTGATAACAATCCGGATGGTCCTTTTCCTCCTTGGCCCGGAGGACATGACGTCCATGATTTCCAAAAACAATTTGAAATGTGGACTCGTCAGACCACAGCACACTTTTCCACTTTGCGTCAGTCCATCTCAGATGAGCTCGGGCCCAGAGAAGCCAGCGGTGTTTCTGGGTGTTGTTGATATATGGCTTTCGCTTTGCATGGTAGAGTTTTAACTTGCACTTGTAGATGTAGCGACGAACTGTGTTAACTGACAATGGTTTTCTGAAGTATTCCTGAGCCCACGTGGTAATATCCTTTACAGAATGATGTCGGTTTTTAATGCAGTGCCACCTGAGGGATGGAAGGTCACGGCCATCCAGTGTTGGTATTCGGCCTTGCCGCTTACGTGCAGAGATTTCTCCAGATTCTCTGAATCTTTTGATGATATTATGGACAGTAGATGATGAAATCCCTCGATTCCTTGCAATTGTACGTTGAGAAACGTTGTTCCTAAACTGCTGGACTATTTGCCCACACAGTTGTTCACAAAGTGGTGAACCTTGCCCCATCCTTGCTTGTGAACGACTGAGCCTAATGGTGATGCTCCTTTTATACCCAATCATGACAAACACCTGTTCCCAATTAACCTGTTCACCTGTGGAATGTTCAAAACAGGTTTTTTGAACATTCCTCAACTTTCCCAGTCTTTTGCTGCCCCTGTCCCAGCTTTTTTGGAACGTGTTGCAGGCATCAGATTCAAAATGAGTGAAGATTTGCAAAACAACAACAAAGTTTATCAGTTTGAACATTTAATATCTTGTCTTCGTAGTGTATTCGATTGAATATAGTGTGAGAAGAAGAGACAAGAGACATGGCAAGGGTTGGGGCAGCCGCCCGTTTAATTCGGTATCCTGGCTGCAAAAGCAAATGATTCATGACTCAGTCAAGTTAACACGACAGAGTCCAAAACAGAACTGCCTCCCAGGGAAAAGGTGTGAGGCTTTATAGGACGTTTGGCAGAAGTGATGTCATCCTCAGGGCCAGGACCGGAAGTGATGTCGTCCTCGGGCCCGGGGCCGGAAGTGATGTCATCCTCGGGGCTGGGACCGGAAGTGATGTCATCCTCGGGGCTGGAAGTGATGTCATCCTCGGGCCCGGGACCGGAAGTGATGTCGTCCTTGGGCCCGGGACCGGAAGTGATGTCGTCCTCGGGACCGGGAAAGGAAGTAATGTCATCCTCGGGCCCGGGACCGGAAGTGATGTCGTCCTCGGGGGCCAGGACCGGAAGTGATGTCGTCCTCGGGGACGGGACCGGAAGTGATGTCGTCCTCGGGGCCGGAAGTGATGTCATCTTCGGGGACGGGACCGGAAGTGATGTCATCCTTGGGGCCGGAAGTGATGTCATCCTCGGGCCCGGGACCGGAAGTGATGTCATCCTCAGGGCTGGGGCCGGAAGTGATGTCATCCTCGGGGGCCAGGACCGGAAAGTGATGTCATCCTCGAGGCTGGAACCGGAAGTGATGTCATCCTCGAGGCTGGAGCCGGAAGTGATGTCGTCCTCGGGACCGGGACCGGAAGTGATGTCATCCTCGGGGCCCGGGACCGGAAGTGATGTCATCCTCGGGGCAGGGACCGGAAGTGATGTGTCCCGAGTCGAGGTGGAGGCTCCTGGTGGGATTTTCCGGGAAAGGCCTGCAGGGAACTTAGAAAGAGCGTAAGTGTACCCCGCCCCGCCCCCCCGGGCAGATGTATTATCAGTCATCTCTAAGCCCTTCAGCTGCCTCCTATGCACACGTGTGTGACAATAGGTTGAAAAGGATTTGCAAATCATTGTCTTCTGTTTTTATTTACGTTTTACACAACGTCCCAACTTCATTGGAATTGGGGTTGTAATTTCAGTGACTTTCGCATGGCTTACATCAGTGGTCCTCAAACTGTGTGGCGGGCCCCCCTAAGGGGATGTGAAGTAACAAAAAGGGGGCGCGAAGATGTGAAAAAAAGAAAACAAGAATCGAAAATATGAAAAATACATCCATTGAAACCAAAACAAATGAACTTAAACTACATTCTGATACTAGAATAATAAATATAGAGTTAGATAAATGTCGATAAAAGTTAAGTAGGTATAATAAAATATGCATTTATGATATGTCATTAATTAAAAAAGAACAAATTGGTATAAGTGGGCTCCTTTCAAAAAAAACGTTAGGGGGGGCGCGATTAAAACTGCTATAAAAACTCGGGTCGCAAATACTTAAAGGTTGAGAAACGCTGGCTTACATGTTACTGCCGACTACACCAATGACAATTGCTGCATATGAAGAAAATGTCCTCAGAGGCGTCACATCGCAAGACAGGCTTAGTGGCTTGGCTGTACGCTCAATCGAAAACGAGTGTGCCAGACAGCTTGACGTGTCAAAGATTGGTGAAGGTTTTGCGCAACAGAAGACACGCAAGTGAGTATTTTAAGATACTAGTGATATTGTGATTTGTCACTTGTCAGTTAATTCCATTTTTGTAAGCTATAACAGTTTACCACGTCTATGATCTGTTTTATTGTGTACCTTAGTATGGCTTACTGAGCATCAGTGTCACTACTGTGAGGATTTCTGAGCGGCAACACTTTATATTAGAACGTTAGAACAATCTGGACGAGAAGAGGCTATTTGGCCCAGCAGAGCTGGCCAGTCCTGTCCAATTAATTCTTCTAAAGTCACATCAAGTTGAGTTTTGAAGGACCGTAAAGTCCTACTGTCCACCACACCACATGGTCACTTATTCCATGTGTCTATCGTTCTCTAAATGAAGAAAAACTGCCTAATGTTTGTGCGAAGTTTACCCTTAACAAGCTTCTAACTGTGTCCTCGTGTGCTTGATGAGCTTCTTTTAAAATAACAGTCTTTATCCTCTGGACTGATTCCCTTCATAGTATTAAACACCTCAGTCAGGTCTCCTCTTCATCCTCTTTTGCTCAAACAGTAAAGGCTCAGCTCTTTTAATCTTTCCTCCTAATTCGTCCCCTGCAGCCCTGGACTCAGCCCAGTCGCTCTTCTCTGCACCTTCTCTATGTGCTGCTATGACCTTTTTATGATGTCCATTACCTCAGGACTTGTGTAAAGCAGGTCGATTGTGTAGTAGTGTCCTGTCAGCCGGTGTTGTCCTTTTAATTTGTTACAAATTGAAAATTCTTCATTTAACATTTCTACTTTCTAGCTTACGTTTCATTTTAATCATCATCCGTCATAAAGTTGTCTTGGAAAAGTAAACGGGTTCACATTTTACAATATGCTACTACTACTACTACTGCCCACGCCTCCCACAATTTATTTGATTTTTTTGCTAACTTACAGTGGCTTTAATAAAGCTATTAAAAAAGTTATTACAAATTCCACTTAGATGGGCTGGTGCGTTTGTCACCGGCGTGTGTGATCTGATAGAGTGACGCTGTCACGGATGCCACTGCCCAGCCGGCCCAATAAGATCTAATAAATTGCTAAGAGTTATGCTAGACAGGAGGAGCCCACCTCACGCAGCTGCACAGAGACCTCCAGCAAACTAACTGTGCCACTGGTCACCCAGCAGGATTCTTTAGCCATTTTGTTTTGTGGCCGTATTCTGGGATGATGTTCCTAAGAAAGAAAGAACCTTGCCTGAAGAAGGGGCCTGAGTTGCCTCGAAAGCTTGCATATTGTAATATTGTAAAGGGGTTGTTTTGCTTGACTTTTCACCACAGAAAGAAAGAAAGAAAGAAAGAAAGAAAGAAAGAAAGAAAGAAAGAAAGAAAGAAAGTGTAGCTGCACTTGTCGAGGGATGTTCAATAGTTCAGAATACAGCAACCCGAACGGCAGTCCGGCAGTAGGACTCGTACAAAAAAAAAAAAAACTCCACAGTCCCAGTGCGTTTGCTTTAAAATTTTTAATGAAATTCAAGCAAACAGTTCACTCAAAAAAATAAATAAATAAAGAAGAAAGTTTGCGGTGGGCTGGCACCCTGCCTGGGGTTTGTTTCCTGCCTTGCGCCCTGTGTTGGCTGGGATTGGCTCCAGCAGACCCCTGTGACCCTGTAGTTAGGATATAGCGGGTTGGATAATGGATGGATGGAAGAAAAAAGTTGATAATTCACACACACACACGCACACACACACAAGTTGTCGTCTATAAGGTTTCCATGTAAGGTTTATGTGTGCAGGTGACATTTCTTAAAGTCTCTACGTGTTATCACATACAGTAGGACCTCCGCTTGACGCCAATATGACCATAACGGCGCTCCGTCTAGCAGTTCACATTTCTTGCTAGCTGTCTTCCTTCAATCTGAGCTCGTTCTATTGTTGATTATAGGAGGTAGACAGAATCTTCCAAGTTACATTCAAAAGTAAGGTGAATTTACTATTAATATTAACTTAAATGATGCGTCTCTTACAGTGGCAGGAAACTGGGATGAGTATGAAAAGAAAGAAAGAAAGAAAGAAAGAAAGAAAGAACAAAAAAAGAACGAAAGAAAGAAAGAAAGAAAGAAAGAAAGAAAGAAAGAAAGAAAGAA
>JANRMT010062850.1:13916092-13926198 GCA_026402145.1 Polypterus bichir lapradei | reverse complement strand
GAAGAAGAAGAAGAAGAAGAAGAAGAAGAAGAAGAAGAAGAAAGGAATGTAAATGGTACTTTAGAGCGAGAAAAGCTGAAAAACAAGAAGAAGAAGAAGAAGAAGAAGAAGAAGGGAATGTAAATGGTACATTAAAGTGAGAAAAGCTGAAGAAGAAGACAAAAAAGAAGAAGAAGAAGGGAATGTAAATGGTACTTTAGAGCGAGAAAAGCTGAAAAAGAATAAGTAGAAGAAGAAGAAGAAGAAGAAGGGAATGTAAATGGTACTTTAGATCAAGTAAAGCTGAAGAAGAAGAAGGCAAAGAAGAAGAAGAAGAATGGAATGTAAACAGTACTTTGGAGCGAGAAAAGCTTGAGAAGAAGGTTAGTGATTTTCATGGCTGCTGCCCTCTCATTTCCCTTCCTCAGATAACGTTTTCAAACTGAAAGAGGACTACATAACTGAATGGCTTAGCCATTGCAAATCGACTAAGAAACTGAGGGATTGACTCTCCAGAACACAATGAACAAGCCAATCAGATTAACCAAACCTTTGTGATCACAATTGGAAGTTAATAATCAATCAGCACATAATTGATTGATAAATGTGAAAACCTGTAAATGAATGAATTCATAAACGTGGCAGGGCTGGATTAATAAAGTGGCAGATTAGCCCGGCAACCATTGATTAAAATTAGAATGTAGGACCGGCACGATTAATCCATTGGTCTGCAATTCAAATTTGAAATTAATTTGCTGATTGATGAATCCAACATTCTTCACACAATTAAGATTGATAATTAATAAACTGATTGATACACTTTGCAGTCTTTTTAATTAATATTACTGATTTACGCATGTATTTGTAACACCCGGTAGACGATGATGAATAGTAGAATTAAATAAAGTGGTTGATAAATCCAACAATTTATTATCAGAATTTAAAACTGATCAAATATTTGATTAACCCCACAATCATTAATGAAAACTGGAAATTAATCAATTAACTGGTTAATCTGAAGGACTGCAAGTAACAAGAAGAAATTGATTGATGAATGCGAGAGTCGGCGATTAAAATTAAAAATGAATAAGCTGATGAATCCCACAATCAGTGAATAAAACAGATAATAAATTGATGGATGAATGCAATGCTCTGTGATTAAAACTGAAAAATTGATTGATAAATGTGGCGGCCTGTAATTAATACTGAAGATTTATAAACTGATTCATAAACCGAGGGCAGCCGGATTAACGCTGAAAGTCAGGCACTTTTGGATGAAAATGTTAAAATGGCTGAAAGTGTTTCATTCATCGAATGCAAACTATAGATTAATAAATGGATTGATGGATCTACGAGTCTGTGATGAAAATTAGACTTCATTAATAGATTGATAAACCTGGCCGTCAGTATCCCGTAATGGAGATTTACAAATTGATGCACAAAAACCCAACAGGCCTTGATGAATGTGGGATCGTAATGTAGTAAGCGATAGGCTCGCCTCTCTGTGATTAATACTCGAGATTAATAAAATGATGGATGTCCCTCACCGTATTGTGGTAACCTTGAAAGGTAAAAGTCAGCGACAGGCTTTGTTGAGCTAACGGGGCCACACAACGAGTGACGCTGACGACGCGGCTCTGTCGGTCTTTTAGGGGACGTGGAGGGGCAGACACACACGAGGCGTGGCCACGTGTTAGCGACAGCCTACAGGGAGCTCCACACTGGCCACGGACTTCAGGGAACGATGCCGATATTCCTTGGATTTATTGTCCGGGATTTATTTAGTATCAGGGAAAATCTGACCGTGCTGGGCATAACGCCTTAATGTGGCTCAAAACTGAGGGGGTTGAGTATAAGGCCGACATCCCCTGCAAGGGTCTCCCTATTGTTCTGAAAGATGGAGGGGTCTTGGTCCAGCCTGGCCCTCATTATCTCTTCCCAGTGGCTGCTGTTCAGGCAGCCAAAGGGTTACTGCGCCTCCGAAAGGCTCTGACATTTTGCTAATGCTCTGTGTTAATTGATTCTCTCATTTCCATTTGTCTCTGTTAGAGGCAGACAGATGAGAGAGTCTCTGCCGCGCCAGGCTTGGCTCCATGCCCGGCAATGCTAGCTCTCTCACTCTCTGAAATCCCACTTCTAAATGCATGACAAAGTATAGGCGCACTGAGAAATAAGAAAAAAAATAAATAATAAGAGCTTAATGCGAGGAAATCAGGACGCTTTCAATCCTGCATCACCTTGTGTGCTCCTTCACAATGTGCGCCTTTGTGTGAGACACGCAGAGAAGAGCCGACTCCTCCTTCATCTGTCCACTCTCGTCTCCGTCCTTCGGCAGTCCACCAAAGTGAACGAGTCCATCTCTCTCATTACCTCCGTGACTAAGACCTCTACCTGCCACTCATTTCACTCGGAAAGATATTTGACATGTCACATTTCATGATTTGCCTACAGCCAGGAATTCGTGCCCATTAGCCATTGAGCACATCCTTAGGAGAGACAGCCAGGAAAAAAAAAGGCATGCTGAAAATTGTCACCAAAGTGGAATAATCGGAAACTGGATCGATGTGAAGAATGGAGTCATTTTATATCAGAAAGTAAACATACTAGGAATAACTGAGCATTTCATTCTGGGGGCATGAGAGGCAGCAAAAGGCAGAGTCTCAAAACTTACTGAAATGAATATGAGAGTAGGAAGTGTAAAGGATATCATGGATATAGAAGTGTCAGGATGGAGAAGAGGGCAACCGCAGACAAAGTGGATGGGCTGTGTGAACAGAGATCTAAGAGAGAGAGGGGCGTCAGGAGAGGAAGAGTACGACACAGGGGAATGGAGGAGGCTGGTCGAATATAGTGACCCCACATTAAAGGGGGAAAGCTTCAGGAGAAGAAGAAGAAGAAGATGGGAGTGTAGAAAATACTTTCCAGAGAGAAAAGCAAGAGTAAAAGCTAGGAGAAATAACTTTTGTGGAGCTAAGAGATGATGAAAAAAGGTTGTGACTCCATACTAAGTGACATTAATATGAGAATAGGAAGTGTAAAGGGTATCATGGATATGGAAGTTTCAGGATGGAGAAGAGGGCAACCGCAGACAAAGTGGATGGGCTGTGTGAACGGAGATCTAAGAGAGAGAGGGGCGTCAGGAGAGGAAGAGTACGACACAAGAGAATGGAGGAGGCTGGTCGAATATAGTGACCCCACATTAAAGGGGGAAAGCTTCAGAAGAAGAAGAAGAGGAGGGGGGTGTAAACAGTACTTTTTAGTGAGAAAAGCATGCAACTATATTTAAGGGTAATAACTAGGAGAAATACATTCTGTGGTGCTATGAGATGATGAAAAAAGGCTGTGACTGCGTACTAACTGAAATGAATTTGAGAGCAGGGAGTGTAAAGGGTATCATGGATATGGAAGTGTCAGGATGGAGAAGAGGGCAACCACAGACAAAGTGGATGGGCTATGTGAATGAAAACTGAAGAGAGAATGTCAGGTGAGAAAGTGTTCAACACATGAGAATGGAGGAGGCTGGTCACATATACTGACCACCAATGAAGAAGAAGAAGAAGAAGAAGATGATGAAAAAGAATTGAGTGTAAATGGCACTTAACAGCAAGAATGGGAATGCAACTACTAGGAGAGCAAAAGATATGGGTCCATCTGGCAGCGTCATAGTTCAGGTCCTTAACTGAACAGCCAATTGGATTGCACATTTATGGCAGTTGGTTTGCTTGACTTACTGTCCCTTGTGTAACATTGCTGGCATATGGAGGTCTGCATCTTGATTCAATTGGCGCACACATGATCACATCTCTTTTCTTCTGTCCAGGACACCGTCCCCTCAGTCACTGGTCCATCCAATTGGTCAGTGCTGGTGTTTGGCCCATTAATCGCTTCTGCTCCGTCCTTCATTTGCATAAAGCTCTCTCTCTCAGCACAACTTGTACTCCAGCGTAATATTAATTAACATCAACAAATAGACTTTGGGGTATTTAGTGTTTCTATTGGAAGGGGATTTTATTCCTAGATATTGATATATTGAAACCTAATACCCTAGATGTAGCATTCTGGTAAATTTCAGCTTTATACCTAAACAGGAAATAGTGATTGAGTGAGTGAATTAATCAGCTTTGATATATATTGTGATAATAATACACCAAAGACATCATAAAGGTTTGGGGCAGCCACTGATATATTGTTTTTCCCAGCTGCAAAAGGGTTTGTTGTATTAGAAATATCAAGTGCATTTCACAGAGTCCAAACTAGAACTGGCTATAGTAGCCCAAGATGGAGGCTTTAAAGGTCTAGAGAGGAAATGATGTCATCAAAATGGCCGGGACCAGAAGTGACATCAGCAAAGGGGCCGGCTTTGGAAGTGACGTCAGCAAAGGGGCCGGCTTTGGAAGTGACGTCAGCAAAGGGGTCGGCTTTGGAAATTACGTCTTCTGAGGCGCAGGAACCTTGCAGGATTTTCCGGAAAAGATCTGTAGGGAACTGAGAAAGACAGTCAGCGCACTCCGCCGCTCCCTGGTCAGATGTTTCATTACACTTACTCAGGCCCTTTAGCTGCCTCCTACTCGCAAGTGTGTGACAATATAAATATATCAACAAGTCAGAGGGAATAAATGTTAAATATGAATATGAATAAACGCAAACCTGGTGGTCCCAGTTTAATTTTCGCCTTCTTTCTTTAAATTCCAATACCAGGTGCAGATACAAGCAAAGCAAAAACAAGTTGCCTTTCAGAGCTTAAATGAAGAGTTCTTTGAACGTGGGTCATGAGGATGGAGCAGCCTTAAAACTTAAAGGTGTTGTCTTCTTGGCACTGCAGAGGGAAGGGAGGAAGACATGATTAGTGGCAGCGTCCCCTCTTGTCCCTGAAGAAGTATTACACACCTTAGATGAGCTTGGAGGGAGACCCTCTGATGCACATGCATGACAATATAAATATAGTAATAAGAAAGAAATATCCATATAATGTTGTAGAAAAATAATGAAAGCGATCGAAAACCAAAGCATTTGATAACAAACAGTTATACAGAAAAAAATGGTGGTTAGAAATGCTGTGGCCAGAAGTGACGTCATTGGAAAGGAACTGGAAGTGATGTCATCATGGGAGAGACAGAAGTGATGTTATCATCAGGAGCCAGAAGTGACGTCATAGGAAAGGAACTGGAAGTGATGTCATCATGGGTGAGAGAGAAGTGACGTCATAGGAAAGGAACTGGAAGTGATGTCATCATGGGTGAGAGAGAAGTGACGTCATAGGAAAGGAACTGGAAGTGATGTCATCATTAGGAGCCAGAAGTGACGTCATAGGAAAGGAACTGGAAGTGATGTCATCATGGGTGAGACAGAAGTGATGTCATCATCTGGAGCCAGAAGTGATGTCATAGGGAAGGAACTGGAAGTGATGTCATCATGGATGAGACAGAAGTGATGTCATAGGAAAGGAACTGGAAGTGATGTCATCATGGGTGAGACGGAAGTGATGTCATCATCAGGAGCCGGAAGTGACGTCATAGGAAAGGAACTGGAAGTGATGTCATCAATGGGAAGCGGAAAGTGACGGTATGCAGCCATTTTGTGAATCCAGAAGTATAGCAGGTGAGTTATTTTTCTTCTTTGGGTCTGATGATAAAGAGAGGGATGTCAGTACAGCAAATCAACCATTCATCTCGTAATATTTCACTTAACTCATGGCTTGTTGACTGCCCCCTAAGCACACGTGTGTGACAATATATACTTTAGGCATGCTACCTTTTAAAGACAGATAATCGAATAATTCAAAACTTTTTGCTATCTATTGCCCTATTTGTACCTTTCCTCTGTATCTGTGTGTGTGTGAATGTCTTTTAACTGGCGCTCCATCTCTCAAACACATTCCCGTAAAGCCCGCGTGTCAGGCTCTCTCATTGTTTTCTAAGGACCTCTCACCTCCTATTTGCTGTCTTTGAAAGCACCGTGTGTCTCATACGTCTTTACTCTTTCACATGTGTCTCACACTTGCACTTCCTCTTTTGTTGCATCATGGAAGCCAAACAGACCAATCAGATTGCTCAGATGGACTGGACGCACAGACCTTAGTGTTTTATTATACAGTAGACATATACAAGTATATACAGATGCTAAGGGTTGTCTGTCACGCAAAATCTCCCCTGGGCCTTTTTTTTTTGTGACACTTTTTGCTGTGACACACATTACTACCCATGAATTGTACGTGCAGGGTACCTCAGCCACAAAATAGGGTTTTGGCTCCTTCTCATGTCTGGCACCACGGCTAACAGTAAAACCACAGCGGCGCCTGACAGGTGTCACAAAATAAGAACACAAAAACAAGCATTAAGTGCTGGGGAAGCTTCATCGTGTGATCTCCAGATGAAGAGTGATCAATAGCGACTGATCTTCTGGTCAGATGTCAGATTTACAGTTGACCACAGGGCACAATCGGTAGTGTTCTTTTATACCATGAAAGAGGAAGTCAAATTACAACAAACAGAGGAGCAGGAAATGACATGAGTACAAGAACTGGAAGTGATGTCTTCAATGAGGTGACGGAAGTGACGTCATCATATAGGGACTACAAGTGATGTCATCGGAAGAGGATGGAACTGACGACATCAGATGGGGACCAGAAGTTACGTCATTGGAAGAGGATGGAAGTGATGACACCAGATAGTGACCAGAAGTGACGTCGCCATGGGGGGGATCAGAAGTTACGCCATCGGAAGAGAATGGAAGTGACGACATCAGATGGGGACCAGAAGTGACGTCATCATGTGGGGATCAGAAGTGATGTCATCAGATGGGGACCCCGAAGTAACATCATCAGAAGAGGACGGAAATGAGATCATCATATGTGGACCAGAAGTGACATCATCGGAAGAGGACGGAGGTGATGCCATCATATGGGGACTGAAAGTGCCGTCATTGGAAGAGGATGGAAGTGATGTCATCAGATTGGGGACCCAAAGTGACATCATCGGAAGAGGATGGAAGTGACGTCATCATAGGGGGATCAGAAGTGATGTCATCGGAAGAGGATGGAAGTAATGTCATCAGATGGGGACCCGAAGTGAAGTTATTGCTCGGGGCCGGAGGGGATGTCATCAGATTGGTAAGGGAATTGTTGTCGTCTGGCTGGGATGAAAACAATTGGCTATTCTTCTGTAGGTCTGTTGGGAAAAAGAACAAGGCGTTAATATTTGTCTGCGACCCTCTATCTGTTGTACTTTCACTCTCATTTGGACCTTTTGGCTGCCTCCTAAGCACACGTGTGTGACACAGGAAAAGAACTGTGGTGAGCTCTGGTGACAGTGAAGGACATTGCACAGGCCAGCTGATCGTATTCATCTCAAGCACGTATCCTGCGCTCTGCACGTGACAGAAAGGGTCTGCCGAGCACACGGCATGTCTGTCAGGAGAGGTGCCTCAGCGATATTGGATGGCAGTGAAAGATATGGCAGTAACCACGGTGGGGTGACCTGGGGTACGGTGTTTCGTGAGAGGCGCATGCACCATCTTTATCTGTGTTACGAGTCCCTAAAAATATCACGCTGCACCTTATCACACAAGAGGCGCACCTGCATGGCAATAGAATTAGTGGAACAGGTCTGAGTGGGTGTTACTGGCATGCATTTCACACGGTGACATTTTAACACGAATCCATGACAGTGTGAATCCTAAAGGACACCGTTTAAGGGATCTTTCATCTCTGGCCTATTGCAAGCCATTAGTGCGGACTAGCTGTTGATCGCTCACCACAGATTTATAAGCCATTGTGGGCCCCATGCAGTAAGAAGATTGTGGGCTTGCTTCCCGGGTCCTCCCTGCGTGGAGAGCACTTTGAGCAGTGAGTGAGAAAAGCACTAAATACAAGTAAAGAATTATTCATATTATTATTATCTTCCCCCTCCCTTATTTTCCCTACAGCTCAGATATCATCATGTCATTATTTTAAGTAACTGTAGGTGGCAGCATGGTGCATTTGTAGTGTAACGTGTGCTTGTGGTGTTCACTCCAGGCTGACAAGAAGTGAATCGTCACTTTAGATTGTGTGATTAATGGCGTGTCTCCCCCACCGTGTTGTCTTCCACTCCTCTCGATCTCAACAGACATGTTTGTTGCAAGGGCTGAAAACCTTTGTACAACATATTTCACTTTTCCTACGTGAGAATGAGTTTCAAACATCAAATGGCAGACCTCCACAGAAGTTGTTCATTGAAGCCCACTCCCAAAAATCCCTAAAGGAATCTTACAAAGGCAGCGTGTAAACAGATGAGCACGGCAAACACAATCTGTCCATCGCTTTCACCACCAACTCGAAGGCCCACACTGGTTCCTACAAGGCAACATAGCAGAACAGAAGGAACATGCCGGACAAACTCCGAACGGCCGATGGGACATTGATGACGGAGCAGGAATACAGAGTGAAGCTTGACATGTGGAAACGGAGTGCTCTTGGGGTGAAAGCAGGGCTGGGGGCTTCTCATGGCAAAATACTGCTGGCCCGATGTTCATTTGCCTGCTTGTGGTCCTCAGAGCCACCAGAGGGCAGTCGGCCTTTTGAGAGTGTAATGCCATTTGGTGACCTCCGCTCTCGCCGTATGGCTCTAGACCCCAACCATCAGAGTTACTGCTGCAGGCTTTATTTTATGTTTCTAAAAATTGTGAAATGAGTTGTAACATATGTGGAACAGCTGAGTGTCGCAAAAGAGTGGAGTTTATGTTACTGCCCAGCTGGAAGGTAAAAAATACTCTATGTGGTCGTGATGGAGACTTGAGGAGCCTCTGGGTGAACCTAACAGATATGTCACCAGGTTAATTGGTGCTCTAGTGCTAGATAGAGTCTGTGTGTGTATATGTGTGTGTGTGTGTGAGAGAGAGAGAAAGAGTAAGGTACAAATTAGGAGCTCAAACAGGAGTTAGGAGTTTAGATCAGGAGTTACTGTGTGAAGCCTAGAAACAGAAACAAGCTTGACCTCAAACTTGAGAAGCAGGGTTTGTGGCCTGCACTACTCGAAAAAGAGCCAAGCTTGAATTCAATACAAAGAAAAGAGAGAGGAACCATGAAAAACCCTGGCCCAAATGACAAAAAATAATATATTTTAAAAATGTATTGCAAACAGTAAAACAAAATGTAAGGACATGGAAGCAGAATTACTTGCCTGACAAGTAAATGAAACGTTAACAAATTCAAGCCCACAGTCCACAGGAAATCTGAATAACAAAAGTACAGATCATGACCAGAGAATCAAAAACAAGAGCACTTGCAAAGTTCCAAAAGTCAAAAATCTAAATCCAGAAAAAAGGTGAAAAAACATAACTCTAAGCCAATGTCTCCAGTCTAATAGGTGGGGCATCAGGAGGACTCACCCCCTTGGCACAAGTGGAATACAACAAAAATTGGGTAAGTGCAGTGGCGGAACCAGAAGGTCGGGGGCATGGGGGAAGATATCCAGAACCCCATCCACCCCAAATGACAAAATCATCCACTGTAACCAATCAACTAATAACAAGCAGAAACCGTTTATTACAACCAGTAGATGGACCACCTCACCCCACTCAACATTCAGGGGAAAACATCATCCTCATCCTGGTCACCACGCCTGAAAACAACCTCTGCCACTAAACTACCCTCACCAATGTCCAGGAACCAACTGACATAACCAGACACCCTCACTCCTTTGTAACCCCCTACTCTCCAAATCAACCTCCACAAACAGCCAGCAGCCTCCATCACTGACCCCACTGAATCAACGTCTGCAATCAATTACAGCAACACAGCAATAAAGAAGGGGGGGACCACTAATGAACAGTCTCCTCCTGCTTCAAAACGTAATTGAAAAGTAAATGGAAATCCATAATAAACTGCAAAACATGAATACACTAAATACTCATTAAGGAAAAACAAAATACAAAAAGTGGGGAAACAAGAACAACTACAGAAATATCATTTACAAAAGAATATTCAAAAATAAATAAATAAATAAATAAATAAATAAATAAATAAATAAATAAATAAAAAGAAAGGACACAAGGCCAGGATATGAGACCATGGCAGCACCATAACAGGGTGGGAGAGCATCCATTATATAGTGCCTTTCATATCTATCTATCTATCTATCTATCTATCT
>JANRMT010062850.1:13874551-13887917 GCA_026402145.1 Polypterus bichir lapradei | reverse complement strand
AGCTGACCAATCACACCAAAGCTGAACTGACCCAAGCTGACCAATCACACTGAAGCTGAACTGACCAATCACACCAAAGCTGAACTGACCAATCACACCAAAGCTAAATTAAACCAAGCTGACCTATCACAGCAAAGGTGAACTGACCAATCACACCAAAGCTGAACTGACCCAAGCTGACCAATCACACCGAAGCTGAACTGACCAATCACACCAAAGCAGAACTGACCCAAGCTGACCAATCACAGCAAAGCTGAACTTGCCAATCACACCAAAGCTGAACTGACCAATCTGATCGCTCTGAGTGATTGGACATACACATGCACACACACAAAACTTAGTGTTTTATTTATTGGTTCAGTTTTAAAGAACTGCACTTTATATTTTTCTGAGTGATGGCAGTGGGAGAACCAGCAACATCCAGACACGTTTACCCCCCTACCCCCCCCCCCCCCCGCCAAAATACCATATTTATGTGTATGATAGATGACATCCTGGACAGGAGGCCAATCCTTAATTACCCTGGTAGGGATGCCAGAGGGAGACACAGGCAGGAGAGTTTGCTGAATAATTCTAAGGGTGTGGGTGTAATGGAAGGACTGGGGGTGGGTTGGGTGACCACACTAAAATATTATACTGTACATTCCTGTTGAGGATTCACCTTTAAAATAACAACCAAGATCACTCCAGCAATGGACATCCTTTATTCAACAGATGTGAAGGAGCACCGGCATAAGAACACCACAGGTCACTGTGACAAATGGCAACCATTAATTGGAAGAGCTGTGTTTATATCAACTAGGAACATCTGCATAACAGAGATGTGTAACACCAATTTTACACAAATCAAGATAAAGATAACTTATCTCACATCACACATTATAATTTGCTTGGGTGGGAAGTGCCATGCATGGATAACACTGGGAGTCCTGTCAGGTGCTTTGAGTCCCACCTCTTGATAAGATCCTACTGTGTATCCTGGTGAGGAGAGACTTCAAGGGTTCTCCCTCTCCTTATCTCCCTGCACATCTCCTCACCAGGTCCTATTACCTGTTCCCTCCAGAGGACCACAGGGTAGCAGTTAGAATCTTCGCAACCTGGGATGAAGGAACACCATCTCCAGCTCAGCCTGACAAAGGCTCAATTGTTTCTTCAACACCCCATCTCTGTTCATCTTGGGTTACTATTGCTAACGCCTGCCAAGTCTGTCTACAACCTTGGGGTGCTGATCAATGGCCAGCTGTCTTTCCCATGGCCATGTTGAAATGGTCTCTTGGACATACACATTCACTCTAAGCAACATCTGCAACATCAGACCATAGCTGATGAAGTAGGCAGCAAAACTCATGGCCCAGGCTTTGGTCTTGTCAAATGTAGACCACTGTAACTTTCTGCAGGCTGGGGTACCTGCATGTTCTACCAAGCCAGTGCAGATGATTCAAAATACAGAAGAGGTGGGCATTTGTCACTCTTCTTTTCAGACCCCAACATGGGCTCCTTGTAGCTGCAGGCATTAAGTTCAAGTCCCTCATGACTGCCTACAGAGTAGTCACTGGGGCAGCACCTACGTACATGGAGGTCCTGTGCTATTTCTCGACCACTCAGGTCTGCTAATGAACAACATCTCTGTGTGACATCAAATCTCAAGCCAGACTCCTTTCATGTGCACCTGCTAGTTGGTGGAATGGACTGTCCACCTCCATTTGAACTCCAGACCTCCTCAATGTGTTTAAGAAGCTTGTTTGGTGGCTTTTTGGGACCTACCAAATGTAACCAGCTGTCATTTTGCTATCATCAACTTTTGTACCCTTGTGCAGTAACACCTGTCACCAAACAGTCCACCAGAGTGATGGTGACTCGATTATGCTGACCCCTTGTAGTGGTGCCACATAGGGGGTTTAATTTATTTATAGGTATGTTAATAACAGCATTGGCTACACAGATTTGTAAATAGGGGGTCTGTGTCTTTAAACAGGTATGCACAGATGCAGAGGGGCTTGTGGGATTTGTCGGCACTGTACACATCAAAACTGGTAGAGAAGGAAGTGGCTTCAGCAGCACCTAAGCCCCTTTACCAACTGGACGTCTGCAGCAGAGAAGGATTGTGCACGGCCAGCAGACCGAGGGATGGCGGTGGGTTCCTTATTTTCCCCAGTCCAGCCCACCAATGCTCTTTGTGAAGAGGCGCACCTCAGAAGACCATTTCTCTCCTGGACTCTGGTGGCAGGATGGTGTTCTCTATTCGTGAAGCAGTTTACTAAAGGGGAGTATTCCGCCACATCTTTCTATCCATTAACCGGTGATTGCACTTCAAGATCCACCTTCATCGCCTACCACACCTACTGTGTCCCTTGTACTAAGTGCAAAACTAAGGGGGTCAGGGCTTTGGCAGCTGCTGCACCTTGTCTGTGGAACTCCTTAGCTAATTACATGAAGGAGACCCCCTCATGACTGAAGATGCATTTCTATTCTCTAGCTTTCTGTGATCTTCAGTGATACTGATGGCTCTTTCCTCATATTCATTTGTTTGTTTTCAATTTAATGTGTTGGATTGTGTTTTATTCTATTCATTTTATTTATGTTTATTGTATATTTTATTGTAAATGCACTTTGGCTATTGATGTGATCTATAAAAAAATTGACATTTATTTACTCTAAACACCATTGGGGGGGTTCATTTTCTATCTTTCTTTGTCATGTTTGTAACTAGTGTGATAGAACCGGGGGCTTCAGTGATCCCCTAACCCCCAAACACGATGACAAAGAGTCCCCCAGGTTCAAGTAAAGGATGGTCTATTTACCAATTCCTCCACAAAGTAACACAAGCACAAAGACGAGTTATCTCCCAATTCCTCTCCCCACTGCACTGCCCTCCTCCAGTCGAGTGTTGCTCCATGTCCTCCCAGCTCCGACTCGCCTGGGCAATGGAATGCGGCCCCTTTTATTAAGGATCTGGGAGTATTTCCAGTGCCTGGTCCTTTGCCCGATGGTTTTACTTCCGGGTCATACAGAAGTCCCACTTAACTAGGGAGCTCATCTTCCTGCAACACCCATGGTCCCCAGCAGGGCTGTGTTGCTGGACTACATCTCCCAGCATTCCCTGCTGGTTCCCAAATGGGTGCCGATACAGAGGGCTGCTGCCATCTAGCATTCTTGGGGAATAGCATATCCTCTGCAGCGTCTTCTGGTGGGCTCCAGGGGGAGGCAACCATGACACCTGACAGAGGCCCCGAGCAGTGGGAGGCTAAAGCTACGGCAAATGAAATGGGAATCCCTGCCGTCTTCAAATCAGGTCGGCGTCACAGAAGACCAAGACGTCTTATTGATCTGACGCAGAAGGAGATGATCAGGAATCGAAAGATCCCGAAATAAAATTCAGAAGAAGCACGTTTCGCGTTATGATGGATTCCTTAAATTCAGGATTGTCCAGCCGTTTTGAAAGCCTAAACAACAAATGTTGCCTTTTTGGTCCAGTTTTAAACTTTAGGAGATCTCAGCATCTTGGGCAAATTTACACGCAAAATATTCAAAGGATCTGTCACATCATTTGAAAGATGAGGTGATTCACATCATGAACGTGTGTGACGCAAATGTTAGGGTCTGAAGGTGGGCACTGTGATCGCTGATATCATATCATGAGATACACAAACAGAAATACAAAATGATACATTATATATTATATATTAGTAATTTTATTTCAGAGCTACCAAACCCTCCACGCATCATGAAACACGACATGCAATACGACATTATAGAAATTTAATTACGGTTAGCACAAAATTTTAGTGTGATTGACGTTAAGCTTGAGTGTAGCACAGGCACTCAATCACTCAATCAGCTTGGGGAGGCAAAATTATCGTATTTGGGCTCATAATTGTCAGGGGTCCAAGATTTTCTGCCTCCAGCCGTCACTTCCAGGCCTGGCTCCTTCCTTTCTCCAGGTTGTGACGCCCATCTGTCTGCTTGGAGCCTCCCATCCGGGTAAGGAACCATCTGGTTGGGATGCCCATCCAACCCCTGTGGCATTTACAGTAGTTATTATAGGAAATAAGGAATACATACTGTATATATTTGTTGGTGGATCTACTTGGCCATTTTTTCCTGGTGTGTTGCTAATATTTGGG
Source organism: Polypterus bichir lapradei (assembly GCA_026402145.1). NCBI lineage: Eukaryota > Metazoa > Chordata > Cladistia > Polypteriformes > Polypteridae > Polypterus > Polypterus bichir. Next base: position 13,883,793 of record JANRMT010062850.1, on the reverse strand, counting down.
TGGCAGGCTTGGGTGTTGCCTCATTCTCATTCAACGCAAATCTGGTGGCAGCCGCCGTGCTTTCCTAGGAGTCAGGGTTCGTTACCCCCTTTTTCTAAATCGCTCGGGATAAAAGTGTCTGCTAACCAAGCAAACGTGAATCTTGAAGGAGACCGACCACGACACAAGGAGAACATGCAAACTGACTTTGGGCGAGGGACTTGAACCCAAAGACACAGGGCCTGTGATGACCACTGCGCCACCCTGTTGGAGAGCAACATGACAGACGACATCCATGGAGATTTGTAGAGACCTGGGATGCTGGCAGCCCCCCTGACTCCATTCCTAACTGTAAACAAGGGGTTAAACTATATGCTAGAAACCAAATAAAAAAACCCACCACAAAAAGAGAGCTGTTAGCGGCGTGCAGTGCAGCCGGGGGATCAAGTAGTGGATATAAAAAAAAAAAAAAAAAAAAGTCAGACCACACACTCTGTGTCAGAAGATTCAATGTCAGAGCAAAAATTCAAATAATGTCTTTTAAAGCAAAAACAGAAGACGCGCACATTAAAGAAAGAGAGATGAGCAAGAACAGATGTATTTCGAGAAAGATCAAGAGATAGCAGTTGATGTCTCATTTAAATAATCCCAGCAGTGCAGAGAAGCCATTGAGACATTATTGAAATGTTGGACGACTTAAGAGAAGCAGACAGCGCGGATCCAAAGACGGAGCGAAGCCTTGGAAATGTCCCAGCGAGAATACACGGCCAACTTTGACCTACTTCGACAGATCTGAGAGATATGCACTTGTTAATTGCGTTTCCTCCTGAAAAATAAAAGCGGCCATGGAGGTTGGGTTTACATATTGGGATGTTATTTCTTTTGGAGGAATTTATTAAATTATTCATTTAGTCGAGCAACAGAATGCCAAGTGGGAAAAATAAGCAGTTCAGGAAACGGGTGGTAATTCCACGTATGTATTGTCCACAGTTTTTACAAGTAGGTGGACCCTCATGAGAGAAGACCCTTGTCTCCTCCAGGCTGCTAAACGCCTTCCTAGGTACTGTCACACACACACACACACACACACGCACTTGGGAGGCCGTCTAAGACACAGAGACTGGGGTGGGCGGTGCTAATGCCTTTCCTCCCTCTTCCACAGACCAGCAGAAGGAAAGCCTGCCTAAGGCTCCACCTACTTCCTCTTACGAGATCTCACTTCCTGCCATGGTCCCACCACTTCCTGTCTCCTCGCCATAGAACCTGAAGCTTTAATTTGTGCTTTTTTCACCGTATGCATGGGGTCAGCCAGATGGGTTCTCCTCCTCCATTCACTTGTGTCAGCTGTAAGACTGAGCACCTTCAGATCTTGGGTTACCATATCCATCTATCTGCCATAACTCTGCTGTCCTTATCTCATGTTCCTCTTTGTGTTGCACCTGACCAAGTCACCTCTCCGTGGGCTTCATGCAGCTCTTTCCTTTTCATAACCTTAGGCGAGTCTCCTAGAATCCATCACAGGCTCCTCTGCTCTTCTCAATGTCCATGTTTCTGCTGCCTCGGTCGACACAGGTCTGAGTGCTGCCCTTTAACTTCAATCTCATTGCACATGAGATGTTTCCACTTCTGACTGACCTCATTCCCTCATTTGGCAATAAGCATTGACCCCAGAATTTTAATCGTTTCCACTTGTTTCGTTGTATTTCCTCGGCAGCCATAAGAACATAAGAAATCTGACAAACGAGAGGCAACCATTCTGTCCATCGAGCTCGTTTTGTTTAGCTAACAGCTGAGTTACCCCAACATCTCCTCCAGATTCTTCTTGAAGGTTGTCAAGGCTTCTGCTAAAACTGCGGTCCACAATTCTTAGGGGTCTCGCCTGTTTTTGACCATCCTGGTATTTTTCTAATGTCTTTTCCTATTGGTTGCAGTTTAGGGACCGAGTCTTCCACTACAATCTGATTGTCAGCAAATGGCACGTCACAGGGCTGAGGCAGAGAACCCCAAGTCCCATGATGCCCTGTGGAAATGCAGGGCAACCACTGCCACCTAGCATTCTGGGGGAGGCAGTGTCCTAAAGAAGATGCCTTCCCCCTTCTTCCATCTCTTGAGGTCCTGTCCAGGCTGTGCTGCTGTCCATCTCTTATAACAGTTATGTTGTAACATCTTAAGACAGGTGATATAGAAATGTCCGCTGAAAGCACCATGGAAGAATCAGCCTTGTGTTGATCTGCTCCCATATATCTATATCACCTGTCTTTAGATGTCACAACTTAACTGTTGTAAGAGACGGACAGCAGCACAACCTGGATGGCACCTCAAAAGATGGCTTCTTTAGGACACTGCCTCCCCCAAAACGCTATGTGGCAGTGGTGCCCTGGATTCCCAAAGGGCACCATGGGACTTGGAGTTCTACAGGATATCTCAGCCCTATTGGGTACCGTGGGTGCCGCCAGGGGGTGCTGTGGAAGTTGAGCAGCCATATGGCATGAGGTGAAAGAGAGAGCCACTTGAATGTGACTGTCAAAAAAGAGAAGGTTTGGTTGTACAAGTCTTTACAGACGTCAGTCCAAAATAGAACTGGTAGGGAGACAAAAGCCGGGCAGGGGAAATGCCATCGTCTGGGCAGGAAGTGGAAGTGATGTCATCTGGGCAGGGACCAGAAGTGATGTTGTTGGGCCAAGAAACCAGAAGTGATGTCATCAAGCCCAGGCGGAGAGAGGAGAAAGAGAAAGGATCAGTGCGCTCTGCCATCTCCTTGAGCCCTTCAGCATGCCCACGTGTGTGACACTCCAAATGGAGAGAGTGTGCCCAGGTTTTGCACGCCTTCTTCTAGTTAATGATGACCTTGACGGATTCATAAGGGGCATTTAAGTCTTTTTGTATTCATTCTCTTTCTATGCCTTTCCAAAATGAGATTGCCATGCAGATTTAATTTCCCTTTTTTTGTCATTTCCTTTTGTACCGTTAAATATTCTTCACTTTATCACTTTGTTTTTGGCAGGCTGGTATTTTGTTTTCCACATCTTGAGATGTTAACTGTTGCTGCTAAAGTGCCACCTCCAGACGTGGGCATTTTGATGTCATCTTCCTAGTCAATATCTGAGATGGTGAATGACGGTAACAAAGGATCTGAGTTGGTGAACAAATTCTAAAGAAAAGATTTTCACACATCTTCAGTAGTCAGGAATCTTTCCTCGTTTTTAGACTTTGAATTGTGAGTTTTCTTATTTGGGCATGTTGACCGTGGCTGGATTGTGATTTTCGCATAGCCGTTTCATCGCCTGAACAAACACCACGTTTTTATTTATTTATTTATTTTTAATTTTTCACCTTTCCAGTCATCCACTGCAGTGTGCTTTGTGGGAATAATTGACTTCATTCTCAAAATAATCGCCATCATTTTGGACGAGTGCTGGTGGAGGCCAATAACGTTTCATAAGGCAGCGACAGCATTTTGGGACCGCTGATCACATCCCAGTGCTAAACTGTGCCAGGATTTGAAGTGGGCCAATAAAAACGGAGCACCGAAAGCAATTTTGCAAAAATGAACATGCAAAAAAATTTGCAAAGCAGTGAGAGGCTGATTAGAAACTCTGAGAAACGTATGGCGGCTGTCAGAACTGCCAAAGGCATCCTGGTAAACTAAAACATTCATTTATTGTTGCACATTAGCTTCGTTCCTTTTTATTCGTTTTTGTTTTGGATTGCAGGTATAAAATACTCCAAACAATTATATGTATATATAAAACCTGCTTGCAAAAGTAATGGCTAGTTTTAATCAAACCAGATTTGTAAAATAATACAATGATTACATGTGGAGAATTACAAACGGGGCTCAGGAACCTTACAGGAGTGCCAGGGTCCCTCAAATACAGAAGAGAAAGCAACAAGTGGGAGCACACATGGCAGGATGAATGAGGTCACATGGACAGTGGAGTTTTTATTGTCATCATATAGGAGATGAAGAAAGAAAGAAAGAAAGAAAGAAAGAAAGAAAGAAAGAAAGAAAGAAAGAAAGAAAGATGGTTGCACTGACACATTAAAGCAGCATTTCTCAACCTTTACGTATTTGCGACTCCTGTTCCCCCCCCCCTTTTTGTTACTTCATGCCCCGCTGGGGGGCCTGCCCCACAGTTTGATAACCACTGCATTAGAACATTGGGACAATCCAGACCAGAAGAGGCCATTCAGTGCAACAGAGCTGGCCAGTCCTATCCACTTAATTCTTCTTAAATCACATCAAGTCGCATTTTGAAGGCCCTTAAAGTCCTACTGTTCACCACACTGCTTGGTCACTTATTCCAAATGTCTGTCCTTCTCTGCGTAAAGAAAAACTTCCTACTGTTGGTGTGAAGTTCCAAATGTGACCCCATGAACTAATTTTACAGTCACTGGCTCGATCCACTGGACTGATTCCCTTCCTAATTTTAAACACTTCAGTCAGGTCTCCTCTTCATCTTCTTTTGCTCAAACTGTAAAGGCTCAGCTCTTTTCATCTTTCCTCCTAACTCATCCCCTGTAGCCCTGAATCAGCCTAGTCGCTCTTCTCTGCACCTTTTCTAAAGCTGATATGTCCTTTTTGTAGCCTGGAGACCAAAAACTGCACCCAGTACTCCAGATGAGGCCTCACCAGTGCGTTATAAAGCTTGAGCAGAACCTCCTGTGACTTGTACTCCACACATCAAGGCGTAATATAACCTGACACTCTGTTAGCCTTCTTAATGGCTTCTGAACACTGTCTGGCATGTGATAGTGTCGAGTCCACTATGACTCGTAAATCCTTCTCATAAGGTGTACACTCAGACCTCCCATTGTGTATTCAAACCTCCCATTTTTACTTCCTACGTGTAACACTTTACATTTACTGACATTAAATTTCGTCTGCCACATATCTGCCTACGCCTGTCTGCTGTCCAAGTCCAAGCCCCCCTGAAATGAACATTTGACTCCATATCGTGACGTTTCTTGCCACTGCATGGGTTGTAGGGAGTGGAAGCAGAGTTGGGGTGGAGTCTTGGGGGGACACCTCCCTAAAGAGAGAGAGAGAGCTGAGTGACAGGGATCAGGGTGAATTAAAGGTGCGTTAAGAAAAGGGGAGTGGGTGGTCTGAAGTAGTGAGAGGAAGACAGCATCAGGTTAAGAAGGGAGGGAACAGTTAAATAGAAGGCAAAGGGTAGATAGGACGAAGGCGAATCATTTTTGGTATTTTGGAGGTGTCCCCATAACCCACACAACGGGAGGCGGTAAGGCACCGTTTATATCGCGGCATATCCAATTAAAAGCCAGTTGGCATTTGGAAGACTCCCCGGATATGTGTGTTTTATTCACCTGCACGCCACCACCCCCCCCCCCCCCCCACGTCTTTTCCCCGGGGGGGGGGGGGGGGGCTGGGGGAGGGACAGGGTAAATTTGCGCCCCTATTGTAATATTCCAATAATAACTCAGAATAATTCCTCAGTTGTGAATTTATTTCAAATTTAGTGGAAATAACAGGTGCTACATAAAGTCACTCCTACAACTCCTAGTTGACTTAACAGCCCAGAATTTTCCTGCAACAACCCACCAGGTCCCTTGCTGCCTGGTCTGCCTGTTTAACTGCCTGATCAATAGTCCAACACCTATGTATATAGTTTTTTATTACTAATAAGTAATAAATAAAAATACTTACTAGGGCAATATCATATGAGTAAACAAGTGTACCAGACGAGAGCGTTACAACATACACAAACATTGCAACATACATTTGGCTTTTTAATTTTTTTTTAATTTTGCAATTTACAGGTATTAATTTTCATTTTTCATCAATTTAGTGCCCTTTCCCATTGTTCACCGGAGGTAAGTGTCTCGTTTGCCTCACCCTTCGTCCTGGCCCTGCTCACAATATTAACATGTCCACTCCTGAGGAGGGCTGATGTCACTTCTGCACCTGCCCGGCTCCCAGCCTTCCTGTCCCAGAATTATAAAGGAACCTTGTAGCGCTGCCACATAAAAAGATGTTATGTGTTTTCTGCTGTCTGTCCGGTATTAGGATAGCCCCTACAGACTGTGATTGACGGGGCGGGACATCCGGTTTCTTTTTTCAGGTAGTTTCTCATAAAGGAAGGGGGACAGCTTATCGAGGAGATATAATACAGAAAAGATCTAACTAAAGATATTAGCATCTGCCCGGGCCAATGGGAAAAGGATCTGCAGCTCCAAAAAGAACTGTCTGTTTAGGAGGAGGCCAGCGATTCACTCTTGGGGTGCGAAAGTTGTGATCACTAGTGGATTCGGGGGGCTCACCAAGACCTTTTTTTTTTTTTTTTTTACAGTGGTGCAGACTGACTGTAAAACATTTTCCAGTTAGGACTTCAACTATTCGGAGTCGGCGGGCATTCTGCACTTTATTCACCTGGGGCCTCATGTATAAACAAAAATGTTACGTACGCCCGTTTCTACGCTCACATCGCGATGTATTAAAACTAAACTTGGTGTAAAGCTACGCGCATTCTCACGCCAGCTGAATCCATTACCTACGCAAGTTTTCGGCTCGGTTTTGCACTTGCGTCAAAGCAGTGCTACTGTCCCTGGGTGGTTTCCCTTTATTTTTTAGATTCACATCCCTGATGCGGCCTTATCAAATACACTGATTTATCGGTTTTTTTTTTTAGTTTAAAGCACCAGATTGTAATAACCGGTAAAAATATAATGGTGCACAGAATGACCAAACTATTCCACTGCCTTGGCTGCGTGGTTAGAAGACCTCGCGAATGGAAGTGTTAGAAGAGAACGCGTCTTCAGAGATCACACTGATTTCTTGGCACATGATAATGACTGGCTTCTTAGTTGTTTTAGATTTCCAAGTGCTATCCTTCGTGGAGCTGTGTGCTGAACTGGCGCCGGCTTTACAAAGGCAGACACGGAGGAATTGTGCTTATACCTGCTCTTTTGCAAGTCCTGTCTACTCTCGGGTTCTTAGCTACTGGAGCTTTTCAACGTGAACTTGTTTACCGATCGGGTATTTCTTGGTCATCACTGAGTCGCGCCATGCCAGCTGTATAGGATGGTATTATCCGCTTGTCATCCGCATAGATAAGACTTCCTTACATTGCGGTTGAAGCGCAATTCGCAGCAACGTCCGGTTTTTCAAATGTAATCGGAGCGGTCAACTGCACGGACATCGCTATTGCAACGGCGCTGGACAAGTTACATCAACTAGGAATTAAATCACCAAAAGAATGAGCTGACTTTGCATCATCTATAGCTGGAGAGCCTATAAACACAGCAGCTCCGCACAGTCGCAGGTGATTTTTCCAGCTGGTGTGGCAAACGGCAACCCGTCCTTTTAAGAACAGCGGGACCCCAGAAAAGAGCCATTTAAATAGCAGAGAATCGATGTGTTGTGGCGCTCGGCCCCAACGCTACACTATAAAGGGGCCTTCAGAGAATGAATTTGGTTATGTAAATAGAAAGCATTTCCATTCGATTAATGTGTTGCTGTACAGAGCACAGAAAGTGTGTCGCATTGTGCATCGGACAGCGTTACAACTTCGTTTGAATGTAATTAGCAGAATGTAAGATGCGGCTTTAATTTTTTTAACAATTTATTTAATTTGTTATCAATATCACATAGGACAGCCCTTATATTCTAAGTTAATTGGCCACAACTCTTACAGCATCCACTATTGCATTTTATGACTCCAGAATAATGTCTGTCAGCACACAGCCAGAAGCTCTCCTGGCGGTGTCCGAGGCAGAGGTGTGTGTGCAGCGGACCCATCAATGCGTGGATCAGCATGGGGTTGGTAGCTATTGTCTGAAACAAAATAAACAGACTCACTTTTCTCCTCGACATTGATATCTGACCACTTCTTTTTTATTTCGGGCACTTCACGACTTTCTGAACTTGAAGTTTGGAGGGTCTGTGCCACTCCACCAATTTTCTTTTGTTGTTTATACCACTGCTTAAGCCAACAAATAGTACGTTTTTCCTTGTCTCCACTTCCTATTCACTGGAGTTCTTTTTTTCCCATGTGCTTTTACCATTGTCTTTTAACAAAGCACTGATGAAAAGGGGCTATTTATATTGCTTTGCATATTAAAATATGCAGCATTTAGGGAGGAGTCGGGGTGGGGCTGTAGGCGCATGCACCTGCATTAAATTTCACGTTCATTGCAATTTGTAAAGGGGAAGTGCATGGAGCTTGGCATACGCATAGATGTATGCATTTGGATTTTTTTTGTGCGTACGCACATTTGCACTTCTGTTGGTATGCCACGTTTTAGTGTGAATTTTACGCACAGCATTATTCGTGAGGAACTTTGGACTTGTGAGTGAATTTCTCAAGGGGACTTGGGGTGTGCTTTTTCTATTGTATATATATGTACTGTATATATATGTATATTTTTTATTATTTTTTTTATTTGCAAGTATAGGGGTGATTTTTGGGTTGGTGGCGGGCAGGAAAGGGATTGTGTTTGTTTTCCATCTTCTTGTCTTCTTGACCTTCTTTTTTGTATAATATTGTGACGATCCGGGTAAATAAGAACAGGAGCACTCACAGCTGTTCAGGGCCTGTTCGAGTTTATTTTGTTTACTCTGTGTTATACAAAAATGGAGCACTCTTGTTGACTCTGCAATCTTTCACCCAGCACACCTCCGAAAAAAAACAAAAAACAAAAAAAATCCCCTCCGAGGTGTGTCCGCCCATAACAATTAGAAACCTCCCCTTCCAGTCCTCTCATTCCCTCAGACAAAGTTAGAAAGCACTGCCTGCATGTTTACAATATATTTCACATGTGCTTACGGATGTTGCCTTATGGCTGTTTTTTTATTTTATATACTGTATATATTTCATTCGATTGTTTGAACTGAATATTGCAGAAGGGGACGTACAGCGGAGCACAGCAGGATATTGGCCTGTCCTGTTTATCAGTTACCTTCCAGTTATGAAGGTGTGTGGTAGCGATCGGCCCATTTCAGTGTGTCGGGGCTGATTTGTTAAACCTCATCCTGGAATTAGGGTGTCATTTGACCATCAAGTTCTGAAAGAGACAAAGTTACAATCTCCTGGAAACACCTTCACCTTCATCATCCTTTTTGTTTTCCTTAGTTTACATTATTAAATGAGACATTCCAGGCTGGGACCCCCAACTCATTTTCCATTTATTGTGATTTCTTTGTCCCACACCCGACAGACCAATGTGTAACACATCATCACTCTCCAGCACTGGGATAGATAGATAGATAGATAGATAGATAGATAGATAGATAGATAGAT
>JANRMT010062850.1:13844922-13866279 GCA_026402145.1 Polypterus bichir lapradei | reverse complement strand
AAAGAAAGAAAGAAAGAAAGAAAGAAAGAAAGAAAGAAAGAAAGAAAGAAAGATAAAGTTCCTTTAATAAGACATAGCCTCCCCCAGCTCTATAAAGCACCCGGCTGGCAGTGTCACCCCCTTGTGGGCCATCAAATTGTACCATAAAGGATGAGACAGCCACAGCCCTCGACTCTTGTCACACACGCATGTCAGAAGATCACTTTCTGGGCTCATCCGGAACAGAAGGGGGCGCTGTTATTGATGGAATTGTCTGTTTTTTCCATCCGTGGTATTGAAAAGATGCCCAATGAGAGTGAGTGACTCCGCCCCTTCTGGTGCTAGGACTATAAAGCCAAGACGCTCTGGGAAGGGAAGAGCAGGCTGGAGCTGCGACCTAAAGCCGGGACCACCCTACAGAGCCTGACTCACGCTTATTTTAGAGGCGCTTCGGTCTACCATCGGTTTGTTCGTGTTTAGCACCATTGTGGGCCTGTTTGTTTTTCCTGAAAACATTGTTTTTTTAAAGCATTAGCCGGGTGGCACCCCATCATTTCTTTTTTTGGTTCAGGCGACGATGCCCTATACAGCAAAGTTCTTCTGTAAGAAGCTTACCTGGGTTTTCACTTATAAATGTTTGTGTGGATTCGAGCGTGAAAATAAGCGATTGCCATCGTGAAAGGATGCCACACAACACAGAAATAGGTTTGGAGGCAGCCGCCTGTATACTTGAGATGGGCTACCAAACAGATGTTTGTGGTCCAGAAATGGTACAGGTCTTACAGTCCAACACAGAACAGTACAGACAGGCAAACATGGTGGTTTTAAAGTCAGGCAGGGGAAGTGATGTCATCGGGATAGAAACCGGAAGTGATATCGTCTGGGGAGGAACCGGAAGTGACGACATCTGGCCAGGAACCAGAAGTGACTGAATCAGGGCTGGAAACGGAAGTGGCGTCATTGGGCCAGGAGCCAGACATGACGACATCGAGTCCAGGCGAAATTTCCTGTGGCTGGTCTGCCGATGGAAAAAAAGGAAGGATCAGTGCACTCTACAAGGGTCTGGCATGGAAATATCCCTTTGTGAGTCCTTCAACTGCCTCTCAGGCGCACGTGTGTGACACCATACATCAGGAAAAGGTGAAAGGCAAAGATGTATAAAACATGGTGTATGAACATTTGTACGCAATCTACGTTTATAAATCACAATCGTCTTATAAGTGTGCGCACGAAAGCCTGCCTCAGACCCTACTAAGCTGCCAACCATATATGGAGTATGCTAATCAGCCTCATACATATGCAATCTGCAGCTCTTCATACACTTGGCTGTATGGTTAGACACATTATGATGGACCAGGCCTTGTTCAGTCACTGCCTCTAATTATCAAACAATGAATCAATGAAATACAAGACAGGCTTACTCTGCTAGTGATTTGTCAAAATGTTAAAGAAACACTCAAATGCTGTAATACAACCGCTCCAAATTTCACATCAGAGGAATCGACTTCAACTCCAAATGTTAGGGAAGAATATCGGTAATGGAGTCATTTTTAAACTCTTTACTTGTGCTTTTCTATTTCACGGATCCAGTAAAAATATTTCCAATCAGTGGTGCATTATGGGTAATAATGGAGATAAAATCTGAGATCTTCTACAACACCAGTTTAGTTATCATTGCTAGAACTAAGCATAAAAGCAGCGCTGATGCCCCCTTTTGCTGTTATGCACCAAAAATCTGGAATACTTTACCAACAGAGATGTGCCAAACGAATACTGTGGAACATTTTTAAATTCTAAAAAAAAAAACACTATTTGAATTTGGCTTTTATTAAAACTGCATTTTAGTTCCACTTCTAATCGATTTTATGAAATATCTACTTCTTGGATTTTTCAATCATTATGAACCTCTGCCATTTTCTGTTCTCTTTTCTGGTATTCCGGTATCAAAGAACTCACCTGCTGCCTGTGAGGTTGGAATGAATGGCAATGCACCAACTGTCGACAAGAGCCACTGAGTTGAATATTCGGTGGAGAAGCTTAAACATAATAAGGAACGAAATAAGACCTTTTGTGTTTTTGCCTAGTGGAGGCTGGATGGGTCTTGTGGCCTTTTTCTCCAAACTGGAGTTTTTTTATTTTTCTGTCCTCCCTGGCCATCTGACCACAGCATCGGAGATCTTGTTATAATCACAAGGGACTTCACCCTTTGAACCCTGACCTCCCCATCCTTTCCCGCCCATAACCCTGGGCTCTCCAACAGTTTTCAATGATTTCTGAAATATCATAGTTTGAACTTGAAAAGTAGTCACTGGCTACAATGTTCTGTGAGTCAGATTCAACTGTTTGTCTCGTTCAGCTGTAAATCTCCGGTACCTGTTTTACTACAACTAGGTTTTGCAGCAGCTGACTGCTCAGTTTGCCACTTCTTGCCACCTGTACTTACTGCCTTTTTTGCTTTGCTTGACTGATTTTTATGTTTCAGCATGATTAAGCAATCAAAACCATGCTGAATTTACCGATAAACTGATTTCACTTTAGCCTTATAAACCCCCACGCAAAACCAAAAGCGATTCTATTTTTGGATCGGCAAAACCAAGTGACATCAGTGGTGTGTGTGACATAGAGAATAATATGGCACTGGTCGGGATAGCGGCCCGCCGGGTAATGACGCTAGAGGGAGAGGCTGGCAAACTGGCCTTTCGGGCTCAAAGGGTTAATAACGAATCCATTCTTAACGACTCTACTTTATCGATTACTTGTGTACTGGACCTATTATTAAAGTGTGTATTGATTTATTCTTATTTATAATTTTTGGTATTTCATTCATTCATTCTTTACATTGTTAATCTGTTATTTACTTCTTTTTATCTTGCTATATTTTTCTTTAACTTCTTGTAATGCACCTTAAGCTGCATGCAGGGTCGACCCTAAGCAAAGAGTGGCCCCTTCACAACTACCTGTTCATCGATTTTCCATGAGGCCTTGAGCCCGCTGATCTTCAAGGAGGGGAGATCCCACCTGTCGATCTAACTTGGGGGTCGTGAGCCTGCTGATCTTCAAGGAGTAGAGAGCGCCCATCTGTCGATTTAACTTGGGGTCGTGAGCCTGCTGATCTTCAAGGAGGGGAGATCCCACCTGTTGATTGAACATCTGGTCATGAGCCACTGATGTTCAAGGAGGGGAGATGCCACCTGTCGATCTAATTTGGGGGTCGTGAGCCTGCTGATCTTCAAGGAGGGGAGATCCCACCTGTTGATCTAATTTGGGGGTTGTGAGCCTGCTGATCTTCAAGGAGGGGTGATCCCACCTGTTGATTGAACATCTGGTCATGAGCCACTGATTTTCAAGGAGGGGAGAGCCCACCTGTCGATTTAACTTGGGGTCATGAGCCGCTGATCTTCAACGAGGGGAGAGCCCACCTGTCGATTTAACTTGGGGTTGTGAGCCCGCTGATCTTCAAGGACAGGAGATCCCACTTTTCGATTTAACATCTGGTCGTGAGCCCGCGGACCTTCAAGGAGGGGAGATCCCCCTTGTCGATTTAACTTGGGGTCGTGAGCCCGCTGATCTTCAAGGAGGGGAGATCCCACCTGTCAATTTAACTTGGGGTCGTGAGCCGCTGCGCTGATCTTCAAGGAGGGGATATCCCACCTGTCGATTTAACTTGGGGTCATGAGCTGCTGATCTTCAACGAGGGGAGAGCCCACCTGTCGATTTAACTTGGGGTTGTGAGCCCGCTGATCTTCAAGGACGGGAGATCCCACTTGTCGATTTAACCTGGGGTCGTGAGCCCACCAATCTTCAACGAGGGGAGATCTCACCTGTCGATCTAACTTGGGGGTCGTGAGCCTGCTGACCTTCAAGGAGGGGAGAGCCCACCTGTCGATTTAAATTGGGGTTGTGAGCCCACCAATCTTCAAGGACTCCATGCTCATCGATTTCACACACAGTTACGAGTGCTCCGTTCGTCAATTTTACCAAATGTAACATTTGCCTTGACACCATTTTGTTTTAGCACGGGCACCACTTTTTATGTACAGTCAAGGTGTATTCTCTAGTTTGTTTATTTTTCTTTATTTTTTGTATTTTTGTTTATTATTTTTCCCATGTTCACTTTAACCTTTGTTAATCTTGTTCCGCTTATGCGTCATTTAGTATTTATATGCCGTGTGTTGCCTTGTGTTCCTTGTCTTCTGTGGGTGGAGCCCCAGGAGGCAGGGCCACCATCACGTCACTACTGAGAGGCCGCTCTCAGCTTTCATATTTCAGAGTGGGAGTCGGTCCCTAAGCGGGGACTTTCATTTAGTGGCTTATTGTCCTGGATTCTCTTTTTTTGATTTCCAATTATTGGAAATCCGTTTGCTGTAGTTTGCTTTTGTAGGCTAACCCTATGCTTCATTTTTGCCTTTCTTCCATTTTTGTGCTTCCCTTTTGTTTATTCAAATCCATTTCTAAAGCCTCGTTGTTTCTCTAGCCAGCACTTTGACAGTTCCCTTTCCCTAGAGAGCCGTTTTTGTCAAACAGTTAAGATATTCTTGAACTTGTAAGGCCAGCTCCCTATTTTGGGCCACTCCATGTTGATGCCTGCTAATTAGGTTTGGAGTCAGGCTGCCGGGGGGGGAGTTCTATCTTTAGGAAGGCCAGTGAAGGTTCCTGGAATATTTTGGTGGTGTTTTTTTTTGGGGGGAGGGGATGGATTATCCAATTTTCAATAATTTGCGCTGCATTTATTCATAACGCTGATATTCTATGGGACGTCCACCAAGTTTTTTTTGGATGCTGGTGACATTTGCTGGAAAGTTATGTGACAGTATGCCACACATGCAACGATATATTTCAACTGTACGTTATGTGATCTTGGCATTTCTTTTGAAAGGGCTACATCTGATCTCTCAATTCTCTCTATTTTAATCTTGCGTAGTCCTCGGCCTTGTCTTTTACTTAGCAGTTTTGTTTCGGTACCAGTTCAGTTGTCTTCTCAGTTTTGACCTAAAATTCTCATTTGTCTCTTGGTTCTTACTCTCTTCTTGTACCTTGTAGGAGGCACACGGGATGGACAGGCATCCTGGCAGGAAGTCGGGAAGGTCCTTTCTCTGGACGGGAGGCCCCAAGCAAACAGATAGGCATCCCGGCCAAAAGAGGGAAGGATGGCGCACCCGGACAAGACTATCCTAAGGGATGGATGGACATCTCAGCTGAAGAAGATTCCCTACCGATGGTAGGAAGCCCCAAACAAGTGGATAGGCCTCCAGAACAGACATGTACAGGGTGAAGAAGAAAGGATGAACGTTTTTTACAAAATCACAAAATTGTTAATTTTTTCTTACAACGAAATTTATTGAAAGTTTTGAGTTCATATTGAAATAGCATTTGACAAAATCAAGTGTGGAAAACAACATCTCCCATGTGGTGTCCGTTATCACTGATGCATTTCTAAAGGCGTTCATGGAAGTTGGCCTCCACTCTTTTCAACATCGCTCTGTCGTACGCTTTCCACATTTTCAGTGGTACGTGCCATTCGTGTAGCCCCCAGCTGTCTTTTGTTCATTAGTGTACCTCGTGTACGAAGTGCTTTAATCCAACGTAGGACAGTGTTACGAGCGGGAACAGCTTTATTTCTGTGGATATTGAAATGGCAACGAAACTCATGCTGAACTGCGGTAATAGATTGGTTGTTCTTGACAAAACAGTCTTACGCAAAAACGTGGTGTTCTATCGTCCACGGCTCCATGGCTTCAACTGAAAAGAAAATAAAAAAATGTTAAGACTTTGCGAACCTAACGCCACCTAACACACATCTGTCACTCCACCTAGTGGTGAGTTCTAGCCATTTCAAAGACGTCCGTTCTTTCTGCCTCACCCTGTACATAATACCTTCCCTGGCTGGGAAAAAACACAGGGAAGGACTGTTGCAGCGGGGTATTTAATTCTCCCCAGCAGGCCTCTATATCAGAGCCCATTCGGAAACCAGCAAGGGATGCTGGGAGCTGTAGTCCAGCAGCATAGCCCTGCTGGGGTTTGTTTGTGCCTCAAGGGGGTGCTGCAGGGAGATGCACTGCCCAATTCATTGGACTTCTGTATGACACAGAAATACTTCCATCAGGCAGTGGCGCTAGCACCAGAGGTACTCCTCAATAAAAGGGGAAACACTCCCGTAACCCAGGTGAGACGGAGTTGGGAGGGCGCAGAGCGACACTCGACTGGAAGAGGGCAGAGCGGTGGGCAGAGGAGAGGTGATCCTGAGAGAGAGGTAACTTGTGCCTTTGCTACTTTTGGAGGTATTGTGTTTAATAAAAAACACCCTTCATTTGAACCCAGGACTGTGTTTGTGTGTTCGTGTTGGGGATTGGGGCTCGCTGACGGCCCGCTTCCACTACAACCTTTACAGCCTGTCATACTTTCTTTTTCCCACGATAGAAGAATATTAGTGACATCTGTGGCAGGCATGCCCCCCAGACACCTGTCTGAATTATCTATCTGTCACTGTCACAACGGAGTGCCACAGAGTCATGCCACACGTCTAAGTGTTTGAGTGCACATTTTCTGCAATGGCCTGCTTTCCCATCATTCCTACCTTGACCTGTTCTTGTACTGGAAAGGCTTTGGCGTCCTCTGAGTGGGTGGGCTCAAGTGACTTTTGTTTGCATTATTTGCACCTTCATCAAGTCGCCCATATGCAGCTCTTCCTCAGTAACCATGCGATTGCCACCTTTAATTCACATGCAGAGGCCATTAAACATTCCTTGTCTTCTTGGTAGCTTATTGCAATAGAGTTTTTGCATTGACCTGCATAAATAAAAATCTTTGCATCAGGCCCATCAGTAAAAACGTAGATCTTTGTCATCTAGTAATTGTTAAGATGCAACAAGTCTGAACGTCGTGCACGGTGCCAACATCGGACTGTCCTCTTTAACTTCACCACGACCAGGAAATCGAGTCCATCGTCCTCAGAAGCAGCTGCCTTCAACATTTCATCATCGTGGGGGTCTCCATTAGCCTCTGATGGTCTCCACGCCACCTCTCCGGCTCAGTCGTTTTTCCTGGAGCTGTTGTGCCACATTAAATATGTATCTATTTTGTTCCATAGCACCCAGCTGGGTAAGCACTTGAACTTTTTCAGCGTCTGCCTCTGTTTTAAGTAACCACGTCGAATGTTCTCAGTGTGTCAGATTATGAATATTAAACTAGCAAACGCCGTTTCTTCTTCGGAGCGTCATGGGAGATGCTAATGGAGGCCAAGCCAGAGAGGGGGCTTCAGCGCAGCAGAGATGGCTTTCTAACCGCTACGCCTGCAAGAATGAAAGGGAGCTGGCAGCTGGAAATGTCAACCGAGTGCCTAACAAGAACCGCAGATGGACCTCTTGGGGTTTGCAGAAGGTTGCTGGAATAGCGTCATCAGTGTTACCCCTCTAGTAGGCTGTGGGTATTTATCAAATCTCTGCTTTTATGATACAAGCTGGGACGGGGGGGAGCCTTTCAAGAAGAAGCTGTAGGAGGTCCGCTGCTAGGCATGACAGTTTCTTTGAGATGCATTTCAAGTTGAGTGCAACGCGAGAAAACTAAAAGTAAAGCGCGAAGGCTGACTATCATTACAGGAGGAGAAACGGGGGCTGAAACGACATTACGCTCAACCTTGTTACTGCGCCCCCTGTCGGTCTCATTTGTCTTATACTCTTCTGATCAGTTACAGAGGCATTATGGAACAGCCCAGGCATGAATTTAATGAAAGCTCCGCATGTAAATTGTCAAAGGAAAGGACAAAAAGGTTTGGGGTAGCCACCCCGTATAACGTAAGTTGAGTTCAAGAAGAGTTTTCCACACTGAGTTCATGACAGAACGGATTTACAGGATACAAAATGGCGGCTTTAGAGTCGGGCAGAGAAAGTGAGGTCATCGGGGTAAGGCAGAATTTCCCGTAACTGGTCTGCAGAGAAAAGAGAAAAAGGGTTAGTGCACTCCGCCACCCAGCCCAGTGGTCTGGCATGGAATTACTGTAAAATCGAGGCCTTTAGCTGCCTCTCCTGTGCATCTGTGTGGCAAATTGAAATATCCAGGGATATGCAACATGGCTGATTTCTCAGTGGTTTTTAAAAAATGAATAATATTTAGGAAGCCACGCATTTCAAAGGCTGGGTCATTTTTGCAGGTCTGGCTAATTGGCAATTTCAAGTTGGCCTGGACTGGTGCCCCCTCTACTGGTGGTGTCTATCTGCCAGCCAATGTTGCCCTCATTGAGCATGCTAGAGCCTGGGCAGGCTAGGAAGAGGGATGAAGGACTAGAAAAGAATCCTGGGATTATCTGTTAAGATGTTTTTAACACGCTGACCCGCTTTTTATCTCGGTCAAAGTCACAAGGGATGGAAGGGTTAGCCTTCAAGTAGAGGAGTCAAGGGCTCTGGTTGTGGTGTTAACAGGCCCAGGATGGAAAGACGTGAAATAGGAGTGGCCCACTGCATTATGGGTCTGGTCTGCCAGGCATGTAAGCCCCATAACACCTGCCAGATCCCACTTATCTCTGAGGAAGTGCATAGTTTTTGGTTGGGCCCTAACATAAACACTCCAGTCCAAAGAGGGAGCCACTCAGGGCCATAATGTGGGATTCCTACCACCTCAGGCATCAACAGCCTGGCAGAAGATACTGCAGTGTCAAAGTCAAGAGCATGGAGACAGGAAAACAGCTTTAACTTCATTAATAATTGATTGACTTCATGTCGCCAGACGACTAAGGGCTGGGCATAGCATTTTGTATACTACAAACTGCACAAGGTCGTGTGTTTTAGTCCGCCGTATAGCACACTGCCTTCTTATATTGAGTGCTCTATTTCCACCTTAATAAAAGGACAAGTGTCCGTGTATCTGTGTGTCCTTACAGTAGCTATGTCTCCATTATATGACATTTGGTAGGGGCTTCATAAAACTAGTGTTAATGTCTGTGATGCACCATCTGTTGGAGTGAAAAATGCTTTGAATTATTGGTTAATGATTTGCTCACTAGACTCATTCGCGGGTAATAATTTGTTCACAAATGAAATGAACAAGACTCGTTTGTGAGTCAAATGAACGAGAATCACGCAAGACATTTGCGAATTGTGTGATTTGTCTGGATGATGATTCATTCGTTAAACTAAAGGAGAGATAGAAGGAGTTGGGGCACCTAGATGGCGAACCTTGTATATTTGATGGCAGATCAAGGACAAGAGGCAAAATGTTTTGAAGCTCTTTACAGACTGAAGTCAGATTGTGGACTGACACTTAAGACTGTAAGGGGCGGGGCCAGAAGACGACAACCTGGAAGTGGCGTCACAGGGATTGGCGGTCATCCAATCTGTCGGAAAAAAAAAGTGCCAACCCTCAGCTCGGGGTGGAATTACAACAGGATGAGCCCTCAAGCTGTCATCCAATCCATGTGTGTGACAGCGGGTAATGATTCGATCGTGAATCAGGCTAACAAGATTCGCGTGACGTGTTTGTAAGTCAAGTAAGCGAGAATCACGTAACTCATCTCATGAATCAAGTCAATGAGAATCACGACACTCATTCGCGGGTAACAAGGATCATGTGACTCATTTGCCAGTCCAATAAATCAGACTAGCAAGAATCGTTTGTGAGTCGAAAGAACGAGAATCCCATGACTCAATTGCAAGTCTAATGAACGAGAATCATCAGACTCATTCGCAGGTAACAAGGATCATGTGACTCGTATGCCAGTCCAATAAATGGAAATTGTGTGACTTGTCTGGGGTAACGATTCATTCACCAATCAAATAAACGAGAATCGTGAGATTCCTTCACAGGTAATGATTTGTCCATGAATCAGACACACAAGACTTGTTTGTGTGTCAAAGGAACGAGAATCCCATGACTCAATCGCAAGTCCAATGAACAAGAAACATGCGACTTGTCCGGAGTAACTATTCATTTACAATTAAATGAGCGAGAATCGTGAGACTGATTCGTGGGTAATGATTTGTTCACGAATCTAATGATTGAGAATTGTGTGTCTCGTTCTCGGGTAATGAATCAGTCGCAACTCAACCAAATCAGCGAAAGAGCCAAAGAGCTGAGGTAAAGTAGAAAGTAAACGTGTTAGAAATGAAAATAAAATTTTTATAAGGTTCACTTTATTTGTGACTAATTTGTTGACATGCACAAAGGGACATAAACGTATTCGTTTAATTTGATGTTTATATATTCAGTTTATATATAACAAATGGTAACAAACAATTAATAATGCATTCTAATAGCAATGTGTTGTTACCATATTGTACTCGTATGCTGAAGGCGAGTGTGATCAGTGACCAAATTCTCATATTTCTATTATTTTACTGCTCTTTCTGTAAATGTCAGTTATCTACCTTTGATGTAGAGCTGCTTTTATGAGAGACGTCACACCAAAGATTCCTAAAGCAGATTCTATGAATGGCTTTAAGGATTTTGTGTTCCATTCCCACCCTCTTGGTCATGACGATGCTGATGGTGACGGCCACTGCCACCCTCATGCCTAGTTGTAACCTCGATGACTGGGAGATGCGAGTCAAATGATCGCCACCGAACCCCCCCGCCCCCCCCCCCCCCAAATTCAGCTGATTATCCACGGGGCTCACTTTTTTTTCCAGCAAAGTGGATTTTGGATCAGGTTGTTCAATGGAGACGTGAAAAGAACAATTTGTGTGCATTATTATTATTCTCATTCTTGATGATTAGGACTTCTCTGAGGATCAGACCAAGTGTGACAGACGTGCGCTCATCCCTCAAAGGTGGGCGCCTGCTGTTATATTCAAATGAGTTGTTCCCCAAGAATGCAAGGACACAGATGGAAGCCGGTTAAGGGTAAATTTCACACAAATGTTAGGCAGCACTTCATCACACAGAGATCTGTAAGCTACATGGAACAAATGACCTCAAAGTGTAGCTGAAAGTGGCCCCTTGGGGACTTTCAAATGTCGATTGGAAATGTTAGGAGAGTAGGAAATAACAAGTCGTGCCGGATTGTCATCCACGCAGCTTGTAATGGCCTTCAGTCTGGTTGGCTCCTGCTGCTCCCCACCTTGGTTCTTTGTGTTGATGCCCTTGATCACCTTGTCACCGTGCAGCTAACCCAACATCTAAGTACTTCATCTTTAAAAATCGGGTCTTTTAACCTGCCATGCAGATACTGTAGTTATATATTAGATGGTCTAACTCAATTTGTCGGTTCAAATCCCGTTACTGCCAGAGGGGATCCTACTCCGCTGGGCTCTTGAGCAACGCCCTTAATCTGAAAATTGCTCCGGGGGTGCTGGACAATAGCTGACACTGCGCTCTGACCCCCCAGAGGTCATGCAAAAAGACAATTTTCCCCATCGGGGACTAAAACAGCGTACCAAATACCAAATTTAATGCCATTCAATGTCTTTTTGTATTGTGTTGTTCAATGAGTGCAGGTTCAGAGTGCTATAAAGTTTACGGGTACAATCTGAATTGTACACATCAAGTGCACATCCGAAGCCCAGATTGGGATAAACACGAAACATAATGTAACAATCCGCTGTACATTGTGGACCACCAAGGGGCGTACCGCTCCCCCAACCCCGACACAGACAGCCTTCCCAGACAATACGCCTTTACTTAAGTGGGGAAGCGCTTTCCCATTGCTCCCCACTACAAGCAGCAACTGGACAAACAAGCACGGTCCTTCCTTCTTCCTCGCTTTTTCTCTCTGTCTCTGTCTCCTCCTCCTCCTCCTCCTCCTCCTCCTCCTCCTCCTCCCAACTCTGGCTCCTCAACTTGGGGGGTGCTCCAGGTGTGCTCCAGGTGTTTCTCGGCCTTCTTCTGGCAGCACCCCCTGGCAGAGGTGGCCTTAGGGATGTGCAGGGGGCCTAGGGCTGACCAACCCCATGCGGGGCCGGTTATGTCAAACACTGTTACCGGTATGTGTGGACTGTATAAACTTGTGCGCGAATGTAATAAAAATAATGTTAACATTCTCATTACACTACTCAGCTACATTTTTCAAAGATAACACACAGACTTTATCAAAATATAACTGAAGAATATGACTTGACAAATCCTCTCGAACGGGGCCCCCTTAAGTGTGGGGCCTGGGGCAGTCGCCCCACTTGCCACCACCAAATGCTGCACTTGCCTCCAGGTGTGGTGGAAGTGGTGCCACAAAGGGGCTCGACTGTCCCTGCAGCACCCCCTGGCGGCGCCCATGAAATCCAGCAGGGCTCCTCCAAACTACAATTCCCAGCATGCCCTGTGGGGATCCGTGGTGCTGTAGCAACCCAGAGGGGGTGTCGCCCTCTAGAGTCTCGGGGGTCTTTCTAAATTTGTCTCAACAAGCCGATGGTGTCACCTGCACCTGTTGTCGCTTATTTAGTAGCCTAGCACGGGGCGGACCCCCAAGTCTCGTAAAACAAAGGTACCTTTTCAAAAGTGGGTGTTAGGAAAAACACTGTCTGCGTGAAGTTGTAAAGTGCTTTTGTCAGTGGAGGCCCGCGTAAGTAAGACATTCGTTACTGTTTGTATCCAGCGCATCACTATGGGGGTGAGATCACATGATATTTTAACTTGGCATTATGTGCAAGAAATCCTGTTTAATAATGACACATTTACCAAAGACTTTCAAACTACTTGGGGACCGCTAGACAGACAAAGATGCAGGAAGGGTGTGCTGTGGTTTATACCAGGGCCCCCAACCCCTGGTCCGCGGCCCACTACCGGGCTGCGGCCCAGGACTCACTTGGTGAAGGGCTACAGCAAAAAGGCTGCCCCCTTCACTGAGGACACTTTTCAGAATGTTAGGCGAGCGGGGCTTTGCAGCAGCGCAGAGAGAGGAGGGAGTATTACAACGAAGTATTTTTATATTTCTGACAGTCTCCCCATATGACACGAGTCTATAGAAATCTCGTTACTACGAAGTACATTCAGCAGCAGATACTTTCATTACAACGAAGTGGCCTTGAAATGCTTGAATGAATCATCCACAGAGCAGATAGTTCTGAGGTCGCAGCTCAGTTGTGCACATTTGCACAACGATCCCCTAACAGAAACATTGTAAAAAAATGTTCTTTCTTCAAACTTTCCTCGTACTGTTTTTTTGCTGTTTTTGTTTTCTGTGGTTTTTCAGTGATACCTTTTGCTTATTGCTCGTCAACATTTGAAAAACATCCATCGGAATTTAACTCATTGTCACCCTTCTATAGAAACGGCAGACACGAAAAAACGATAACAGTGTTAATGTTTGTGATGTCCAATCTGCTGGAATGACAAATGCAATGCATATGTCTTTGGTATATGCAAAAAAGAAGAAAAATCTCGGGTTGCAAACGTATGCAAACTGCTGCATTTGAAGACGGCGAAAAAGCCGTTTTGATGTGGTTCAGTGATGCTCCTTCAAGAAACATTCCTATTAATATGGCACTCATTCAAGAAAATGTGTGGTTTTTAAACTCTCTTGGGACCTCTGTCAATGGGACAACACGCTGTGAGTCTGCTGTTTCCCTGCCCCTGCCACGGACAAACAACCTTACACAGATGCTGCACTCGCGCTTCGGGATGCACTTCAGTGTGACGTTCCCGTTGGGTGGGGGGTGTGACAGATAGGGGCGCTAGCGCTCCCTTGATCCCTTGTCCAAGACACCAGACACCAGATAAAAGTCCAAAAGTAGACTATATTTATTGTGCACAGTGCACAAAGCACCCTCCTCTCCACAATACTCATTAAATACTCCAAAATACACAAGAATAAACTCTCCACCACTCCCAGACGCGTTGCCACCCTTCCACCCAGCTCAGCTCGCCGTCTGGGAGCTCCCACAATCCTTTTATCCTTCCTGACCCAGACGCGTTCCAATCCCCAGTCCATGTGATCTCCTATCACTTCCGGGTCAGATCAAAAGTCCTTTTCTTCACCCCGGAAGCACGTCATTCCCCTTGTCCATGTGACTCGGATGTACTTCCGGGGCGTAAGGCAAATAAACATCGTCTCCTAGCGGCCCCCATGGTATCCAGCAGGGCTGTGCATAAAGACTCCAATGTCCATGATGCCTTGCTGGTCTTCGGGGCACCTCCATACTGCAGGAAGGGCTCCACCTGGCGGCGTGGGGGTATGGGCCAGGATGAACAGCCGGCCATACATCACCGGGGATCCCAAAATAGTTCAGAAACCTCACAATATGAAGAAGAAGAAGAAGAGGATTATTCGGCTTCTGATTGATAACTGTGCTGCCCACAACATACTTCCACATTCAGATAATGTTTGCGTTGAATTCCTCCCGTCCAATTGCACAGCAGTGCTTCAGCCATTGGGTTTGGGCATCATTCGAACCCTGAAAGTATATTATCGCAAGGAAATACTGAGAAAAATTCTTGTCAGCATAACTTATTGGCAGGAGGAGATTAAAATTAACAAGAAAGAAACTTTTGAAGCTGCTTCCATTTCCAACATCCTATCTTTATGAGGCAGCGTTTTCTGCAGCGACAGCAACCAAAACGAGATTACGGGGTAGACTGAACATAAGCAGCACACTTCGTGTGTCACTGTCTTCCATCGTTCCCAGATGGGATCTTCTGGTTGCAGGAAAACAAGTTCAGGGCTCCCACTGATTCTGCATTATGGTAAGCTGTATAATTTCTATTACGATAGTATAACTTAATAATAATAGAAATGTAATGTAAATTGTGTATAAAACTGCCCTACGAACCCGTCCCTAAAAATCCACCATCCCCCATAACCCCCAACGGTCCCTGGAAAAATTTGCTTCTAGTAAAGCAGTCCTTGGTGTCAAAAGGTTGGGGACCACTGGTTTATACCATTTATCTGTATGCTGATTGGTGCCGACTGACATGTTTCTTAAGTGCGTTACTCAGATGAGCCCAGCTTCTTTATATCTGCCAGTCTGCTCAGAGAACTCACTTGTTTATATTTCGCTCCATTGCGTCCAGTCTGTATGAGGGGGGACCAAAACATCCCACCCATCATTCAGTACCACAGGAGTAGGGTGTAGTTTTTATCTGCGCCCTTAGGTATCGTACGTCTGCAGTCTGGTTAATCCATCCATCGAGTGGCATGGTGCTGATTTGATTTGACATCTAATACACAATTGTGCATGGGACTTTGAAGATTTGTTAAATAAAAGCACGTCAAGTGGTATTGACCATCAAGACCACGATGGTCATCATCGGGAAAAGGACATCTGGAGAGGAGGGGGTACGCAAATCTGCACACGCGGCCTTATCGGTCAAAGAGTCCCTTTACACTCCACAAACTTGACAAATCTCACTTCCTGTGACTTCTCTAATTCCCCAAAATTAAAATGGAGACTGAAGGGAAGACGATTTGCTACCGTAGAGGAAATCTAGAAATAAAAAGCAAACAGAGGAGGCTACAGACCCAGTAAGACAAAACGAGCACAGGAAGGTGGAAGACGCGACGGGACGAGTGGCTTGTATCTCAAGAGGAGTCTTTCGACGGTGACTAAAATGGAATTGCTGTAAACTGTATAATAAAGTTTTGTTTTTTTGTGTAATTCTGGGAATTTTTGACCCCACCCCACCATATTTTCCAAGTGCTAAGAGTTGTATCCATCTGTCACACAATTCCTCGCAAACCATTGGGAGTAGGACCTTGATCTTGGTCTTAATTGAAACCTAATGACGTGACACGTGCTAGCGAAGCAAAAAGTTGTGGCTACTGGCAGCCTCTGCAAAGTTATTGGGATTTGCGTGCTTCCTACAGAAAACTACCTATGGAGACTCATTGGCAAGGTGACATGGCAGAAAGATAATGCAGTGCAGCGCCCCCTGTTGAGCGTGAAGCAAACTGCAGAAGCCGATTATGTGATGGATAGAAGAACAATGGCAGCTCTGGCATCAAGAGTGTCAAACACAGGCAACATGGTAAACCTGGTGGCAACTACAGGTGCTCAGTGGCATCACCAGAGTCGACACCACCAAATGCAGTAACCAAGGCTGGATTAAGACCCCCACAGACCCCTGGGTGATGATGCAAACGTGAGCTCCTTAACAGAGAACTGATCATACAGCATGCGGACACCCGGCCACTGTTAATGGTGTATGGAGACTTGACCATTGCTTCAAGTGGGGTGAAGGTTGGGGTGGAGGGGGGCATCCCTCTTGGTGATTTCAGACCAAAGTTATGTGAAAGAGGGCTCCCCTTGCTGAACTTACCCTGTGGACACTCAAAGGGCGAGGGTACCCTTGATGATTTCTGCCCCTTGGGTACTCAATCATTTTGTCAAGTGAGGTGAGGGAATCCCCCCTTGGTTCTTTCAGCCTGAATCACCGAAACATTCCATAAAAATGTTATAGGCAGTCATTTGGCTGTGGGCCCCTCTGATAGTGTCACCCGGGGTTGATCTGGACCCCCACACCCCTCCTGGAAATGGACACTTTTTTTTTTGTTCTTTATTTCACCTTACACAATTTCTTGTATTAGGTATTTATTAGTTTTTGCATACCCCTTGGGTTCAGAGCACAGGGTCAGCCAATGTATGGAACTCCTGGAGCAAGAGCAGGATAAGGGCCCAGCAGAGTAGGATCTCCTTTGGCAGTAACAAGGATTCAAGCCGGCGACCTTCTGGATACCAGTGCAGATCTTTAGCCTCAGAGCCACCACTCTGTCCTTGGGGGGGTCCCGGGCTTCTAGTGTTATAATAAAGGACTCAATAAAATGGTGACCTCAGCTGTTATTAGAGTGCATTGAAAGAGAATTCCCACTACAGGAGGACATGTTTTGCAATTACTCTCTCCAAAGCGTAGCTCTTCACGTGGCCATTTTGCCTGAAATATTTACATGCGAGAACCTTCAACCATGAAGACCAACTATAACTGTTAGAACTCAGGCCTCACTAATATCGGAAAAGGGCTAAGGCCCAATTTAAATATCAATAGGCTCTGACCCACAAAAAGGGAGAGGGGAATCCTTAAACCCCTGGCCAAAAAGTAACAGAAGCAAAGCCCCTGACGTAAAGATTTGAATTAATTTTATTAAATTAAACTTTAAAAAGAATCCCAAACTCCAAACAAACAATAACTTATCAATAAAATAATAAAAAAAACAATAATAACATTTGGAAATACACTAAAGACTGCAAAAACAAACGCAAAAAATTTACACACACACATATACACAGATGATAACAAAGAAACAAACCTAAATTCAAAAACATCTGATGATAAACCAAAACGATAAAGTGCACTGTCCCTCTAGCCAAAGTTTTGTTATTTTTTGAATTTTTTTATTGTGTACCCGTAAAACATGTATCTATTTGAAATTAATTTTCCTAAATGACGTATTACTTGTTTTGGCTGAACTGACAGGCAGGGTCACTCCCTTTGTGGTGGGGGATTGAATCAGCAGCCTGGTGGCTTACAGTTATCATCTTAACCACTAGGGGGCACTCTCGGTGTTTTACTGGTAAAGTGAAAGTCTTTCACGCGTGAGAAGGGCATCTGCACCCAGGCTGGCGCTATTGCTTATGCCTCATCCCCTTCTGCCCTCACATCTGAGAGCTCTGATGTCATTTATGCCTCTCATCCTGAAGTGCTGCTTCTTCTGCCCTGTGACTGACACAAGAGCCAACCACACCAGAAGGAGTCAGCCACTACGAGACTCACGTCTGCAAAGACGTTCCGCCTAAACTTTGTTTTGAAAATCTTCAGCTTGTTTTTATTTTGATTGGCATTTGACTCTGTCAATCAAACGGGGTTCACTTCTGGTGCCCCCCACCCTTTATGCTTGAGTTTTACCTTTCCACTCGTCCAAGCTATGACCAATGGCAAGGTGAGTAGCTCATTCTGGGGACACAATCTTTGTGTCTGGGATTGGATTACCGTTTGGTGTCGCTTTGTGTTTTACAGTCCACCCATCCCTCTCCAGTAGGGGGCACACTGCCTGATTTATAAGACTTGCTCATTCCTTTCCATAATTCTTCAGTGTGCCCACTGGAATGATCAGTAGCTCACTCAGGGTCACCCCCTTTTTTGGTGAGGACTGAAACTGCAGCCTTATGTTTTACAGTTCAGCACCTTCATCAGTAGGGGGCACACTGCCTGCTTCTCAAATCTTGCTCTGTTATTTCCAGATTTTTCCAACATTAGCACTTGCAGGATAGGTGGCTCGCTCGGGGTCACACCACTGATTCGGCAGCCTTGTGTTTTGCCGTTGAGAACCTTCACCAGTAGCGGGCGCACTGCCTGCTTTACAAGACTTGCTCAGCTGTTCCCATATTTCTAGAGTGTGCCCACTGGAAGGGTAAGTACGTAGCTCACTCAGGGTCACACCCATTCTGGTGCGGACTGAATCTGCTGCCTTGTGGTTTGTAGTCCAGCAGTATCACCAGTAGGGGGCACACTGCCTGCTTTATTTACAAGTCTTGCTCAGTTGTTTCCATATTTCATTCAGTGAGATCACTGGCAGAGTAAGTGGCTGCTCAGGGTCACACCCTTGGTGGTGAAGATTGTATCAGTAGCCTTGTGGTTTACAGTAATCACCTTAGCCACTAGAGGGCGTACTGTGTGTCTTACAGGCCCTGGAGTGGCTGCTTCCCTTTGTCTAAACTGTGATCACTGGCTGGGTAACTGGCTCACTCGCGATCGGGAGTGAAATGGCAGCCTTGTGTTTTACAGTTCAGTACCTTTACCAATAGGGGGCACACTACCTGCTTCTCAAGTCTGACTGTTATTTCCAGATCTTTTCAGTGCTAGCACTGGCAGGATAGGTGGCTCGTTCAGGGTCACACCACTGATTTGGCAGCCTTGTGTTTTACAGTTTAGAACCTTCACCAGTAGGGGGCACACTGCCTGCCTTACAAGTCCTGCTCAGCTGTTCTCGTATTTCTTCAGGGTTCACACTGGAAGGGTATGTAGCTCCCTCAGGGTCACAGCCATGTTTGTGAGTAGTGAATCAGCAGCTTTGTGTTTTATTGTCCAGCACCTTCACCAGTAGGGGGCACTCTACCTGCTTTACAAATACTGCTCAGTTGTTTCCAGCAGCCTTGTGGTTTGATGTTTAACGCCATCACCAGTAGGGAGCACCCCGGCTGTTTTATACGTTTTTTCAATGTTACCACTGGCAGGGTAGGTGGCGCGCTCAGGGTCACACCCATTGTGGAGAAGACTGACTCAGCAGCCTAGCGTTTCACAGTTCAGCATCATCACCAGCAGCGGGCACACAGTGTCACAGCCATTTTCATGAGGACTGAATCAGCAGCCTTGTGTTTAATTGTGGAGCACCTTCACCAGCAGGGGGCGTACTGCCTGCTTTATTTACAAGTCCTGCTCAGTTGTTTCAGTACTGTATGCTCTTGCAGGGTAGGTAGCTTACTTTGTGGTGAGAATCGAATCGATAGCCTTGTGTGTGTTACAGTTCAGCACCTTCACCACTAGAGGGCGCTCTGCCCAGTATATGGCAGTGGTTGCCATTTTCCTGCAGTGTACACTTTACACTTTACACACACACACGTGTAGTGACTGATGGTTGGGTCAACAGCCTCACAAGTAACCTGCCAAGCCTTCGCCACTGTGCCATTTGTGACAGCCCCGCGTGCTGGCCGTCATGATCCGAATGTCTCCCCAGCCGCCATCCCTGGGGGGAACAGTGTCACTGGGCAACATGGAGCAGGGTGAGGTTACTCTTTTGGATCCCCTCCTGACTTTCCTTGAGGAGTCTCCACAGTAAATCCACGTCGCCTGGGCCAGGGGGCTTCAGCAGCCTCCCATGTAAAGACGAGCAGGACAAGGAAGCACTTTTTTTTTTTTATCAGATGAATAATTTATTTAAGAGAATCCATTATGTGCCAAATACACTCTCTTATCTTTATTTTTTCCGTGTTGCTTTTCTTGGTGCTGTAGGCAGATGAGGAACAAATGCCACTGCAGCAGAAACACGGGCGACAGAATGCAAAGGAGCATTGGGCTGGGCCTCCTCCTCCTCTTCCTTCTCCTTCTTCTTCCTTGTAACTCGCTTTCGACCTCACTTTACATCTGAACAATTTCACCTCTTGCATATTTCAAGCCCGCCGCTTCTAAAACAAGGACACGACGACGAAAGACTCTGTTATTCCCAGCTTTGAAATGTAGTTAACAGCACTTCTGAGCCTTCATAAGTGAGTGTCGTGAGAGGCCCTGAGCCGGTGGGAGGGATCTGGGGGGGACACGGCTGGGAGGGCTCGGACTGCCCAAGTCTCATTAAACAAGTGCGTTAGGAGCATCATGGGAAGAGCTACATTTTACTGGTCAATCATTGATTTGCTGAGGATGGGGCAATGCCATGGCCGCGGTTGCTGTCACAATCACCCAACACTGGCACTGACTCTTATATTTCTATCAGTAAGTATATTTTCTTTTTTTCTGTTATTTTTGTTATTTATTATTAATCATTCAGCTTTTGTTATTAGGCAGGTCTCGTTAATACTGTTATATTTATTTATGATTTAGTATTTTCCCCGTGCTGACAAATTTCATCATTCTTGGAATGAGTCCCCATTAATACGAACGGGGATTCCATCATTTGAAGGAGCAGCTTCAGAGCCAGCTCTAGGGGAGCCTATGAAGCCCACCAAGGCTGCATAAAGAATTCCAGCTACTGCCCATGTAACAGACAGCCCTTCTAAATACAGCGAGCTATCAGAAAGAGTGACGTAAAACGTGAAAGTGCACTGAGCACCAGGGTGGTACTGCATTGGTGTCAGCAGTGGGATTAAGAGAAGATCTGTAGTTTGACTTGGCAAATCACCAAGTGCACGAAATGCAAAATGGTCCTGCTGGGCTATTCTGGGAACTATCTGGAGGGTTTTGATGCTGAGGTCTGGGGATCTGGAAAGCTGTCTGCAGCATCAAAAAAGGAAGACAGACAGCGGAGAGACTGACCTATCTGCAGCTCCGCCACTGCTTCTCCATTTGCTAAGGTCCTACATCCACACCACTGGCATTTCAGGACAGGTCATCCACCTGAAGATAAGCACCCTCAGGCCCGGCCAGGACTTGGATGAGAGACCATCTAGGCAAAGCTTGGGTTACTGATGGAGAAGGTGTTGGTGAGGTCATCTGGGGGGGGAGGGGGTCTGAGGTCCTCAGTGCAGTGATGGTGACACTATGCTGTAAACACTTGGCAGATGAGATATCAAACTGAGCTGCTCACCCTTTGTGGTCTTTAAAGGTCCTGGGCATCCTTTGTAAAAAAGTACGCCATATCCCGATGTCCCCCCTAATCATCACCTGTCTCTAATTGTCTCTCTCTCTCTCACCACTTCACCAAATAACAGCTCATGTGCGGTGAGCGTACTGCTGCAAGAATGGCTGGCACTATATAACTATTATTATTATTATTATTATTATTATTATTATTATTATTATTATTATTATTATTATTAT
>JANRMT010062850.1:13783277-13807465 GCA_026402145.1 Polypterus bichir lapradei | reverse complement strand
GGATGGATGGATGGATGGATATTTGGATGTTTGGATGGATGGATATTGGGATGGACGGATGGACAGATATTTGGATGGATGGATGGATATCTGGATGGATATTTGGATGGACAGATGGATGGGAATTTTTCACATTGACCCACACAAGCAGCTCACTCATTTACAGCTCCTTCTACAAATCCTTCAGAACTGGAACTCAGGTTGGTTAACTAGTAGGTGACAAAGACTACAGGTGAATGCCCCATATGGAGTGGGGTCATCAGTGGAGTCCCTCGGGGGTACATCCTGGGTCTGTTACTTTTTCTGGTTTATACTGATGACATAGATTTATGTATACAGTAATTAGAAAAACTTTGACATCTAAAATTGGGGGAATGGAAGAGAGCGAGGAGGCAGCAAGAATGATTCAGAGAGACTTGGAGACGCTTCAGGACTGGGTGAGCACTCGGAAAATGGAGTCATAATGTAGAAAAGTGCAAAGACACGTGGGTGAGCGTCAGTTATAAATACCAAGATGGAGACTGGAAGCAACCTCTGAAAAGGACTTGGGAGTTTATGTTGTCAATATTTTCATCATCTAAGCAACGTGCAGAAGCTATGAAAGAGGCAAATAAAATGTGAGGTCATATCATAAAAACTGTTAAATATAAATCAAGGAAGGTTATACTCAGACTACATAATGCAGTGGTGAGACCACATCTGGAGTGTTGTGTGCAGTTCTGGTCACCACAGTACAAGAAAGACAGAGCAGCACCTGAAGCTGTGCAGAGGAGAGCCACCAAGTGCATCATGGGACAGAAGGACATGTCCTACTGTGGAGAAGCATTCGCTTGCAGAGCCACAGCACCATGCGTCACCGCAGTTGTAGGCCCGCAGTTGTAGACCCGCAGTTACAGACTCGGAAGTGACATCTTTGTCGTTTCAGGACTGACCTTGTAAAACGCATAGTACATTTTAAAAAACGTAATCACTTTTATTATTAACGTTTTACTAAACTCTAATGTGGTGTAAACATTATAATTATATTGTATACTTTGTTTCATGAATGTAAACGAAAGACTATTTTCAATTAACACAGATCTTGATGATTTTAATTTTGTCGACATGTTAAATGTTTCCCACAGATCCGAACACAATGTAAATGTTAATGGTGTATTTCACAGAAACGATCCGTATTTTTTAGTTTGATATATGACATGACGTGATGGCAGAAACCCTCTGAACTTCACAATAATGCATATTATTTGGTTTCTGAACGGGTCTTTGACCCGACATTACTTTCCGGGCTTTGCCGAGACCAGCCGAAACCTTCCAAAAGTAATTTTACGAAGTCAGTCCTGAAACAACAGAGACGTCACTTCCGGGTCTACAACTGCAGGTCTAGGACTGCGGTGACGTGTCGTGCTGTGGCTCTGCAGGTGGATAGTATTGCTACTTTAACCGACAGTAAACCTGGGGTAAACCTGTTTAGTCTGAGCAGGGGAGACTGCAAGATGACCTAACCCAGGTATTTAAAATCCTCAAAGGTGTCGATAAAGACGACCCAGCAATGTTCTTACAAATTAATGGTGACTCGCGTACTCGGGGACATCAATGCAAATTAAAGGAGAAGTTCTGCATTTATGAAGTCAGTTATTCCTTCACAAACATGACATCCTCTGTATGCATTTGCCACGTGAAGTTGTGTTCCAAAGTTGGTTGGTTTTTATCCATTTAATGTATATATTGTGGAAAATCAGCCTGAGACACACACGCGCACACAGACACAGGTGCCAAATTATGTCCTTTTATTTTCCTTTTGCACACAGTGCCCTCAGTTATGGCTCAGTTTCCTCCTTCTCTCTCTCTTTCTTTTTTCTTCTTCTTCTGCTACTATTACTGCCTCCACTCCTCCACACCAGCTCTGTCCTCCACCTCCCGACTCCGGCTCCCTGAATGGAGTGAGATGGCCTTTTTATGTTGCCCCAGGAAGTGCTCCAGGTGCCCTCTGATGATGTGGTGTGGCGGAAGTGCTTCATGGGCATCCTGAAGTAATCCCTGTGCACTTGGATCCTCTCCTGGCTGCACTTCCAGGTGTGATGGAAGTGCTGCAGTCCACTGTCCAGGTGCCCCCTGGTGGTGGCCACGGACCCCAGCAGGGTTGAGCTTCTAAGCTCCAATCCTGTGGCTCTGATACAAACCAAGGGGATAATGCCCTCTCGTGTCCCAGGGGAAGAATCGTCTCTCTCCCGGTCCAGCCATCCATCACAATAGATATATATCTTGCCCACTTTGCCGCTTTACAACAGAGGGGATGAGGCATGGAGGAAAAGCATTAAAACGTACAAAATACGTTCATTTTTCAAGTCAAGACAGTCGTCAGGGATGACATGTCCTACTACTGGAAGTCACGTAACATGACATTAGCTTTAGTATACAGCGAGAGCAGTGTGCTAAAGGGACGGTATGTACTTTGTATAGTGATAAATAAATAAATAATATCATTACCACAATATTGAATATCAGGATTAGCAAACAGAATAAATAAATGCGTATTTTACCTAAATGAGTACAATAAAAAATGTATTAAAAAACATACAAGCTGCTGTAACTGCTCGGAAGGCAAATTTGAAGCAGCTAACTAACTTGTAGTCGAAGTCACGCAGAACGTTTCCCTCTTTTAAGTCGGGTGAGTGTGCCAATTCACCAACCCTTTTCGAAATGTCAAACATGAGTTGTATTTTAAGGGATCTCCACAAACATCGAACTGTCCTGATAAATTTCCTTGAAGAATAAACGTACCAAATATTGAACAAAACCGGTCCGCTTGCAGCCGTGTTATTCCATATGGACAGACAGACGGACTCGACAATCGCTTGTGGGTGCTTTTCCCGTTTATCGCTGTTTTGCTTTCCAGCCGGGATGCCAGAACTATAAAGAGATCTTCACAGTCTATGAATAAAGTGATTGAAATTGGGGAAGGTCCGCATGAAATTACTTTCACTTTCTCTGCTTGTGGTTTGATATGTGGTGATCGATTATTTCTCAGCAAAATATCCAAACGCAATCGCTGAAAAAAAAACAAATAGCACAATTTATTTATGACAGTAGGATAACAGAAGATGGATATGTGCAAGTCTATACAGATGAAGGACAGTAACAAGCAACTTCTTCTTCTGTCGGCTGCTCCTGTTAGGGGTCGTCACAATGGATCATCTTCTTCCATATCTTCCTGTCCTCTACATCTGGCTCTGTTACACCCATCACCTTCACCACATCCATACACCTTCTCTTGGTCTTCCTCTTCTCTTACCTGGCAGCTCTATCCTTAGCACCCTTCTCTCATTATACCCAGCATCTCTCTTCTGCACAATGCAATCCCGCCTCCATGACTTTGTCTCCCAACTGTCCCACCAGAGGTGACCCTCTAATGTCCTCATTTCTAATCCTGTCCGTCCTCATCACACCCAATGCAAATCTTAGCATCTTTACCTCTGCCACCTCCAGCTCTGTCTCCTACTTTCTGGTCAGTGCCACCGTCTCCAGTCCATATAACATAACTGGTCTCACTACCATCCTGTAGACCTTCCCTTTGACTCTTGCTGGTAATCACTCCTGACACTCTTCTCCACCCTGCCTTCACTCTCTTCTTCACAAAACATCAATCAGTCGTAGCTTAGTTTGATCTTTTCTCTCCTACAGAAAGAGGCACATAACTTATGAATTCTAATCTTTCAGTAAATGTGGTCAAGATGGACGAGTCCTTAGCCAGTTATTAAGTTTGCAGTTGCTGCACCGTGATGGTGGTATTAATTTGCTCACAGCTAGTCTGCACTGGTTTACCCCTCCACACACAGCCCCTCTGTATGTGTGTGTGTGTGTGTGTGTGTGATGCTGAACTTTCCGATTGAATTTATGAACAGAAACTACCAGCTACAAATCTGTCCTTCACACAGGTGATTGCTTTTCAGTGACAGTGATGCCAATACCCAAAATTCATTAGCTGACTTTATCCAAACTCCTAAGTCACCATCAGCAGTTCTCCGAAGGCCTGTCTTACGATTTAGTCCTTGTTGACTCCGGTGTAGGCGATGCTTTGTCTCAATCCTTCTGGGTCGGCTTGCTTACAAGGAAGGATGGTCAGCACAGGTATTCTTGCTTTGTTTGACTCTTTGTAAAGCTCAGTTTTCTAAAAAGCACACAAAGCGATGGTTTCATACACAAATCAACATGAAACGTCTGTTGCTGTGTGCAGTGGCTGCTCTTGGCACCTGTATGGTGGTCTCAGGCAGGAGCGGCTGTGCGGAGGTGGCTTGATGGACAGCAGAAGTGCGCTGCCTGGCTGTCTTCACATGGAAGTTGGGTGGCGGTGGCAGTCGCAGTGCGACACAATCTGGTTTGTACCTCTTGTCATTGTAAGTGGCGGTCCTCCTAGGCGCACGTTACTGCAGGTGCGTCAGCACCACGATCAGCTGTGGACCGATCATCTGATGCTGGGTGCCTCACTTTTGTTTTTGTTCTCCATCTCCAAATCACTTGCATCAAAATCAGAGTCCAATTTAGTGATAAGATGAAAAAACGTCGTCCACAGGGTATTTTGCTTTGCACATTTGCTTTGGTCTCTTGTCAGATGTCGATGCCATTTTAGAGGTTGTTTGCTCTGTGTACTCTCCTACATGTGCAAGGAATCAAGGTCACGTCAACAAAGCTAACTCTCTTTCTAGCAAAGAGAGTCGAAACTAAAACATAATGGTGAGTTTGGTGCAAGTATACAGCTGATTACCGTCCTCTACCCCGACTTTCGACAAAAGTCAATATCCGCCCTGAAAGAGTTATAAAGCTTTGGTTGCACCTTGTGCTTGCGGTCGGGCCTGCAGTTTCCCATGCAGTGATCCTCATATACTAGCATAAAATTCACATCTGCCAGGTGGTTGGTGATCCTTCGACTCCCGTCTTTAGCAAGACTAAGGCATGGCTTGACGTACCCCAACCCCCCCCCCTTACCTTACCAATGTTGGACCCGTATGACTCCAGACTGCCTACCACAATTCCAGTGCAGCACTTTGCAGTAACTGGAATTGCTCCTGCCTTTGTTATGGCCACACCCTGGCAAAAGGGGTCCTGACAGGAAGCAGAAGTCATGGCCAGCCATGGCACACTGAGCACATAGAGAGCACAGATCTTGAGCTTGCAACGGATTATAAAGGAAGCAGTGGGTGTTCTTGGGTGCCCATGAAGCCTGGCATTTTGGCCGACAATTGGTGAAAAGTTCTGTCCATCAATGTTGCTAATTGTTGAGTTACAGCTCTGTATTCACTGACCAAGTGTTTAAAGGTGGCATCATGGGAGACATTTTTGGACGTCGTGGTGCCTGCAATTATCGGACGAGACCCAAAGAGTGAGAGACCCTGTTAGGAGACACTTGAGCTGAAGTTAAGAGAGTCTAACAGCTGCTTCTGAAGCAAAGCAAAATGGGTGATGCCAGTCTGCCCCACACCACCCCAGCACATGTCCACATTAGACTTGTGAGTACCTGGTTCACTCAGAGAGTGGTGGTCTATAGTCTAGTATCTTGCCAGACAAGCACAGCATTAAAACTCAAATTCAACTTATGTATTGAACTATTCAGCTATGCCATGCACTGTCGAACCATGAAGACGAATGGTCCTCTTTGCGTTAGGCACAATCAACCAAAGTCTGTAACAGTAATAGAAATACCCTAAATATATACGACTGGCCTTTATTTTGACCTGCCATTTCATCATTTGCCCCCCATGGGTTCATATAATTCTCTCCTTTCATGCTCAGCCTTTATTACAAGAAGATGTATTTCCCCAAAAAAGCAAAAAAGCTTTAGTGAACCTGGCTCCGTGCCCAACTATTTCAAAGGAACAGGCGGCAATCCTCTAATTTCACTGCAGCGCACCCTCGGGGTCTTCTGACCTTGGCAATCTACAGAAGAACTTTTTGTGTCTCATTCCGCTCATCTGTCTGTACTCAGTAGCCTCGGGGAGACCACAGGCTTCATTCAAAGGCTGGGAGAGGAATGGCATCAGCTTCATAGACCTGCAGCACCACAGAGGTCCAGGCGACAGAGAGCGGGTGCTGAAAATGGAATCGGCATTTGCCACCAAAGTGTGCCACCGACCAGGGGGAGGCCAGCCGTTGAGAGATGGCATGCTGCTTCTCCTGGACACAGTTGTGTTCTGTAATTTTAAGTTCTAGCCGTAACTCCTGTCATCAAGCCTTTAATATTAAATGTAGTCGAAAATTTGTTTCAATGGAAAAATACATTTGGCTCCTTGGACGTTTTTTGTTGTTGTTGTTGAGTGTTGCTGTGTGCACCTGCAGTACTGAATATGCTATACATGCAGTGACTAGTGAAGCAGACTTACATTACGTTACTGAGCTTAATCTGCCTGTCTGTCAATGCTTAATAAAATCATGTAACCGTCATCTTGTTTGTCTCCAAATATTCTATATCCATAAAATCATAACCCATTTGTCCGCTTGTTTCTCTGTTTCTTCTACTAGCCAATCATGAGTCAGGCAACATCAGGGCTCATCAAACGGCAATTCCACCCCAAATCAGGGCTGGGCGCTGTCTCTCAATGCCTCTGCTCTCCATCCCTCTGCAGAATGGAAGATTGACAAACAAAGATTGATGATGTCACTTCCAGCTGCTGGCGTTCTGAACCCGCCTCTTCTGCCTGCCTTGCCTATTAACCGACTCCACCGCCATCTTTGGACACTTTAATCGATGACTCGCGTCTGGAAGGACCTCTCCACAGTTGTTGTGAGTTTAATTGCAGCATTGTGGCAGTGCTACCGTGGGGAGAACTTCACTTCCCAGCAGCCCAAGGGGGTTACCAGCATAGGATGACGGGATGAAAGAGGCCAGCAGGAAAGTTTAAAAAGGGTGTTCTGACAAAGCAAAAGGAGATTGGTGTTTCTGTGTATCCTGTCCAACATGTCATCTAAAAAGTCTATTGTGCCCGGGATCATTTCACGGTAGATGAATGGACCATCTCGTGCCCCCCTGTCGTGTTATAGTGGTGGATTAATCGTCGTACGTCTTCAAAAGGAGCGCTCCTGGAAATCTCACCCCTCACGACTACCGGTAGGACTGTTCACTAATTTTCTACGGAAGCTGTTCTCTGGATTCTCATCTTCACACCAAACCATTTCACCTGATTTTTGCTGTGTTGGACTGTATAAGGACATTGTCTTGAGTGTTTATTGTACATCGCCATAAGGGGACTAGGGTGGAATTATTTAGCGTGTTGTTATATTTTGTTCATTAGTGTGTAATACATTCTTTAATTGGTTTATTACCTGTTGTTTTTTGTCTCTGCTTGTGAGTGTGTGCGGGTCGGGCCAAGGCTGGGTGCGTCCCTGGAATCTCCACCAAAAAAAATAAATAAATCACCACCTCTGTGAATCTTAGCGGCACCGGACCGCTACAACATCTTCACTTATACGGGGATCACCTGGTGGTGCGCCAGATCTCCTCATTTTCTTGTTACATGTGCAGAAACAGCTGAAACTGTTTTCACCAGATTTCACATGGGCTTTGCCGTTGGTCTGAATTAGCCTCGGCCCCCCTAATCCGGGTTGTTCATAGGTAATGTTAGGACTTACAGTGGGGAAAATAAGTATCGATCTCAGTAAATATATTGGGACTATCGACATGAAATGTTCACCAGATGTCGAAAACAAGCCAAGTAATCCAAACATACAAGAAATCAAAACAAATACGTCCAGAAATGAAGTTATGTGTAATAAAGTTGAATGACATGAGGAATAAGTACGTACTGAACACGCTCACTGGAATTTATTTAATATTTAGTAGAAAAGCCTTTGTTGGTAACAACAGCTTCAAGACGCCTCCTATATGGAGAAACAAGTCGCATGCGTTGCTGGGGAAGGGGGTCCACAGTTTTCATCAGATTCTTAAAGGGGTCCGTGAGGCCAAAAAGGTTAAGAATCACTGATTTAGACTGTAAACATTTAAATTGGGGCAAACATGTTATCAGTTCACATATATGACGCACCTATTGTTGTTTATTATGATCTTCTACCTCGTGAAGTACAGCGGGGAAAATAAGTATGGAACGCTGTGGACCCCCCCTTCCCCAGAAATATTCACATAAACACAACTTTGCATGCAATTAATATAATGTACTTTATTTATCAAGATTTGATTGTTTCATACATATATGACATACATAAAGTATTATTAAACTTTGAAGTTAACAATCTAAAAAAACTCCTTTTTTATGTAGTAAAGTAATGGCCACTCATTCTAGTTATGAAATACAATCCCTCCATCCATTATCCAACCCACTATATCCTAACTACAGGGTCACGGGGGTCTGCTGGAGCCAATCCCTGCCAACACATGGCGCAAGGCAGGAAACAAACCCCAGGCAGGGCGCCAGCCCACCGCAGTGAAATACAATCCTCTTGTGCAAATTAAAACAGATCAACTACTACTACATGTTCTGCTACCATTACTACTACTACATCTACTCTAAATCAACAGTGCCGGGCGGTACAGTGAATGTGAATGTTCATTTTTATCTGACCCTCACAGATCCCCTGAAACCCATTCATGGACCCCCTAGGGGGTCTGCGCACCTCAGGTTAAGAACCCCTAGTCTAAATATTGTCGATTGTAATAGAAATGTGTAATGTTTCATCCTCTGATAGAGGTCCATAGATGTCTACACCCCTAGTAAAGGATACAAAATTAAAAATAGCACCACATTCATAATAACTGACCTAGAAAAAGTCTTAAATGATAGCCCACATGCTTATGCTTGAAATTGCATCTTCTGAGAGGGGCACTCAACGGGCTAGGACCACCAGTAAACAATTAAATATCATAAACATGATCATATTCATGACCAGCAACCTCGAAATATTACAAAATGACTCTCCACATGTCAATATCAAAATGTTTGAAATTTTGCAACAATTTGTAACTTTGACCCCTTGTACCCCATTAGGGGTCAGTTAGTGTGGCATTGTGGTGTTATGGGTCCACAGCTCGTTGAGCAAAGGCCATTTCTTTTAAATAAATAATCACCGTACTCGAGGCGGCTTCGTGAGTGGGCGTAGCGGTTGTAGCAAGCCGCGGGACGGTCCGTGGTGTGGGCGTTTCTCACCGAGTGCACAGGTGAGGAACTGCCCACATCCGTGATTGCTCCGGTGGCTAATATGCTACAGCTGTGATGACCCCTCGCATTATAAGCGCGAGTCGGTTAAGGGGAGTTCAGGAAAAGAACGAGAAAGGAAAAGAAGACGGAGGTTACATGGAGCGAGGAAGCAGGCGGTGCAGGAGAGAGACAGACACGCAGAGCCTGTGGTGAGCGCACGAACGAGCGCTACTGGGCAGCTGCGAGGAAGCTGGGTGTTAGGCCGACACCCAGGTGTTTGAGTTGATGTTGCTCCCTCTGAGAAACCACGTAGCGGGAGTGACCAGAGGAAAGCGACGAGCCGCAGAGGGCCGAGGAAAGGCAGCTGAAGTCGGGAGGCTTGGTGGTGGAGTCCACAACGTGGGCGACCTGGCCGTTGGTGGACATCAAGTCTCGGGGACTGGGATGAGTGCCAGACTGGAGCCAGGGATTGGGAGGTCTCCAGTCTCGTGTGTGTGTGTGTAGAGGAGGGCAGCTGCAAAGAGCGTCTTGCCTGCTGCTAAGCCCAAATGGGATAAGCAGGTGAGACGCAAACAGAAAAGAAGCACCAGAGTTGTTGTTGTTAAAACTGTTTCCAAAGAAACATTTTAACCTTCGATTTTAAAGGATTGCTTTGTTTGCTGTTTTTAACCTCCACGTTCCTTTTAATGGATTATTTATTTATTTATTGAAGAACTTGAAAGCACTGCACTATTTATTGAGCACTTTTGTTTTGATGATTGTTTTTAATAAAAGCACTTTTGCACATTTTTACCATTCCCCTTGCTTAATTGTTGCCTTCACTGACTAGCTCATCGGTGACATTACCGACGGTGTTGGGTTCAAGGGCTTCCAAATAGCGATGGGAGCGTGGAGCCAGAACCCGCATCGTCACAGGCATATGCAGCGTCAAATCCTTCAGACCATTATTGTTCAAGGCACCTGCTTCATAAGGGTGTCATGTCCTGCACAAAGTATGGTCCACAACTGGCCTAAGAATGAGGTTTGTTTAAGTCTATTTGGCATGGGTGACACCAAAAAGCTAGATGTCAAGACGCATTGTATGGTAGATCATATGTGGGGGTTTTCTCGTAACGCTATGTCAGGAGACACCAGGCAACAACACAAACCTTGTGACTGTGGTGGGCGCTAAAAGACTCACAGTGTGCCTGAAGATTCACACAGGAGATGATTCTTTATACAAAGTCATAGCAAGAAAGAGCAAAAGGTCAAAACCGGGAGTTCAAAATCCTCAGGAGGTCTGAAGGTTTGAAAATCCAAAGTATGAGAAGGAGTCAACGCCATCAACCTCCAGATTCCGTATCCCAAGCACCCCTGTGCGTGTAGGGGATGAAACCTTTCTTAAATCTCAGCTCTCCTGCCAGCCGGACACAAAGTTATTTCGTTGATTCATCATCACTGTGGCCTTCCATCCAGGTAGCATATTGTTGCCCACTCTCCTCCTACACCACATCTATACATATAAAGGAGAGTTGGGATCTGAGAGACTGTGTTTGTGTGTTTGTGGAGGGATGGAGAGTTAAGGTGGGTGGGGGAGTCACGTGATCATCTCCCCTCCCATTCACCTCATTTCATTCACTTCATTTCGCTCCGAGCTGAGCTCCGCAGCTGACGCGGTCTTGCCGTTCTTTTTCCTTAGTGTGTAGTCCTCTCTCCTTTACTGATTTACTGTTTACTAGACGCAGTACTTACTGAATAGTATTTTTTACTTTAGTGTTTCTACTTAGTGTTTCTTAGTGTTTAGTAGACGTGGTGTGCCGGTGTTCCCGGCGGTGTTGCGGTTTACTGTTACTTTCTACTTAGGGTTAGGGTAAGGGTTAGGGTAAGGGTTAGGGTTAGGCTTAGGGTTGTAGTTTAGTGTTTAGTGACTTTTACTTTATCTCATTTACTGTTGTTTTTTACTGTTGTTCCTGGCGGTGTTGCCCTTTTTTACTTTATCTCATTTACTGTTGTCCCAGCTGTGTTGCTGTTTTTCCTGTTTCTATTTTTTATGTAGCATGTTCACAAATTAGTCATAGAGAAAATATATTTTGGCTCCAGGAGGACAAACCAAAAATGTTGTATATAAAGAAGCTCTATAAGTCGCATGTAGATAAATAATTATTCCAACTACAGCGACTGCAGCGAAGCGCACGAGGTCTGCTAGTCTGTTGATAAAGAAACGCATTTCATGCGGCGTACTTACTTTTTCGTGTGACTATATGTGTGGGTCAATGTGACAAAGAACCTGGGAACAAAAGAATCTCTATTTTAGGGGTCCTAGGGGCCAGCGCAAAATTTGACTGTGTGACGTCAAATCAGCAGAGCGTTGTTGTGCCATTATGAAATGTCTGAAGGTGGAGGGTTTGGTGTCCTCGTGTTACTGTTCTGCTCCCGGATCTGATGTCTGTCTGGAAGGTCCTGCCACTATGAGGTGATGGGCAGGGGCAGGGGGTTAAATGAATTTGAAGGGCCTTTCATGTTTCCTCCCAACCTCAAAAAGTCAACTTCTGGCTTAAGGGTCCACTTTCGTTTTTGACTTTGACAGAGCCCCCTTCCAGCCACCATCCCCTGTCCTTTTCCTTCTACTTCCCAACTTAGGAAGTTATCTCTAGTGTTTCTTGGACTAATCCATCCATCCATCCAGCTCAGACTAACACCTTAGAGTTCTGCCGGGGTTGTAAAACTTCCTGTTATTTCAACACACAACTTGAAGTTTTCAAATCCCATCGTAACCACCAGTCGGTGACAGCATGTGATGAGTCATAATGAACGGCTTTCTTTGTCTGAACATTTACTGTGGTGAACGAGTACACGCCATAGGCAAGACCGTCTCTGTCCCGTGACAAGAAAAGGAGAAAAAAAAAAACCCACGTGTGCCCCTCGAGCACTCGTCTTACCTGCTGACCCCGTGAGAACACCAGCTGGCCGGTGAGATTATTAGCATGCGCTCCTCTTCTGTTCGAACTGCGTTTTAGTTGTGGCCTTCTTTAAGCTGCCTGTTGGTCTGCGCTGTATGATCACCAGTTAACAACGTCCAATTAATTCGCTGAAGCAGGCGCTGAGGCTCACAAACACAATCTAATCATGGAGAGGCTGTCCCAGGGGAGGGACTTGTCACAAATCCTAGTTGCACTCCTCCAATGATTTTCCCACAAACTCAAGCGCTCCAATGTGAAAGTGTTTGCATCCAGCCGGAAAAACAGCAAGCGGTTGTCAGGAATTCCAAATGTGCCTCCTAGCATTGCTGTTCTTCTGTCTCGAGCAGAATTTGTCACTGGGGACACCAGAGGTGCGTACCCACCACAGCTGCAAAGGTGTGAACATGTCCCATGTTCCCTCATTAGTTTTTAAAACATTGTAAGGGACGGCCGGTAGCCCAAGACATGGAAGGAAGGGGGGAAGACAGCATCTTTAGGGCACTGAATGATAGATGGCAGCTCCCCTGGGTTGCAGCAGTGCCCCAAATTCCCACAGAGCATCATGGGACTTGGAGTTCTTCGCCTCAGCCCTGTTGGTTGCCGTGGGTGCCACCAGGGGGTGCTGCAAGGACTAAGGCGCCCTATGGTATGGCGTTTCCATTTTCCATTCCATGCTGATAGATCACGTGTGTGAAACATCAGTAGCGCTTCCGGGGCAGGTACAATAAAAGGTGCTGCCCACCTCACAAGGAGTGGAGCCAGAGTTGGAAGGAGGAGGAGCAGTGGAGGAGGCAGTGACCTGGGAAAGAAGGAAGAAAAGAGTTGTGCTTGTGCTGTGCTGGTGCTTAATATGTATACGTGTGGCTATGGGGTGGGAAACGCTTATCAGGAAGATAAGA
Source organism: Polypterus bichir lapradei (assembly GCA_026402145.1). Lineage (NCBI taxonomy): Eukaryota > Metazoa > Chordata > Cladistia > Polypteriformes > Polypteridae > Polypterus > Polypterus bichir. The sequence goes on along the minus strand of JANRMT010062850.1, from coordinate 13,794,487 downwards.
TTGCCATGAATAAAAGACTCTTTACCGTTTTAACTTGTGTCTGTGCCTGTTGTGTTAGGTGTTTGGGAAGCTGGAGTGCCTCCCTGGTGGCGACAATGTGCAATAATAATAATAATAATGACCCAATAATGTGGACATCACTAATCAACATAAAACCGCATCCATTTTTTTTTCAATCTTTGACTCGAAGCTCACCAAAAGAGAATAAAAAAACAGCAAGGAGGTCCCCACCAATATTTTTGTACTGCTAAGAGGTGGTAAACTAGCGAATGGACTGTTGAATACAAAGCTAAGATCGAAAGTGATCTTCCCACCTCTTGGACAGGACCCCCGCGTGTGTCCTGGCAAGGAGAGACGTCAAGGGTGCATCAGGCCAGCTGTCCCAGGAGTCAGTGCTGGGCTCTCTTATCTTTTTTCTTTACCCCCCCTCACCCCTCCTCCAGTGTTCATATCAGTACTATGCGGATGATAGTGAGTTGTACCTGCCATTCATTCCAGAGGACCACATGGTGTCAGCTGGAGCCTCTGTTTGTCTCACTGATATTGCAACCTGGATGAAGAAGAACCGTCTCCAGCTCAACCTGGCAAAGATGGATCTTCTTCAATTCCCAGGTCCTTCATCTCTTCAGCACCCCACATCTGTTCAGCTTGGCCCACTATTGCTAACACCTGCTGACCTTGATGACCAACTGTTCTTCACTGACCATGTTGCAATGGTCTCTTGGTAGTCACTCTGTACACCATCTGCAAGATCAGACTGTATCTGACTGAGTATGTCACAAAACGGATGGTCCAGGCTTTGGTCCTGTCACTTCTGGGACTGCCGGCGGCTGTCACCAAGCTGCTGCAGATGAGTCAAAATGCAGGGCACGTCTGGTATTCAACCAGCCAAGGATGGCACATGTCACTCCACTTTTTGGACCACTACATTGGCTCCCTGTAGTAGGACGTATTAGATGATTCCTTACAGAACATACAATGGATCAGCATCTGTGTATATGGAGCTCCTCTGCTCCTTCTCGCCCCCTGAGGTCTGCTGATGAAAGGTGTGTGATGATGCCACCTCAAATCTCCATCCAAACTCTTTTCATGTGTGGCTTCCACCTGGTGGAACAAGCTCTCCACCTCAATCACAAATTCTGATTCCCTCAGTGTGTTTAAGAAGCGTTTGAAGGCTCTCTTGTTTGATGGATTGCCGTCTAACTGAACTGTTAGGTTTTTGTCAGCTAGGAATTGTAACTCGCTTGTATCTTCTTCTAAGCTCTTCACTTGCGATGGTCAATTTTGTCACCTTGTCCTGTAACACTTGTTCCCAAACAGTCTCCCAGACTGATGCTAACTCAATTATGTTGAAGTCTTTTGTAAGTTGTTTTGAATAAAAGTGCCTGATGAGCAAATAAAATGTCTCATCAAAAATGCCAAAGCCGAAAACGTGAAATGAAAGCAGAAGTCAAATCATCATGCCTAAAAATTCATACGCAGAAGAGTAAAGAAAAGAGTTCACTGAGATAGAGATTTGGTTGTTTTGATAATCTGCAATTCCAAACAGGGACGAGATGCCATAACTGACCTTTGACCCCTTCACATTACTGACATCACATGCTGAACTTCTGTGGCCACGCCCCCTTAACAACTGGGAGTCATGTCCTACCAAAAGTACTCACAGAATGGCGGCGCCCATGGTGTCAAACACAGCCCAAAATAATTTTTGCCACTTTAGATTCTTTTCAAAAGCAAACACCAGTGGTAAATTTGGATTCGTCAAACTCAACGTTAAACAAGATGACGAGAAAACAGCAAAAAATTTACAAAAGAAGGTACATTATAACATTATTATCCAATTCACTTTTCAAAATATACTTGCAGCTTCAGTACACAGGAGGAGCAGCACAGTGGTTAGCCCTCTCCTAGGGCTGAATCGTCCATTTGGTCCTTGACTATGTGGAGTTTGCCTATTCTTTCTATGTCCTCTTGGGTCTTCCTGCCAGTACTCCATCTTGGTTGCTCTTTCCGTAACATAATGTACTTTTACAGGGTGGAGTTGTTAGCCCTGCACCCAAACCCCAGCCTGGAGGACCAAAGACCAATCATGTCTGGCCTCTACCTTTTGACATGTCCAGCATGGGTGACCCTACCAGTAGCTGAAGCATTAGCTAGTATAGCCAGGGGGTCACTGAGATACACAAGCCATCTGACCATGTGTAGGCAGTGATTCATCCCAACACATCTGCAAAAAAGGTGCAATTACAGATCATCCAGAACAGGCAGTGGTTATGATACTCAAAGTAGACAGACCAACGTCTGTGAAGATAAATGGAGAAGACCTACCCAGGACAGTCATCTTCACCTATTTAGGTAGCAAAGTGAGCCCAGATGAAGTTACAGGCAGAAAGTGAGCAAAGCAAGAGCAACTTTCTGGACTCTCAATAATGTGTAGAAATCCTCACAGTGCCAGAACTGTGTCCTGTCAACCCTTCTATGTGGATCTGAGTGCTGGAGGATGACAGACGGTGACTTGAACAAGCTGGCCACATTCCACACGGGCTGCCAAGCTCTAAAACGGATCATGTAGGGAAGTATAAGAGTGTTTCATTGTTCCGAGCGAACCCCTTCTGGTTTCCTTCAGAGTGGAGGATGAAAAGTGAAGTGAAATTCCAACCCTGTGACTCTGGCCACACCCCTTCTACCTTGGGACCAATAAAAGAAGAGATGTGACCAGAAGTCAGTTGTCATTGTGGGCCCTGCCCTCAGCGAGGATGCTACATTAAATGGGGTAGAGCCAAACGCCCCAAAAAGGATTGTTGATTGTCTCCTACACCATTTATGTCTTTTAATAATATTTTCTTCTGCTGCCATTACTCTGTTTTTAATAAAGGCTACTTTGTTTTTGGATTCCTTACATATTTTGAGTCACCAAAGCCATAAAGTAGGGGAAATGGGGAAATTTGACAAATTCTTTCCAATAGATTTAGCAGGCTGAGGGAGATGTCTGAACAGAGGACCACACAGTGGGATTAAAGCATCATGGGGTGGTAAGAGGTGTTCACCAAGGTGTATCAGTCTCCAGGTATCTAAGGTATTCTCACAGACCAAGATATGTCAGCCATTAGGCCCGGGTTATACAGTATCTGGGGCCACCTGAGTGTCACTCATGCCAAAGCTAGTGTCCTGCCAAGGCGAGGGGAGATAACATTTTACATGAGGAAACAAGTCAGGTCAGGTCAGGTTGGGGAGCATGCACTGGTACAGCATGTTGCCGCACCCAGCACATGAAGAAACAGCTCAGGATCACATTTGGCAACCCCCAGGCAGACATGCAGTCCAGTCCCACCGCCTGGAAATGACTCTCTATCTGCCACAGTCAAGTTTTATGTGGCTATCCCCTTCGCCTGGTCCAGCCACTCGGGTCCTCAACAACGAGGATCCTGCTAGCCTGATCACCCTTGAGGAATTGCACCACATGGCCATTGTGCCATAATTCACGCTCCCTCACAATGCAGGTAATGTGCCTCATTCGGGACTCCATGAGCAACACAAAGTCAAACCAGCGGTACCCAAGGATTCTCTGAAGAGACACAGTACCAAAGGAGCCCAGTCTTCATCTCAGGTCACTGGATAGCGTCCATATACTGTAGCAAGACAGGAAGCACCAGGACTCTAAAGACTTGGACTTTTGTCCTTTTGCAAAGATATCCGGAGCGCCACAAACCACTTTCCAGCGACCTCATGACCCCCCATGCTCTCCCAATCCGTCTACTGACTTCATAGGAAGAGTCGCCAGAGACATGAATGTCACTCCCAAGGTAAGCAACCCATTAGACAAGGTTGACATTCTCAATGCAAACAAACACACTGCTGATGGCCGTGCCTGGGAGGTCATTAAAGACCTGGGTCTTAGTTTTTCATCCAGGACACTCACAAGCCCAGACACTCAGACTCCTCGCTCAGTCTCTTGAGAAACCCAGATCAGAGCCTCATTGACTCAGCGAAGATCACAGCATCATCAGCAAAGTCAAGATCCGTGAATTTTTCTTCACCAACAGACGCCCCACAGCTGCTGGACCCCACAACCTTGCCCAACACCCAGTCCATACAAGCATTGAACAGAGTAGAAGCAATAAATCACCCCTGATGAATCAACTGGGAAAAACACAGAGGTTCTTCCTCCACTCTGCACAGCACTCACAGTACCAGTGTACAGGCTGGCCATGATATCCAGCAACCTCAAGGGGACCCTCAGGATGTCCCACAGGGCAACTCGATCAACTGAGTCAAACGTTTTACAAAAATCAACAAAGGCTGCAAGGAAACTCTGCTGATATTCGCATTTGCACTCCATGAGAACCTTCAGTGCCAGGATGCCGTTGATGGTAGACTTCTTAGGCGTTAAACCAGACTGCTCCGGTCGCTAGTAGGTGAGCAAGTGATCACGATCCTATTGAGGATGCCCCTACCAAGAACCTTACCGAGCACCGAGAGCAGTGTTATCCCCCTCTAGTTGCTTCAATCCAGGCGATCACCCTTCCCTTTCCAGATAGGGATGACAAGTTCCGTTTTCCAGTCAGTTGGGATGATGCCAGTATCTCAAATGGAGGCAAAGATTGTTTGCAATGCCAGGAGGACAGTCTTACCACAAGCCTGGAGAAGTTCACCTCATGAAACCTGTGCAATCTCAGTGAGATTGGATGGTTCACAGCTAATTGGAGGATCAGTCTCGAGAACTGTGGACCAGAGATATCCAACGTCCTAGCTGGAGGATCAGCTTTGAACAGCTGCTCAAAGCAGCCAGCCCAGCGATCACAATTGCAGTGTCATCCGTAAGGCCTGTTCCATCAGCCACCCTGAAAAAAATTAAACCCAAACAAAATTTAAAAAAAACAGCAATGAACTCCAAACGAGAGACAAGAACTGAAGTCAGTGACAGGGGAAGAGGTCAAGCTAAACGAAACTCATGAAAAGTAAAACTAACAATTGGAATTACTTTTAGAAGGTTGTTGTTTTTTCGGCAGATCAGCGAGACAAAGGAAATTCCAGCTGACCTTGCATCCCACAGGTCACAACCTAGAAAGCCACACCCCCTAAAAACACAGGAAGTGGTGCTAACGACGGTTAAACAAAACAGTTGCTAAGATGTTCAAAGAAAACTTGATCAATAATGTGTCACCCGGAACGTGATCATGACAGCTAGTGAGTCCCAAGGTGGAGTCCCCACTCATAAAGAGTGCTTAAGTGGATGGGGTCTGTGTGTTTGTCTGTCTGTCTGTCTGCATGTGTGTGTGTTTGTGTCTGTCTGTATGCGTCTGTCTGTCTGTCTGTCTGCACGTGTGTGTGTTTGTGTCTGTCTGTATGGGTGTGTCTGCCTATATGTGGGTGTGTGTGTTTGTGTCTGTCTGTATGCGTCTGTCTGTCTGTCTGTCTGTCTGTCTGTCTGCATGTGTGTGTGTTTGTGTCTGTCTGTATGGGTGTGTCTGCCTATATGTGGGTGTGCGTCTGTCTTTGTGTGTGTGTGTCTGTCTGTCTGTCTGTATGCGTGTGTCTGTCTGTTTGTCTGTCTGTCTGTCTGTCTGCATGTGTGTGTGTTTGTGTCTGTCTGTATGGGTGTGTCTACCTGTATAAGAGTGTGTGTCTGTCTGTGTGTGTGTGTGTCAGTCTCTGTGTGTGTGTGTGTGTCTGTCTGTCTGTCTGTCTGTCTGTCTGTGTGAGTGTGGTGTGTTTGCGTGTGTGTGTGTGCGTATGTGTGTGTATGTGTCTGTCTGTGTGCGCGTCTGTCTGTCTGTGTGAGTGTGGTGTGTTTCTGTGTGTGTGTGTGTGTTGGGTAGACCAACCCAAAAACGAACTCAGTGAGTTTCACTCACCCTACAAGCAGTCACCCCAACCCCTCACCTCATGACTTGTCCCCTCGCTGCTTTGATTCGTGTAGAGATGGCCAAGCTGGCCTATGGTGCCTCTTTATGGAGGAGCAACTTGGACATTTTTGGTTCAGAAAACATTCAGGCCACAAGCCTGCTTCACTGGGTGTCACCTTCAGACAAATTTTTTTATCTTCATATTTCTCTCTTTCTCTGGTAGCTTCAGTCCTACAACCCAACACACCAGAATAAAATTGGCCAATCCAAGACACTCTAATAGTACTACAGTTATCTTCAACCATGCCAGCCATGGCCAACAGGGCCTGTTTTTCTCTTTCCTTTTTGTTGGTACCAGCGACAGGGGGAGGAAAAAAAAACAAAAAGGGCGAACTCCCAAGCAATGGAATCCTGCTGTTTCCATTCTGAAAGTCGTCACCATTGTGTGAGTTGCATTACCTTCCTTTTGTGAAGCCCCCCATAATGTGCTTGTTATGTCTCATGTGCCAGCGCACGTGTTCCTGCCTGCTTTGTTGCCATAATAACGTGGCGGTGACCAAGCGGCACACTGCACACTTCAGCTTGACGTCAGCTGTAAGCCCGCTGATAATTGAGGCCTCACTGCACAGTGGGGTATCTTTTTTTTCCTTCTTCTTCTTCTTCTTCTTCGTCTTTTTCAGCTTGATAAAGAGAAAAACATTTAGTGTTGTCTTCATTACGAAAGCATTTCTTTTAGCTTTTTTTCATCCTGAGAAACAAGACTCAACCTGCCAGAGTCAGCCAAGGACAGCGGTGAGGAGACGAGCGAGTCAGAATTCTACTAAACCGTCACGTCGGCCAGCCAGCTTCAGAAGAGCTGGGCAGTGGTGTGCCTACCGTGCCTTCACCTTTTACACATTTGGGTGTTGCAGCCTTCTGCTCAATTCCTTTAAATTCATCTTTTCCTTCATCAAGCAACGCTCAACACCCCATAATGACAAACATGATTTTTGAAATGTTAGAAAAAGTATAAAACATTAACAAATGAAATGTTCCACTGACACAAGCATTCAGACCCTGTGCTCTGGCACCTGAAGTGGGGCTCAGGTCAATCCCATTCTATTGATCATCACTGAGATGTTTCTACACCTTGTTTGGGGCCCACCTGTGGTCAGTTCAGATGATTGGACTGATTAGGACACTCTCACACACTTTTGACCATAGAAGGTCCCACCGTTGAGTAAAATCCAAGCCATGAGGTCCAAGGAATCACCTGCAGGACTCAGAGACAGGACACAATCCTGCAGCACTGTGGGTTCTCAAGAGTGCAGTGACCTCCATAATTCTTCAATGGAAGAAGTTTAGATCAACCGTGACTCTTCCTAGGGCTGAGCAATCACAAGAAGAAGGGCCTCTTGGTAGGAGATGAGACCAAGAATCCAATGTTCACTCTGGCTGAGCTCCAGAAATCCTGTGTGGAGATGGGGAGAAACTTCTAGAAGGACAACCACCACTGCACTACTACAGGAACAGGGGCTTTAGAGAAAAGTGGCCAGACAACCCAAAAACAGACAAAGGCACCAAAAGTACTTTCAGTCTACAAGAAACAAGATTCTCTGGTCTGGTGGAACCAAGATGAAGTATTCCTGGGTTTGGAGTTCAAGGAGTGCTGGGAGACAGGAGAGGAGATGGACAACACCGCATCTGGGTGGAGTGGAGGAGAACAGAGCAAATAAAGGAAGGAATGGAGAGTTTTTTAGGACCCCCTTGTGTCAGTGTATGGAAGAAAACTGTGAAAGATACACTTGTAAATAAATGAACTGGTTTGGAGCCCAGGACTGGGTCTTTAGTAGTTATGGAGCTGAAGTCCTGGGACATTTCAAGAATTGATCTTCATTATAACAGATCAAGGAGAAGATTGGATTTTTCAATATTTAATTCTTTGAAAAATGAACAGATATATACCATTCCCATGTAGAGGAAGCCCCCCTTTCCTCTAACAACTGGGGTCAACCCCTAACTAACTAACAGTCTCTGATGTCAACTTAGTTGAAAGCTTTCCCCCATTACTCCTTTGTGCAGAATTCTTTCAGCTGTGTTAGGTTTGAGGGGGCATCTTGGGAGCACAACACGTTCCAAATACCCCGTCCCCGTCACCCACCCACAGCACCTTGATGGGATTCAGATCTGGGCTTTGACTTGGCTATTCCAGAACCCCCAATTTCTTTCTCTGCAGCCATTACTTGGTGGGTTTACTGGTATGTTTAGGGTCGTTGTCATCACAATGAGTTTCAGTCTTCTGACAGGTGGTCTTGCATTATCCCCTGGTACCCTGGGGTATAATGAAGAATTCCTAGTGGAGTTTATGACAGCTCCAATCCAGAACATTTTGACCCCCATGCTTTACTGTTGCTATCAGGCTCTTCTGGTCCAATCCAGTCTTTGGTTTTCAGGTACTGTGGTGTCTTTACCTTGTCTGTCCAGAACACGTTGTCCCAAAGGTTCGGGTCTTTATGTTACAGTAGGTGTTCATGGACAGATGGTAGTCATGTCCTGATGTTCTTTGTGGTTTCCTCATGGCACACCTCCGATGCTGATCTCATTTGTGCATGCCACTTCCTAATGGTGGCCTCCACAGTGGCCTGAGCTACCTGGGATGTCCTGTGGTGAAGTTCTTCTTTCAGCCTCTTGTGTTCTGCTCTTAGGCTGAACCTTCTCCAGTGGCCTGCAGGGTCTTTTCTAGCTGTTCTAGATCTTCTCTACTTGTGGATGATCTTCCAGACATTGGAATAGTTGATTTCCAGTCTTTTAAAATCCCTTCTAGGCATCTCTAACTCTCATTCTGAAAGGCCTCAGAAAGTCTCAACATGGTGGCAACACCCACTTCGACAACAAAACTAAATGAGTCAGGGTCAGACTCTGATCATTGGCACCTCATTCAGGTTGTGAGAAATGGAGGGGTGGGCTTACTTTTTCTACATGTGAAATTAGCATTTATGTTTATTTAAATTAAACAATGGACCACAATGGACCACAACAGGTAAATGTGTTCTGATGTGTTGTTATATGACATCACTTTTATAGAAAGAGGCAGTTTAAACAAAGAGCACATCTTGACGTGCCCAGAAAAAGAAAGAAAAAACACGTCATGGGGTGTACTTACTTTTTCCCACGACTTCATATGTATGTTAGAATTAAAATTTACATTCACTCTTAACAATTCTCCAGATACTTTAATATCCAAAGTGACTTACAAATCTGAAGCGTATGATGGTAAATTACAAGGCAGCTATGCAAGGGCTATCCAAAGGTGCCATAATAAATTATTACAAGTGCCTCTTACATTACAGTTAATTATTTAGCGAATGCTTTTATCCAAAGTGACTTAAAAGTTAAAGGGAATGAACATAAATTTGACGACAAACACTTAAGTGCCCACTGAAGTACGTGTGTAGCACAATTAGGATCAGCTTCACATTACATTAACATAAGTGCACCTTGCAGTTACACTTAATTATTTAGCAAATGCTTTTACCCAAAGAGACTTACAAAGTGATGGACAACACCCATGGGCGGGTGTTCCAGCTAGGATGAAGCATGGACAGAATGCCAGCCCTATGCCACCACAAGACATAAGGCAGAGTTGCCAGTGTACCCACTTGGGTACGGCTGGGTTGGTTGTCAACAGGATGAGACCACCAAACAGGATTATGGGCCCCCCAGAAGCAATGGGAAACAACTTCCATTGGCAAAGTTACCTCTGTGGATAAGCGCAAGGCACTCTGGATATTACAGTTCCCTAGAACAGCCTTGTAGGGTTCTGTGGGGGCCACCAGGGGGTGCTACAGGGATTCTTCATCACTGCTTTGTGGGACTTTTTTTGTTCTTTATTTTGCTTAAAACAGTGTCTTGTATTAGGAATTTGTTTGTTTTCACATACCTCATGGGGTCAGAGTGTAGGGTCAGCCATTGTACAGCACACCTTGAGCAAGTGCAGGTTAAGGGCCCAGCAGTGTAGGATCTCCTTTGCCAGTAACGGGGATTCGATCCGGCAACCTTCTGGATGATGGCGCAGACCCTTAGCCTCAGAGCCACCACTCTGTGTGACCCAGAAGTATTTCCATCGGGCTATGGTCCTAAATAAAGAAGTTGCTCTACCTAATGCAGGAGCCAGAGTCGGGAGAAAGGTGGAGTGGAGGAGGGAGGAACTGATAGAGAAAGAAGACAAAGAGTGTGCTGTCTTGTGCTTTGTTACACTTGTGGCTGTTGTGGCAAGAAACGTGTATCATGGAAGAGATTCCCACACTGAAAGGCTCTTTGTGCCTTTGACTTGTGTCCGTGCCCGCTGGTGTTGTGTGTTTGGGGAGCTGGGGCGCCCCCTGGTGTCGCACACACGTCAACCACCTAAGGCTTAACCAATGTGCACATGCGTCACCATAAGGTTTATCATCGTGTTATCATAAGCGCACCTTGTACTTATTTAGCAAATACTTTTTATACAAATTACAGGTCCATGAAGGTAAACTTAATAGCAACTCTGTAAAAGTAGCCAAGGTACACGTGCATCACAATAAGGCTTGTCATCATATTATGAATATTATCATGATTTTTATACCTCCTTATTAGAACTGCAGTGACAGTTCGCACCCCAGGAGTAGAGTCTTCATGTTCTCCCCATGAGTTTCCTCAGGGCACTGTGGTTTGTGACGTTTTCCTGCAATATTCCAAAGTTGCTTTGATGACTCCAAGTTGGCCCAGTGAGAATGAATGTGTCCTGGCACCCTACCCAATGCAGAACCCGATCTCGAAAAGCAAACCTGGAACAGAAGAAGAACGACTTGAGTTAGGCAGCAAGATACTCTGTACATCAGGGTTTCTTGGACTGTGCCCTTTGTCCTTTTTTTAGCGTTTAGATCCCTTCCTTTTTTTGAATGCCCGGGCAGTTGTCAAAGAGGTTGGGTTGGGGAATCATGGACAATCATCGGGCGGGTGGGTATAATCGAAAACAATTCTCGGAGCAGCAATGACCCCACGTGACCAACTCTTTGACTTATCACCATTAAATATGATGGTAGCTCATGACCCAACTGCAGGAACCTTAGTGTAAGATACCATGCCACAGAAAATGGGCACAAAAATCGGAACCAGGCTTACAGGGGCCAAATGAAAAGAAAAGTCGTATCCTCCACTACCAGCCAGCCAATTAAAAATGCTTTTAAATTGTATAATTGACCGATTTAGGTAAGCTGGCATTCCCTCCTCAGATGGCTCCAATCCATTTCTGCCAGCTGCTGCTGGCTGGCTAGACGTGAGCCCCCACTTGAACTTCATAAAATGGATGTATGGGCATCAGCCTTCAGAAATTTTAGGGCACACTCACACTAA
>JANRMT010062850.1:13749573-13782877 GCA_026402145.1 Polypterus bichir lapradei | reverse complement strand
GGGGGGTAGGAAGGGGGCCAGTGGGGGGAAGGGAGGGGCCAGTTCGGGGAGCCAGTGGGGCGGTAGGGAGGGGGCCAGTGGTAAGTGGCAGGGGGGTAGGGTGAGGGCTAGTGTGTGGAAAGGGAGAGGGCCAGTGGGGGTGAAGGGAGGGGCCAGTATGGGGAGCCAGTGTGGGGGTAGGGAAGGGGCCAGTGGGAGGTGGCAGGGGGGTGATATTAGGGCCAGTGTGGGGATAGGGAGGGGGGCCAGTGGGAGGGGGCCATTGGGGGTAGGGAGATGGTCAGTGGGGGGGGTAGGGAGATGGTCAGTGGAGGGGTAGGGAGGGGGCCAGTGGGAGGGATGGGAGGCGGCCATTGGGAGGGTAGGGTAAGGGCCAGTGTAGGGGTAAGGAGGGGGCCAGTGGGAGGTGGCCAGTGGGGGGTAGGGAATGGGGCCAGTGGGAGGGGGCCAGTAGGGGGTTAGGGAGGGGGCCATGGTACTGAATGAACATGCCTAGTGTCACAATACCCTTAGTCGGCTCTGGCCTTGTTGTAAAGTGGAACCTTTAGATGGTGATAGATTTGTGTAATTTAAATGGGATTGTGATTTTAAAATGAGAATAACAGAGGATGCGTTCAGATTCCCATGGCCTGCTGTATCCTGCACTATCCATTAAAAATATAATCTTCTTCTTATTAATTATTATTATTATTATTATTATTATTATCTTGCTGGCACCTTTCTCCAGTTGAAGTGCGAGTAGGTGAAGTGACTTGCTTAAGGTCACCCAGTGTCAGCAGCCCAAATGTGATCCCACAGCCTTAACCACAGCGCCTGCCTAATGGGAACCTATTCAAATTCAAAAGAATCGAATTTCATACGCTGTTAACCCTTCCCCAAAATGAGACGATCCTTTGTGAAGCGATGGTTTAAATGGGAACCACAAGACCCAATCAAATGCCATCAAAGAACCGTGTAAAGCAAGAATCTGGCTCTTTAATTCAGCAGCAGCGCTGATCACTGCGCCACAGTGCTGCACCTTCTGTGCACGGTGACAATAACACTAATGCATTGCTAACTTCTGAATGGCGGGTGGGATTGTTGAACATGAATATTATACTCACTGGTGTTTCATGGTCCGATTTCATAAAGACTAGAGACTCGGACAATCCTGGCTGGAACGCTGGCTGATGGATGGAGGTTTCACATTGTAATAAGCAAAAAACCACTTCCACAACTGGAAAGATTTGGGGTCTGTTCCAGTATAATGTCCGATGGACAAAAGAAAACACAAAGCCAAAAATAACAGGTCAAAAACCCTTTTTACAGCAGATGACAAAGTGTATACAAAAGATGGCGGACAGAAATGAGTTGGCAGGAGATGACGTCCAAACTGGCAGACGGATACGATGTCATCAAAGGGAACCAGGAAATGATGTGGCAGAGGAAGTGATGTCTTCTTCTGGTGATTGGAAGTACCATCATCGGAGGGTACTAGGAAGTGACTTTTGGCGGCCATCTTGGAAGCATGGTAGGTGCGTTATTTTTCTCCTTTGGGTCTGATGACAGAGAGAGAGGCGTTGGTACCGAAGATAACGATCACTGCCTCCTAAACACACGTGTCTGACAGCGCACATGCCTTAACAATTTGTTATCAGTATTTTTTTACCCTCCCAGTGCTGAGTAAGGGCTTTGACCAGTTGGTAATGCTGGCATGGTGGTACTCCTGGTGAGAAGCTGCCTCTGCCTGAACAGGTCAGATGGCAGCCACAGATGAGGTGTGACCCGGTGTGACAAATCCAATCCTGCTATGTGCTCTGTAGCCACTCCAAAGTTAAGGGACGTCACTTAGTGCCATGCAGAAGGGGCACCCTGGAGAACTGACTCCATAACTAGACGACACTCACTACCCACATAAGAAGCGTGAATCGAACCCAAGTCCCCAAAAGCCGCAGGATGGCATCTCCAACCAGTGTGCCACTTTAACGCTGACCTAGAAACTTGATTTGAGAAGAGCCCTGGCGTGTCAGATCTCTGCCTACCCGGAAAACCCTGGTTGGCACTCACTAGTCTCATCCCACAGATGTCTGCCGTGAAGAGCAGGATAAAAATTTCCTCGTGGGTGGCTCAGCGTCTTCTGGAAGTAAAGAGCTTCTAATAAAGACAGGGAAGGTGAGAGTGTACATGTGTGGGAGTGGGGAAGTGTGATTGCTGCCACGTTGCCTTTGTGAAAGTCGGCGGAGAACACGCTGAACTTCTGAAAAGGAGAAATTCGACTGATTTTAATATCTTTTGGTTTTAATAAAAATATTAATGTACAAAAAAAAAAAAAAGATCCGTCACCCCGATTGTTGGTGCCTTTCCGCCACTCAGCTCTGACCCTGTAAAGGCAGCCTGATTCTGCATCTCCGCCATTCTTTTTTTTTTTTTTTTTCTTTTTTTTATCCCCCCCCCATAACTCTTTCTTTTTCACACTTTGGATGAATCGAGCGTGTGATGAAACTAATCATTTTTCTTTTCGTCTATAATTATAAACGCGGCCAAACGGCTCGACGTCTTTTAAAATCATTTCAATGCCTCTCTGTCAGCTTAGCAACACGAAAGGTCTCACTCAGCACCTGCGGGGGGTCCCGGGAGCGGAGGGGGGCTGCTAATAGAATAATTGCCCTGCTTCTGCTCCTTCAATGCTGCAGGCTGACTGTTCCTTTGCAAAGCGGGAGTAATAGAATTCTCTCTTTTTAATGAAGTGCCATTTTAGTCATTCTCAGCTAACCTGCACCTTCGTACCCGCTAAAATACGCAGGGATCGAGTCGCATTTTAGACCAAGGGGTGACAGACAAGCGAAGCTCCATCAGTGTGCCTAATAATGTGGTCCTACCTACACTCTATTACCTACCCAAGCTGTTCCGACTCCCCCACCTCTCCGTTGACACTGCCTGCCCAGTGGATGGCGCTGTGCTTCACCAGAGTGATCCCCTTCTAGATTATGTGGGCTGTGAAATTTAAATGGGGTTCCGGAAAGATCTCTTTTTCAGGTTACGGTTCACCTATAGAGCCACAGGTGGACATTTAAATAAAGATTTAAATAAAACACGTTTGAAAATGTACACAGTGTGACGTTCAGGTACATTCGGGGGCTTAGTTAGCTGTAACCAAAATTGAGAAACGACCCATTGATAATTGGGATTTGTGAGTCCCGTTGCGTCAGCCTACAAGCACAAAAACACCAAAATGTAAATATATAAATGACTAGCCATCCCTCGCCTATTAGTGAAACAGGGCAGTGAGAAGGGCGTCGCCCAGCTCTCTACTCCTGACATCACTCTTCCCTTAACCCGGCCCGCAGCCTCTGTCTCGGATTAACCCGAATATATCTCTCCTGCAAGCCAGCTATGATTCTTAGAGCAATGAGCTAAGTCGCAAAATCAACCAAAATGTTCAAGCAAATTATAGAAAAAATGATCCAAATCCGTTAAGTAGTTCTCTCGTTCACTAACTAAGCGGAGTTAAGGTTACGTCCCGAGGCAGAGGCATGAATGAGGAGGGCCCCACCCCGTAGCCCGATGAATCTCTCTCAGGTTCACACTAATAAATCGGTACCGCAAGCGAACAATGATACTTAGCGCGATGTGAAAGTCAAAAAATCAACCGGAATGTTCAAGCAAATTATAGGAAAAAAACCGATCTAAATCCGTTAAGCAATTCTCTTGTGAAAAGCGGACAGACATTCAAACGGGTCTAAAAAACTATAAGAAATTTCGCGCTCGACCAAGAATTTTTTAAAACCGTTTCTTAGCGAACGCCTATGGGCCAAGGGTAACCTACATTCCAAATTTCAAGTCCCAGGTCCTTATGGAGATTTCGTGATGAGTAAGTCAGTGGTATTTGGCTTATATATAGAGAGAGATATATAGATACTCATTTGATAAACCATACACTCAGAGATGGCACGGTATAAAATGACTATGAATTATTTATTATTACTCAAGTGTTCAACACAAAACATTTGCGAATTTTTTTTTTGCAGAGAATTGAGCTGAAGTGACGTTAACATATACGCTTTTACGTGAAGTCGTGCTGTGACACCCCGGGTAAGGACCCAGTTGTACAACTCACGACTTGAAGTGTCAGCTACAGGAGGCCGAACAACCAAGGAATGGAGTAAGAGAGACTCGGGCTAAAAAAAAAGCTATTCAAAATCAGGAATCTGTTTAATTCTCGCAGTGTCCATACTATTTTACAAAGAAATGTCTTGCAAAAAACAAATATTTACAAAGTCAAATACAAAAACACTTCCGAAAAGAAAAATCAGTGCAGGTGTTATAATATTCTGCGGTGGTCTGGCGCCCTGCCCGAGATTTGTTTCCTGCCTTGTGCCTTGTGTTGGCTGGGATTGACTCCAGCAGACCCCCGTGACCCTGTAGTTAGGATATAGCGGGTTGGATAATGGATGGATGGATGTTATAATATTTATAGTGGTTTCCAACTCAAAAGTGAAGAATAGAACAAAACGGGGAAAAAAAACTTTTCCATCTCCTTTGTCCAGCTACAAAAGGGATCGTGAAGGACAGGCTAAAAAATAATCCAAACAAAATGAATAAACTAAGCATCTACTATATACGCATAGAACAATACGTATCTACACTACTGAGTTAAATATCAGTAGCACAAATCTACATTAACGCTTGAAGACCTCGTCAAAATCTCGCGATCCTTTTGGGCCATCCAATCTGCCTTTACGTTTCCCGCAGACTTCCAATAATCAGACAGTCGGGCGGTGCACCATTCAACAACACCTGCTCAGGTACACTCCACCCTATTTAAATGTTCTCTATCTCTCTCTCACGCGCGCGCGCACCCGCCTGTCTTGGTGATTTGCACGCTCCACGTTCAGCCTCTGTTAAGTAAGTACTGTTTAATTTCTCCCGCGTTCACTCCTAAACTTTGCCACACGTGCGAATCCCCTTTTTGCCAGCTACTTTAAAACTTTATTTACTTTTTTTCAATCCTTCGACCTGTTCCTCTGATTTTAAATATACCACTTTCGCCATCTCTTCTAAGGCGTTTACAAAAGCGCGCCTCCGCCCTTGGCCGTCAGAAACCGTGAGCGCGCTCGAAAAAAAAAAAAACGGCCTCAGTCGCGTGCCTCGGAGTTGGCAAGTTTGAGCCCCGTGGCACCTGTAGGCCTCCAGGCAGCCCTTCCAACATCCCGGCGCTCATACGTTGTACTGCTGCCGTGTTAATCTGTGTAGGGCAGCTAAAACAGGTAAATGAAAACTTTATTTCTTTTACATTTTTTTCCCCCAAATGTCCGCGTTAAGCCGATCGGCTGGTCGTTATTTGCATTATTTACGGCCTCTGAACTTGGCTTCTCACAAGTGTGTGAGAGCCGTACACAAAAATACACTTGAAGTTGATACTAAATCAGAGGCGAATGCCAATGTCCAAAACAATATAAAATATTTATAGTTTAGTATAGTATACTGTTTCTTTATTGGCAGCAAGTCACAACATACATAGATTAGTATGGGGACCCCGCAACTGCCTAGCGTACCCATGCGTTAAGACGGCCCTGTCTTTAGCCGCCTCCCATGCGCACGTGGGTGACACCACATATTAGCTCTTTTGCCCTCCACTCTCCACCTGGCCAAGTTCCGGTTTTGAAACCTCATTCACATTATTTTTACTCTACTGTCTTCTTGTCAAGCTGTTATTCTTTCCTGCGCATCCCCGTGTATTCTTATCATTTTCCCACAAATTACAATCTTCACCCTTCAAATTATTCTCTCATTTCACGCCCTGCTACCTCATTATCTCACGTGCCTGTGCCTTATAATTTCTTTTTTATAATTTAATCACCTTGTGTGCATGAGGTACACATTTTGTGGTTAAAAGGAAGCACTTAGCTGTTTGACGTTATTCTTTCATTCACTCCGCAGCCCACATTTTGAATGTACTGTACCTTGTGTCACGCGCATGCACATCTCAGGATCCAGGATACCTTGATCAGGTATGTAATAAACCGCCGGAGCGAGAGGGGGCGCTGTCACTATCACTCTCTCCCCGCAGCACTGAGAAACCACCCAGTGGGGGCAATTAGCTCCACCCCTTCCAGCTCACTCACTATAAGAAACCCGGCTGCCCATAAGGAGGCGTCTGCTATGACCACAGCAGCCCGTTGGATGGAGCCCGTGTGAATGACCCTTATTAACTGTTTGAGGGCTGAATATTTTTTGCCAAAAAACTCAGTTTTCTGAAAAGCACACAAAGCGATGGTTTCACATATAAAATGTCTGTTGCTGCTGTTGGCACCTGTTTGGCATCTCTGGCAGCAGCAGCTCTGTGGGCAGCTCAATGGTCAGCAGGAATACATGGTGGGCCTGCTGCCTGGCTGTTTTTGGAGTATGACACAATCTAGTTTGTACCTGTTGTCATCGTAAGTGGCTGTCCACCCAAGCGGTAGGTGCAACAGCTACATGAATGCATTCAGTGCCGTGATCATTTGGGCACCGATCAGCTGATGTTGGTACCACTCTGTCGTTTTCAATCTCCATCTCCAGATCACTTGCAGCAAAATCGGAGTCCGACAAGTCTGAGTCTGATTCAATGATAATACACAAAATGTCCTCCTCAGAGTATTTCACTTTGCGTGTTCACTTTGGTCTCTTGCCAGATGTCGATGCCTTTTTAGACGGTTGCTCACTCATGTGCATGGAGTCGAGGTCAAATCCATGAAGCTAACGTTTCTTCTAGCAAGAAACATAACGGCAAGTTTTGTCGCAGTTTACAGCAGATTACCGTCCTCTACCCCCAAATTTTGACAAAAGTTGACATCCACCCTGCAAGAGATAATTCTGAGGCCGAGAGACAAATCTGTTGGTTTGTATTTATGTCCTTAGGGCTGGCAGTGTAATACTGAGAGGCAATTCTTTAGTTGGAATTTTTTTTGTTGTTGTTGATTCCCGTATATAATCATGTTTAAATTGTCCAGCATATAAGTCGGGGCTTGATTTTACTGTATAATTTCCAGCATTTTATAATGTCGGTCGTATAAGTTGAATGTGGAAAACTCGTGCTATTGGCCCAAGATATTATACAATACATATAATACAATTTATTTTTGCATAGTCCAAAATCACACAAGAAATGGGCTTTAACAGGCCCTGCCTTTTGACAGCCCCCCAGCCTTGACTCTCTAAGAAGACCAGGAAAAACTCCCAAAAAAAAACCCTAATAGAGGAAAAACTGGAAGAAATGACATGTTAACATCCACCTGAGAGAGTAACCACAGGGCACATGGCCTTGTTTTCTATGTATTGTGCCTATGTGACCACATAGTAATACCTGAACTATTCCAACGTGACGTTTGTACTGTTTTGTGTTTTTTGTATCTCACACCCTCATACACTTTTATCAGCAGAGCATCCCTTATCTACGATGGAGTGTTCGATCAGAAGAAAATATGAAGCTGGTTTGAAATCAAAGGTGGCGAAAGAAATTGGTAACTGAGCTGAGTCAAGAAGATGTAAAAAGAAAAAAAATGTAAATGTCGTATTTTTGATGGGGCGTATAAGTCGGTCTGATTTTATGATCAATTTTTTTTGGGTTTCCACACCAGACTTACAGTATATGCGAGTATATACAGTAAATGTGGTGACCCGACTGACGTCCCAACATTTCTTTTTGTCATTCCTGCACCTGGCCATGCTGGGATGGTTTGGAACAAAATGTAACATTGTGATGATTTCAAAAAACAAAAAAAGCAAAAGCGAGAGCTCCCTGAAAGAAGAGCGGAATTAAAGAGCACCAAAAGAGACACCAGATCATAATTGTTAAACAGGCCCCTTGGGGGTCCGAAAAGCCATGGAGGCTAGCAAGAAACAAACCACTAAAACCAGAACCATTCACCAAAACCACAAAGTGAACTTTTTTATTTGTCCCTAAGTGTAACTAAAAGGCATTTTGTTTTTAATCAAATGAATTCATCGCTTGGGGGGGCGAAGAGTGATGACATAACATGGCATGCAACTGGCATCAGGCATAGCAAACGTAGAAGGATCTGCACAAAATGGTTGTGACGATAAAGAAGCAAAACTGAAGAATGGCAACATTACAAATTCAAGGTCCTAAAGAGGGAGAGAGAGGGGTTGGGGGCATTTCCGGACCCACCACACGACAACCTGACCCCCTCAGCACCACACATGATGTGGTTCTTTTTTTTTTTTTGGCTGGAGTGCCAGTCCTGCTGCCAACCCCCACATTTTTTTTTCCCTGTAAGTTGGAGGACCACTTGCAGGGCCAGGATGGAGCAGCTGCAGGTGAAGAGTGTTGCTCTAAGGGTCCAGCACAGTCGAGTCACTGCTTGCGTTTTACATGTGTGATAAATAATACATCCATCCATCCATTATCCAACCCGCTATATCCCAACTACAGGGTCATGAGCGTCTTTTGGAGCCAATCCCAGTCAACACAGGGCACAAGGCAGGAAACAAACCCCGGTCAGGGTGCCAGCCCACCGCAGGTGATAAATAATTGAGCCTTGAAACCAAAAGAGGTTTGGGGCAGCTTGCTGTATTCTTGAGAATGGCTGCAAAAGAGAAAAGGTTGTAGAAAACAATGGTCCTTACAGACAAGAGTCCAAAACAGAACTGAGGTTTGGTACAGACAGGGTGGGTTTAAAAGATGGAGGGAGGAAGCGCCATCTTCAGGTGGGCATCCGGAAAGTGACATTCGCGGGCTCAGGTGGAATTTCCCACATTTGGTCTGCGGGGAAAAAAAGAGAAAGGGTCAGTGGACTCTGCCACCCCCTGGTCCAACTGGGAATTACCTTCTTTCGAGCCCTTTAGCTGCCTCCCATGAGCAGGTGTGTGACACTGGATTCAAACCTTCTGATTGCCAGTGCAGATCCTTGGCTTCAGAGGCACCACTCTGCCGTAAAGCCATAAAAATAAAAAATAAATCATCTCATAAAAGAAATAAAATAAACGGCTGATCCTAAATACACAGATTCTATCAAAAAGGCATAACTCGTGTTATGAACTGCTCTCTGGAAAAAAAAAAAATATCTCAAGAGTGAACTGGAAGTCAGACCTGCTTGAACACACTGGGCAGGCCCCAGCTACACCCATCAGACTGGCCCCAAAATCAAAAAGCAGGCCCAGAAAAAAAGAGGAAAAGATTTAATATCGAAATACTCACAATTGAAACGGAGGAACCAAGAAACCCCAGGCCCACAATAACAAAAACAATAATCTGTATAAATAAAAGCCAAATACCACTGACTCACTCATCACGAAATCTCCTGAGCCACGAGGACTTGGGAATTGAAATTTGGAATGAAGGTTACCCTTGGCCCATAGGTGCTCACTAAGAAACTGATTTAAAAATTTCGTGGTCCAAGTGCGTTCTGTCTGTATGGTTGTCCTCTTTTCACGAGAGAATTACTTAGCGGATTTAGATCTGGTTGTTTTCTACAATTTGCTTGAACTTTCCGGTTGATTTTGGGACTTCTCTCATCGCGTTAAGCACCATAGTTCACTTGCGGTACCAATGTATTTATGCCAATCCAACAGAGTGGCTGTGGGCCGAGAGCAGAATGGCGGAGCCTTCTTCATTCACTCCCCAGCCTCTGAGTCGCTCTACCTATCACCATGTGTTGGAGTGCACCTTGCCTCCTCCTAACTAGCAATACCTGTTTGTTCAGCAGATATTATCATCTACAGATTGTTAAGGAGTAACGTTTGACGTTTTTGAGAGAGAGATAAGAGCTACGTGTGTTTTAGAGGGTAGCTGCTGATTGCCAGAGATATCACGGCCATGTGCTCTTCTCCCCATGTGGGGTATGCTCTCCTGTCAGAGCTGAACACGATCAGATACTGTGCCAATGTCTATTGATTTTTAAAGTTTGTCCTGTTTTATCAGTATGTGGGCACAGCCACGGGGTACAGCTAGTTCTCCATAAATTTATTAAACAAGAATTCAAAACCAAGCATTAAAAATAATGAGGATCAAACTGGCAAATAAACATCTGAGCAAAAAAAAATGATGTGAGACGCCATAATAATTGTCGTCAAGACAACAAGAGGGTCAAACCCCAAAGTACATGCGTGAAAAGAGCACAAAGATAAACTTTGATTACTTCAGAGATTTGGATAAGATTTGCACTCCCAGCCATCCTTTTATCCCGTCGCCTCAGTTACGCATGGGTGTCAACCTCGGAGGCCACGCCCCTAGCAACACTTAATGATGAAAAGAAACACTTGAAATGCATGTCTCAATTGCTATTTTAAGGAGGCTGGAAGGGCCCATGAAACACCGGGGATGACGAGTTTGGTTTTATTTTGAAGCCTGTCACACCTGCATTAAAGGGAACCTAAAGATACGTGTCTGGCTGTTTTAATGTGACAGCAGGAGGAGACCATTTAGGGCTGTGTGACATTGGGCTCTCGTTACATGCTATTATGTTTAAGAGTTAATGGTCGCGTTTCCTCTAAAGAGCTTAACCCTATCCTGGTGTGGACCAAAGTCTCTTCTCTCAATTAAGTGCTTAGTTTTAACTGTGACCTCAGTTAGAGACAGATGTTTGTATAAAATAAAAATAGGCAAGCAAAAAGGTGAACAAATCCAAGTCCGCTATGCAGAAAACAAAATCCAAATCAAAGAGCAAAAGTTTGTAAAGAATCTGAAAAGAGCTCAGACACGAGG
Source organism: Polypterus bichir lapradei (assembly GCA_026402145.1). Taxonomy (NCBI): domain Eukaryota; kingdom Metazoa; phylum Chordata; class Cladistia; order Polypteriformes; family Polypteridae; genus Polypterus; species Polypterus bichir. The sequence goes on along the minus strand of JANRMT010062850.1, from coordinate 13,772,193 downwards.
AAACAGTCCAATGTACAAGAAATCCAGTGCTGACAATAGTCGCGGATTCAAACAGTTTTTAAGAATGTGGAGGCAGGCCCATTGTTAGCAGTGTCAGGAGGGTCTGCCCCCCTGGGCTTAATTCACAAAGGACATGGCATTTAATTAATAACATTGTCAATATAAAAAGAAAAAAGAAAATTGGAAAATGACTGAAAAACAAAAATAAAACAATAAATGCTCCAGCGGACCCCCGTGACCCTGTAGTTAGGATATAGTGGGTTGGATAATGGATGGATGGGTGGATGATTCAGTGGCAAAGACAAAAAAATGTTCCAAAATAGCTTACATAATATTTGGTAATATAAATGTTTTAATTTTTCTTCCTTGATATTGAATTGCTTAAAAAAGCAACTACATAACTGAACACGGATAAAGAACACTAACAGAAATTAAAGTCAAGGAGGGAACTCTTGACAAACCTTCGTAGCACAGAGAAGACCATCGAGGGTTGGGGGAATTCCCCGTATAATATCTGGCTCGTTTGTTCGGTCGTCAATGTTGTAATCGGGTCATAAATGGCACAAGAACAGAGTTTCAGGAGGCGTTTTACAGAAGTAGTTAGGAAGCTGGATGAACAGGAAACAGAACTGAGTTGGCAGGAATTGAAAAGGTGGAAGTGATGTCTCCTTCGGTGGGCGGGGGCGACGTCATCAAAAGAGTCCGGAAATTAATTAATCGATGTGGGACCAGAACTGAGGAGATCGCTACGGGATGAAGGTGACGTCTTTGATAGTGGAACCCGGAAGTGGAGAGATCATGGAGAGCCGGAAGTACTGCGGTCGTGTGGATCCAAAGTATTTTACGGCTGTTGTTCTTCTGTTTTTCTGTTGATGAGAGAAAAGGCATTAACACTCTGTCCCGCTCCCCCGTCATTCGTACTTTCACACTCATCTAGCTGACCCCTAAGCATTTTGTTTTCCATTTTTGTGGATTATTTTTTATTTATATTCACTTTTTTCTTTTACATGATGTCATCGGGAGCCCCCATCATCATGACCTCATCTGTCACATTAATGACGTCACAGATATCAAAGTGCAATGTGTTATCCCTCAGTGGATGTCCCACGTCTCAGTCCTTAGTGCAGTCAGCTTATTTTTCTCAGCGTTAGGTTTGTGGCCTCGGGCCGCCTTCACCTTTTGACTAACGTCTTGCCCTTTGATTCTTAGTTGCCTGATCGTTTTCAGTCTCTCGGTTTTCTTCCGTTTCTGTCTCTGCCTATAATTTTTTCGTTAAAAAATTATCTTCTGGTCTTTGGGTGTCTCACAATAATCCTAGGAACTCTGTGTGACCCTCAACAAACCCAATGTAAAGGAACGTAACACAATGTGGCATAATGTGACAAACAGCACTCCGCCTAACACCGAGTAACTGCTGTCATGATCTCCTGTCATTTCTGAATATTTTCCAAGTTCTCCATTTTTTTATTTTATTTTAGTTTTATTTATGTGTTATGATCTTTTTGTCATGACTTTGATGACATCACCCAGTGTCGGTTTCACTCCAGTTTAAGGCTGAAGCACACGGCTCTTGTTTGTCCCCATAATGATACCTTGATGGACTCAAAGGGTCGTGCTCTTGGTTTTGTTATTTTCAGATTTATTCAATCAGAAAAATAAACTAATGTTACGCTTTGATTTTTTTTTTTACAGTCAGCTTTGCCAGTCACAATAACCTTCTCAAATTTACTTTCTTCAGTTTGAGGAGCCTGTCCCTACAGACTCATAAACAAAGCAAGAGCAGCCCTGGGTCAAACCTGGGGACTCCCCTATGCACATTCTCATTTTAAAATCGCCAGTGACACTAACTATACTTATTTGGTATGTGGGAGCAAATTGAAAAACGACTGATATTAAGTGAATGTCAACAGTAGATTTTAGTGATTAGTGTTAAGAATGATGAAGGCCTCCAACAGAGCCACATACTAGGCCTCATCCCAGACAGCCTGACCCCACACCACAGCACACTGTCTAGCCTGTCTAAAAATAGACCCAGGTTTCAAACTAGATTCCAAAATATACACAAAAATGACCCACCATGGAGGCGACCCATAAAATGAAATGAAGGAATTTATTGGAAATACAGCAAGAAAGAGGCAAAAGGAAGCAATACGTTTTTCTAATAGGGCAGCCCAAAACTAACAAATCCAACCCATGATGCAATACTAAGAATCCAAGGACAAAGCAAACCATAAGAATTAACACAATGTTTACTAAACCGCAATCTTCAGACATCATGAAGCCCCAACTCCTGAGCCTCAGAATATAAAGTGGAGGGCGGGGCTTCGGGAGTGACGTCAGGGTGACCCCGCCTCTTGGGGCTCCACCCACCCATAAAACACAAGGATTGAGAGAACACTTCAAACTACAGCATATGGACCCTAAATAATAAACTAATATAACAGAAATCACAAAGAAACATGAAAAATAACACAAGTAACAAGTAAAGGAAAATAAACGTTTAAACTAGCTGCTAAATGACAATGAGCGCTTGTGTAATTTTTAACAGTGTCTTTATATATTAATATATTGTAGGATTTTGTTTTCTTTGATGGAAAAGAAAATTTTCATCTAGGAGGTTCTGTACGAAAGAAGAAGTGACTCCACAATTCTAGTGTGACGTTGTCTTTTCCAGCTTGTGGAGATACTGACTTTCAGTTGTACCATATTATATCATGGCATCACATAGTTAAATCTGTGTGATATGAAAGATAAAGGATATAAGCTGGCAAATGGGTCTGACTTTTCTTACTGCACTATAAACATATTATGGCAGACAACCAGGGACCTTGCACCATTGGGACGCCTGGAGAAGGGAGGGACCGGGAGAGGGGCAATATTTTCCCCGGGGCACAACAGGGCAGCTCCCCTGGATTACATCAGGGTCACAGATGTAGAGCTTGGAAGCTCAACCCTGTTGGGGTCCGTGGCCCCTGCCAGGGGGCGCCTGGACGATCACAGAGCCCTGGATGAGCAGCACCAGGAAGTGCTGCCGGAAGAGGAACCGAGTGCACCTGGAGTGCTTCCAGGTACCCATGCAGCACTTCAGCAACACAAGGAAGTGCTGCAGGAGGTTCATCGGGGTGCACCATAAAAGGGGCCGCCTCACTCCATTCGAAAGGTAGAGGATGCAGCTTGCAACTGGATGAGTGAGGGTAGCAGTAAAGAGAAGAGTAACGGAAGGAGGAAGAAAAGGACTGAGCTATCATTGTGATGATTAGTGTACTATGTGTGCTGTGCTTAAGAAAAGAACTGTAAGTAACCGTGTGTGTTTGTGGGCATCAGGTGTCGTGTCTGTCTGTCTGTGGCATCTTTCACTATATATATATATATACACAAAGAGAGACAGAGAGAAGAACAAAAACCAAGATAAAGGGTTGAGGTAGCCACTCATATACATGAACTTCAATGGAAAATAAGAAAACAATGTCTTTTCAGACCGAGCTCAATACAGAACTGAATTGTAACAAACTAGCTGGAGGACAGGAAGTGAGGTCATGAGGCAGGATTTCCTTCTGGTGGTCTTGTTAGATGACAGCGCCAGCCCCAGCTCTGGAGGGTCATCACACTTATCCGGACCCATAAACCGTCTCCCAAATGCATGTGTGTGACTATATATACCTACGTATACACACCCATTAGTCACAACATTAAAACTTATTGCATGTTAATGCTGCCAAATTAGCTCTGACTCATTGAGGCGTGGACTCCAGAAGACCTCCGAAGGTGTCCTGTGGTTTCTGCACCACGATGTCAGCTGCAGATCCTTTAAGTCCTGTAAGATGCCTGGTGAGGCCCCCATGGATTGGACATGTTTTTCCGGCACATCCAACAGATAGTCGATTGTATTGAGATCTGCGGAATTGATAGGCCAAATCAACACCTTGAGCTCTTCAGCGTGTTCCTCAAACCATTCCTGAACAATTTGTGCAAGAGGGTATTATCCAGCTGAAAGAGGCAACCATTGCCCTAAAGGGGTATACAGGGTCTGTAACAATCTTTAGGTAGGTGGTATGTATCAAAGTAGCATCCACCTGAATGCCAGGACCCACGATTTCCCAGCAGAACATTGCCCAGAGCATCACACCGCCTCCTCCGGCTTGCCTTCATCCCATAATGCATCCTGCTGTCGATTCTTCTGCCTGGTAAGCAACTTGCACACATCTGGCCATCCATGTCATCTAAAAGAGAATGTGATTCACCAGAATGGGCCAAGTTCTTCCATTGCTCCATGGTGCAGTTCTGACACTCACATGCCCTCCACCCCGGTGATAGGCAGAGGTCAGCATGGGCACTCTGTCTGGTCTGCTGTCTTGCCTTCTTCCCATAATCCATTCCTGCTGTCATTCCTTCCCCAGGTAAACAACATACATACACCTGGCTATCCACATACTGTAATCTAAATAAACTCTGATATATTACATCAGGTTACCTTCTTCCATTGTTCCATGGTCCAGTTCTGACATCCACATGCCCACTGCAGGTGCTTTCAGCATGGGCACCCAGACTGGTCGGTGAAAGCTGCAATGCACTGTGTGTTCGGACACCTTCCTCTCATGGCCATCATTATGTTTTTCATCTATTTGTGCTCTTCTGTGAGATCGGACCAGACAGGCCAGCCTTCAGTCTACATGTACATTAATGAGCCCTGGGTACCTATGTCCCTGTCACCAGTTGTCCATCCTTGGATCACTGCATGCTGGAAAACACCACACAAGAGCTGTGATTTTTGGAGAAGCTCTGACCCTGTAATCAAGCCATCACAGTGTGATCCTTGTCGCGTCAGAGTCACTCAGATCCTTACGCTTGCCCAGTTCTCCTGCCTCTCTAATGTGCCACCTTCGAAAACTGACTGTTTACTTAAAGCCTAAGATATCCCATCCCTTGACAGTTGCCATTTTAACAAGACCACCAATGTGATTCATTTCACCTGTCAGGGGTTTTAATGTTGGGGCTGACTGGTATGTATAATATTTATATATTTATATATGGACTGTATATATCAATGCGTTTGTTACCAATAAAGACATCATTCAGAGAAGGCACAAAGCAGTTGCCGTCGCATTCCCTTTTTAATAACCTCTGAACCCCTTAATTATTTTTCTTCATCTGAATTTTCAGCTTCAAGTTCCGGCAAATGAAACAAGTGCAGATCAAAACCTAAAAAATAATTCCAGAGGAAGCAAGGCAGCGCTCGTGAAATCCATGCCTGCCTTCATTTCCTTCCCCTGGCTCGTGTGGCTCATCCCTCCCACCGCTCCTTTCAAAGGCAGGGAGGTCTAAAAGGCAGGCTAATTATTTCCCACTTCCCGCACATCTCAGCCTTTGATAGTCTGTGAGCAGATTAGTGGAAATGATCTCTGACTGTCCATCAAACAGTAAGGGGGAAGGGGGGGGGGCTTCTAACTAGAACTGAGGAGGGCATGTAGGCATTTCAGAACCCCTCCCAACTACTCCCCCCTCATCTATTTTGCCCCACTTGCTAGATTTTTTATTTATTTATTTATTAAATAATCTGAATTAGAAAGGCTTGGCCTTTCGAGCCTTCAGAGGCTGAAAACTGGCTGACCTGTCATGCTGATCACACCCCACGCTGCCCTCTGTTACTGGACAGGCACCAGTTTAGCACCTGCATGGGCCTAAGTGGTGGAAATAAAAAGAGAAGAACACAGAAAAAGGATTTGTTTGGGGGAGCCACCTCATATACTTGAAGATTTGGCCAGAAAAAAGAGAGCAAAAATCATCAATCGGTCTTTACTCCAAAACATAATTGATTCACGGCTAACAAAATGGTGGTTTTAAAGTCGAGTGGAGGAAGCGATGTCATTGGGGCCAGAACTGGAAGTGATGGAGTTGGGCCCGGAACCGGAAGAGACATCATCAGGCCTGAAACAGGAAACGATAGAGTAGGCCCAGAACCGGAAGTGATGTCATGGGGCCCAAAAAAGGAAGCGATAGAGGGGACCCAGAACCGGAAGTGATGTCATGGGGGCCCAAAAAAGGAAGCGATAGTGGGGGCCCAAAACTGGAAGTAACACCATCGGGCCTGAAACTGGAAGTGATGTCATTGGGGCCTGAAACAGGAAGTGATTGAGTCGGCCTGGAATCGGAAGTGACATCATGGAGCCTGAAACAGGAAGTGGTGGAGTTGGGTCCGGAACTGGAAGTTATGTCATCAGACCTGAAACAGAAAGTGATGTGGTTGGCCTGGAACTGGAAGTGACAAGAACTGCAAGTGATGTGATCAGGTCCAGAACCAGAAGTGATGGAGTTGGGCCCGGAATCAGAAGTGACATCATTGGGCCTCTGAACCAGAAGTGATGTCGACAGGCCCTGGCAGAATTTTCATCTATCTATCTATCTATCTATCTATCTATCTATCTATCTACTTGTACTTGTCATGTCACCTGAAGGCCAGCTGTCCACGTCTGGTCCACCAGATAAGTGTTCAAGGAGCATAATGGAACTGAGCGGACACGTCTGGAAATGGCTGTCCCTGCTCTGCTCCAGTTTCAGACACGGGTTAAAGTGCAGGAGACGCATTGTGGAAACCTGAAGGCCTCTTCATTTACTGCTGATATTTACAAACTGAAGGCATCAGTCATTACCACAAGCTCAAACTTTCAGGCTACATGGCCACTGAAGTGACTCTGCTCATGACAAGCAATATGAGGTCACCTATTTAAAGGGGATGCCTCAGGCAGTTGACAGCATGTGGCCTCACACGGGGGGCTCCTGGCAGGTCTGCACAGCACTTCAGAACTGGAGAAGGAGCTGCAGCAGGAGGAGGAGGAGGAGGATGAAGAAGACTGGCAGCATTTCAGATGGAGTTGGGCTCTGCGGTGCGCTGCTGGGTGACTCAGTGCTAAGCAGGCGTTCTGCAGGCTCCGTTTCCCACACGTTGCACTTTGAGGTGGTCCTGCTCACCTCTTTTGTTTCCAGCCTGCTTGTTTGCCAGTTAGCAAGTGCTGGTGATGACAGCAGCAGCTGTAGTCCTTCCACATGCCGCATCACATTAAGAGGATTTCTCGTCTTGTCTGCTCCTATTTTTTGATGTATTTATTTATTTTCTCCGCAGAATAAGTTTAAGTAAGTTTCAGGTTATTATGAATTCCACCCAGATAAGCGAAATTTACAGTATGTTGGGTCATCCCTGGATGCACAAAAGAAATTGTTATGAGACGACGGGCTAAAAAAAAAAAAAAAAGTGCCAAGGCTGGCTGTCTTGCTAGAGGTGAAAGGCGCTATATTCAAAGCTTGTCTGTTTTCTAGAAAATGGACAGACGGTGGGGGTGGACATCACTAAACATTTGGTGGGCTGAATGGCTCCGTTCTGTCATCCTAATCGGTTAGCCTCACTATGGCGGCTACCCGTCCTGTTTTTTTCAGTCCTTTTTTCATTTGTGCACAGATTTTTTTTTCTCATTGACCATTTCTGCGGTCATTTAATTCATTCACAATATTTGCATCTCTTTAAGTATTCATTTTTTATTTTCATTCTCTTGAGAATGTTCTGGCACATTGTCTGTGTCATTCTGTTTATCGGTTGCTCTGTTGTTGCTAGCGGTGACACCATGGGCTATGAGCAAAGTGACTTTAGGGGGTCATGGGGTATATAGCACCTTGAGAGTGTCTTCAGACCCCTTCACTTGTTAGCCATTTTGTTAAGTCGCAGCTGTCACACACGTGCGATTAGGAGGGAGCTGAATGGACCAAGTGGTGGTAATTACCCACCAGGCCAGGGAGCGGCAGGGTGCGCTAAACCTACTTCTGTTGTCTCTGGGCCAAATCCGGGAAAATCGGCCTTATTCAACATCAACAGCATCACTTCCGGTTCCGGGACACAGACTGATGTCATTTCCAGTTCCGGCTCCCAGACTGACATCACTTCCGGTTTTGGCTTTTAAAGCCGCCATCTTTTCACTACTCAGACAGTTCAGTTTTGGAACTCAAACAGAGCAATTCATTGGGACAAAGCAACAAAGTGCAGACTCCATCTAGACAGTGGCCAGACCGTAGGGGTTAAACTCCAATCCCTGGAGCCATGAAACAGCCGCCAATGAGCCCCCATTAAACAACTGCAACACTCCAAACGTAATTAATTTAAAGTGATTAAGAGGCATCCAAAGGGGCATCCCTTTGGGCATAAATGTGCTGCATAGTTGGGGGGGAAAAGCAGGGCCTCCTTTTTGTATGTAATGTTACTTTTCGGATTAGCTTACCAAATTTTCATTAATTCACTCCTTATTTTTTTATTTTTGAAATCTTTTATATTCATCCAGGGTTGCAGAAAGTCAGATCCAATCCCGAAAGCGCTGGGCACAAAGCAAAAACCAACCCTGGCTGTAATGCCAGGGCACAGAAGAAATACAAAGCTGTAATCCATCCATCTGTCTTGCAAATATGGTTTTTTTGCCAGTGTTGCAAGGAATAACAGCCAATCACAATGTATGTTAAGAACCAATCAGGTCGCTCCATGATATTAACCAATGAGAAACACAAACACACCCACCAGTTAACCTAAAAAAATGCCATTGGGATGTGGGAGGACAACCAAGTGGCACACTGACTCACTCGCTGATACCACACCAGTTTGGAGTTGGCGGTCCGCCTGACCTGCGTGTCTTTGTTGTGTGGGAGATAAACTAGATGACCCAGATGGTATAGGGAGAACATGTGAACACCATAAAGACCTCCCGACCAGGCCCACCTAGGGCAGTAGGGTATGGCAGGAATGCAACGTGTCAGCACTGCAAACAGGAGTCCCATTATATGACTGGGCACCCAGAACACAAATGGCTGGAGCCTTTCATTGTCACTGCTATAGTGCCTGATGTGCCACATTTTTGAGCCCACCACATTTCCCCCCAGTCTTGTATTTTCTCTCTTTCTTCAGCCTTTTAAGAGATGTTGATGGCACAGTGCTTAGCACTGCCAGCTCACAGCCACAGGGAGCTTAGTTCATATACCAGTCCAAGGCCCAGCAATGAACTTAACTCTCGTTCTTTTTGGACAACGAAAGAAAGTTGAGACCCTGGAAGACTTGGAAGGTCCATGGAGACACAATGAGAGATTCAATTCCGAGTCTGATTTCCGAGTACATTCAGATGGATGGCAACCTGAGGTCTTTGTTTCTAGATGCCACCTTCACCTGGGCTATTTCGTGCAGAGTCTCACTAGGATAGTCAAGTCACCTATAAGAGGCAGACCCTCAAGCCCGGACGCCTCCGCCACTTCTTCCATGGGTCTGCCATGACGGATGGCAGCACTTCTGGCGTGTTTTTCAAATGTGTGATCCGCTCTGCAGAGATTCGGAGAATCTAGGGTTTCTCTCAGTGGGAAGTCTTGGCAGGGACCTCAGCGTCTGAAGCGTGGTGGAAAGTGAACTCCACGTCACCACTGACATTCTGTGCTCCATATGATGTGCGGGAGGCTGAAGTCACACCATCGGAGCGCTTTTTAGTGGAAGTTCCCTTTGGCTCATCCTTATTCAGATGTCTGCTTCACAGCCATCCATCTGCCCATGGATGGTCTGACCCCGGTCATGGCTGATCGAGAAATCAGAGTCTTTTAATAAAGCGCACAGTCAATGTGGGGGCTCGGGAAGTTGCAGATCCCTGAGGTTTGTGGCAGAAGGTCCAAAATTGTCTGGAGAGGATTAAGCCGGGGTCACTTGAGGGAGCAGAAGACATTTTGCTTCAGAGTTTTTAGGTGCGTCACTCTTTAGGTCAGCCCCCCAGATATTATGGAAGACATTCATGCAAGGAAGGGAAGCGGCAAGCTGGCGATTACGCCAAAAAATTAATAATGAGGGGGCAAAATCAGAGATCAGCTGAAGGCGGATTTTATACTCACATTAGGGCTGCTATATGAGGTGGCCCCCTAGTGGTCCCTACGCCCATGAATTCCTAACTGTCACAGGGCCAGATGTGCCTTTCACGACTGGGGACCACCCATTAAAAAAGTGTGCAATAAATGCACTGCAGAGGCGACACCCACAGGGCTTCTTCTTAAAATGACCCCCCCCCCTCCAATTCCTCTAGTCTGTACATTTTAAACCAGTGGCGGGGTTTCAGTAAAAGAGGGAGGGCAAACGAGACAAAACAAAAGGCTTTAAGAGGTTAAAAGTCCTGTCATCCATTCCGAGGCATGAGGTAACTGTAGCTTAATTATTCGTTTACATGATGTAATGAGTCCTGCCGTGGGTTGGCACCCTGCCCGGGATTGGTTCCTGCCTTGTGCCCTGTGTTGGCTGGGATTGGCTCCAGCAGACACCCGTGACCCTGTGTTCGGATTGAGCAGGTTAGAAAATGGATGGATGGATGGATGATGTAATGAGTGCTGCGACAGTGGAGACAGATGATATGTAGACCACCATGCTGTCTGTCGGACCAGATGAATGAGAGTTCAAAATCACTGTCTCTTTGTGAGCCGTTGGATTGGTTGTGAAATGTGACGCTCAGTGAGCCGTCCACTTTTAAGCATGTTTCTCTCATGGTGGTCTGCAGACGTATAGCCTTAGTGAGACTATCCACAAGGTGAAAGGGGTGTGAGGCCCTCAAAAAGAAAAACTTAAATGTCCACCCCCCCCCCCAAAAAAAAAACAAAACCCACAAGAGGAGGGATGGCCATAAACCCGCTGTGAGGGGCTGTGTCACAAGGTCCAGTTTAAAACTATTTATAGATTTACCTTCCTTGATTTAAATGAACTTAACTGATTGATATGAGGGGGTTCAGTGCAAGATGCCTGTAAGAAAAGGCTGCTAGTGGCAAGAAGGTGCTTTCTGGGTAAACACAAACTCAAGCGGGGGTCCTGGTGGCTGGCTGGAGAGAGCGGATGGGCCATTGTCCTGGTGTCATCTCACAGTTGTGGTGAAAGAGTGTGACGGTGGGGGAAAGAAACCCGAAAGTGAATTGAGAGTCCGGAGAGTTACCTGTATGGAGGTGAGGAGAGTTAGCAGAGCGGAAGAGCCACGTCTTTTATTAGAAAAATCTTCTCGCTCAATCATGAGGGTGGTGACGTGTGCTCTTATTGGTGGGGTCTGGGAAAGCGTCAGCTGGAACTGGTCGAAGAAACCCTCTAGAGTTTGACTCTAGGAGTTTGTCTTTCATCATTTGTCTTGCAGGTGAAAGTTTAGAGTCGGATGGTTTTCATTTTCCAGGAAAGTTTTTTTTTTCCCACGCAACGGCTCCTCCACTGATGCCATGTTCTCTTGTCAATCGTACGTTGAATCGACATGCAGAGGCGCACACGGGACCGCCTGGTTACAAACTGCTGGAGGGTCCAACACGCCCTGCTATTGATGTCGTACCCCCCCCCCCCCTTATGGTAATGTGGACATCTCAGTTTCCGGCCAGTTAACCCACCCGTTTGCAGGTTCGAGTTTCACAGTTAATATTCAGTGACGGGAGTCGGAGGCTTTTTGAAAGTCAAAGTACGTCACGTCGTACGGTAGCCTGCCGGACAAAACCCGACAAGATCATACATAGCACGAGGCACACTAAGGAGGCTCGAGCCGTTTTCTACAGGCTTTCACTCCTGATGACCTGGAGTGCCGACGGAGTACTAAAACCTTTCACAGCGCAGAACATTCTCGACCCGACGTCATTAACGCCATGTCCTGCGGCACGTGCTGCGTGTAAACTCGGCCACCGCCCCGGCGCACTGCTTATCGCCGAAATTAAGAAATGGACGACCCTCTGTGATGTGCGCTAGCAGAAGGACTTCAGAGCAGGAATTGCTTTGCCTTTACGAACGTATCATTGAGGCTTGTATGTGCTGATTTCTTCTTATTTACTCTTTTGAATTTTCAAGACTTTGCAATGCAGATGACAGAATGAAACGAGCTGTTGAAATGACATGTGACATTGGGATCAGGAGTGTGACATTTGATTTAGAGTTGTTAATTCTGGCCACTTTGGCAAGGATACAAATGATTGAAAACACAGGAGAAGTGCGGCCGCTTTGCCTTCCCCAGATGAATGAGGGTCTCTGTTCACTACAGTCTGGGGGTCCTGCAATATTCCCCTGTTTCCTCTTTTCTTTAACCTTTTATACACTAAACTGTTACACTTAGAGATTTGTAGCAAACTACTGACGGCAGCCATCTGCTCAACCCCAAGCTGGATATGCAGGTTAGAAAATGAAAGAATGAAATTATAAGTACTTAGACGAAAGACACAGCCAGATGACACTCAATTGAACTGGCATGAGAGAGTGCAGGGATATACGTGTGGATGGGGGAGTTGGGGGGGTGGAGTGCATCCTATGGTGGTCTTGTGTGTGTCCAGAGCAGATGCTTTACTTGTATTGGTGCTTACATAAGCTGCAAGTCTTCATGATTTGGTAGTGGATAAATGAACAGATGGAGGGATTAAAACATGGAACATGATAGATAGATAGATAGATACTTACATAGATAGATAGATAGACAGATAGATATGAAAGGCACTAGATAGATAGATAGATATGAAAGGCACTATATGATAGATAAATATGAAATGCACTATATAATAGATAGATAGATGGATATGAAAGGCACTATATAATAGATAGATATGAAAGGCACTATATGATAGATAGATAGATATGAAAGGCACTAGATAGATAGATAGATAGATATGAAAGGCACTAGATAGATAGGTATGAAAGGCACTATATAATAGAAAGATAGATATGAAAGGCACTATATGATAGATAGATAAATATGAAATGCACTATATAATAGATAGATAGATGGATATGAAAGGCACTATATAATAGATAGATATGAAAGGCACTATATGATTGATAGATAGATATTAAAGGCACTATATAATAGATAGATATGAAAGGCACTATATGATTGATAGATAGATATTAAAGGCACTATATAATAGATAGATATGAAAGGCACTATATGATAGATAGATATGAAAGGCACTATATGATTGATAGATAGATGTGAAAGGCAATGTATAATAAATAGATAGATATGAAAGGCACTATATAATAGATAGATATGAAAGGCACTATATGATAGATAGATAGAATGATAGATATGAAAGGCACTATATGATAGATAGATAGATAGAATGATAGATATGAAAGGCACTATATACAGATATTTGTGGTGGTCCACAGGCCCTTTAGCTTTAGCGTCATCTTCTCTGCCACAGTGAACTGCAGATGGTGCTTTACACGTTGAGCGCATGTATTTGTTCCTTAAAGGCTGCATTGTTATTCTGAGAAGTGGCACACTGGTTGACTGGTGCCGGAGCTGGCACACACCTCACTGCTGCTACTGCTGCACCAGCCCTGGGGGCTGCAGACAGAACAGGTTGCTATTGTGTGGCACCTCCCCGCTGACTGCGCGCCACACCTGGGGGCACCTGTCGGAGGCTCTGAGATCTCACACCTGCGCCTGATTAAAAAAAAAAAAAAAAAAAAACAGCCAGAGAGCAGAGCACCTGCACCCTCAATTAGGAGGCCTCAAGGAGAAATCCAAGTGGCACGCGATTCGCTCTGACAGGTGCTCCTAGTTGTGACTCCATTGTCTGCACTGAGGTAAGGGCCAGCTAGCATGATGGACTCTCAGCCTGGTCTGTGGTCAAATGCCCCTCAAAAGTCAATCTGGGGAGAAGAACAGAGAGATTATAAAATGTGAAGTTTGGAAGCAAATGAAAAAGAGAATATAAAAAAAATTAGTGCCAACCTGGAGCTGGGCTGAGGGGTCCTGATGTTTAACCCTCTTTGTTTCATTTTCCTCTCTTCTGTGGCCAGTTGGTCTTAAATGAAATTCACATTTACATGCATTAGACATCTAAATGAAATTGAAGACTGGAGCAAAATGTAACCTCCATATATGAATACATGCATATTAATGACGATGGCACGAGAGTGGCACTGACAAGGTGCCCACACTAGTGACTAAAAACTTGCTCTCAATGCTTTGATAGGTTAGTGAGGGAAACCAGACATGGGTCTAAGCACTTTTTCATAACTTGGCTTTAAAGAGAGGGCATTAGAGTGAAAGAGGGCGTTGTGGGGCACCAGCAGGAAGCCACTGGAATTTCCCCAGTCTGTTAAAGAGCAGCAGAGTAGCCATGTCTTGCACAGTTGGGACCTCATAGAATGAAGGGGCCTCAGCAGCTGTCAGAAATATCTGACCCTCCAGAAGAAAGAACAAGGGTGTGAGGATATCTAGGCCCACCAGAGGGAGCTGTGCTCCCATCAGAGTTGTAGTTTATCCAGGAGCCACTAGAGGGATCTCTGGTTTGGAAGGCATGGAATTTTACCTTTGCAGTGGTACCAAAGATTGACATCGATTGGAAGGTAACTGTAGGGTGGGGTTTAAAGACCCCTTGCTGGTAGTGGCACAAAAAGCATAAAGATTGATAGAAAAAGAAAGGGTAGGAGCTGAGGGAGGGCTATGAAGTGGGCAAACTCTACACTTGTTAGGTGGGCAGGTTCACCCACCTGGTGGACAGGGCTGGTATTCACTCATAATGAATTTTTCTAATGCCACTGCCCATTCCAATTGGCAGCATGTGCTCCCGATATGCACAGGGGCTGCTTGTGTTACTTGCTGAGTGCCTCACAATGAGCCCAGTGTCATGCCTACTACGCTACTTTACTTACGCACAATACCAAAGCAGTTCCGTTTTTCTTACGGCTCACCAGTCTTCAGCCAGCAGAAAGTTCGACGCGTTTGATCTGCACTAGAGCTACTTGCTACCTAATTGTCTTTTTGGTAAGAAATCTTTTATTTATTGTATTTTAGCACATTTCATCTTCCACAGAGGGCTTAAAAAAACATTTGTCAGTGATGGTTAATCTGTGTGATCAGCAGCCCTGGGGGTCAGCATAGCAAATCACTATTGCCACAATAGTCCTGATGGCCACTAGAGGGCATAGACTGTCAAGGCAGTACCAGATCAGATTGGCCATGAGGGGTCTGCCTTCATGAGGTCAAGCGAATAGTCAATGTGAATCATGGCTACCAATGATGACTCACCAATGAGAAAGATCTGGAAGGTTCAAAAGAACATACATTGAATCGTGCAAGTGCCGTCTTGAGAGATGTGGCACCAATACCTTGTACCGCAACCCAGCAATGGAACTCTACTGAAGTGCCCATTCTGACACCATCTTTTGACCAATCACTAACTGTGTCTAGCGTAATGCCAGTCTCAAGTTGCCCGGACTGGCTGGCATGATCTTGTATTTTATGATGTGACCAGCTTTTCCCATGAAGGTGATAACCACTGGACTTGCATATGGAGATGACCTTACATTACAGATAACATACTTGACTGGCACACTATCTAAAATTTGAGGTGGCATAATGTGGGCCTTTTCCACTCCTTTGACTTCTTTAATGATACACCCAGCCATGAAGTCCAAGGAACTCTCAGTAGACCTCTGTGATAAAATGGCACAGATCAGGGCAAGGAGATGAAACCATTTCTAAAGCTCTGAGTGCCCCCCCCACGAGTACAGTAGCCTCCAGAACTGTGAAATGGATGAAATATGGAATCACCGGGAGTTGGCCGTCTGGTCAAACTGTGAGTTAGAGAAAGAGAGAAGACTGAAGGCAAAAAGTTGTGCCCTTGATTATCTGTGCTGATTTGTGCTTTTGTACTGGGCTCTGGTGGGAAACGATTTTCGAAGCATTTCCCACTGATTAAAACCTGTGGGAGTCACTGGACTTGTGCCTTGTGTCCCGATTGGGTTTGGGGAGCTGGTGCACTCCCTGGTGGCCACACTGTGTAACAAGGGCCTTGGTCAACACAGTGGCCAAGAACCAAATGGCCACTCTGACAGAGCTTGAGCAAGTGCAGCCCAATACTGAGAGGGGTCCTTAATGAAAACCTGTCCCAGAATGCACGTCACCTCAGACTGGTCCACATTTCAGCACGTTGACAGTGACCCAAGGCACACAGCCAAGACAATGTCGCAGGGCACGTCTCTAGCCCATAGAACAATAGATGAAGGTTAGCAGATTTAGTGGAGCTTCAGAGGATCTGCCAGCTTGAAGAGACTTACCAGGAAAGCAAAACGCTGTAATTGCTGTCAATAGGACCTCCATAAAGTACTGAATGAAGAGAGATTTGATTTTGGATAAATCAGAAAACCTTTCTGAAGACTTCTGTTTTTACTTTGTCAAGATGGGTTATTGAGTGATGGGCAAAACTGGCAAATGTATCCATTAGAAATACAATGAAGTGGGTAGAAAGTGATGGGGGCTCTCAGCACGCTCTGAATCCACTGTGTAAGGCTGCATGAGGACCACAGCTAATTAGAAAAGAGACAAGTGTCCCATATCTGCTTGACTGCTGAAGATAGCGGCTGGGAGCCCAAAGAGAGTGGGCCTTCTGCTCCATCAGTTTGTGAGGAGGAGGAGGAGAAGCCGATGAGGAGATCACAGAGGATCAGTGAATGAAACTCCATCAGTGAAGAACGGAATTAAATCAATGAATGAGAAAGAAACCGGCGCAGGTGCTCCCATACCTCCCACCCCAGGTGTTGCCATGGTAACCCTCTGACTCCCCCCCAGGTGTTTGCCCACCTGGTCTCGGTATGGTGACAGCAGGCAGGTGCAGCCCTGCACGCCGTCCCTTCTCAAGTCCCTGTAATTTAGATTTGTCATTTTGGGACTGCGGGACGCAATGTGACAAATTCAGAGTCGGACTGCACAGAAGGAGAAACTGGCAACCATCACGGCCGCCCCACTCGTTTCTGGCTTCCCATTTTGTCACACGGTCATGTCGGCTTGGGTGATGGCTATTCAATGGTCACTTAACTTTCATTTGACTTGTGGTGGCCACTCCATGGTAGTTGTGAAGAATTTCTGGTGACAGCTGCCACCTGAAGGCTCCGCATGTGTTTTCTGTTTTTTATAACATAAAGATGTTTCATCCACAAATGAAAAGTACGTAACCTGGTGCTGCGGCAGTCCCAGAAGTGAGAAGCGGAGAGCTCTGTGCTGGCTAAAAGCTGTTAATCTGGAGGTTTGACCCCCTTAGATAGACGCATTAACTAAATAAATAAACCCGAAGGATTAATAAAGTGGCCCTGTGGTGGGCTGGCACCCTGCCTGGGGTTTGTTTCCTGCCTTGCACCCTGTGTTGGCTAGGATTGGCTCCAGCAGACCCCCGTGACCCTGCAGTTAGGATATAACGGATTAATAAAGTGATTCAAAATCAATTCAAATGTCAGAATTTTTATTACCATTCAGTCTCTGCATGCTTTGCAGTGTCTCATAAATTTTGGTTTGTCCTCCCAGAAGCCATGTTTGATGGCACCACTGGGTTGCGTTTCAGCCAGGGTTCAGGCTGGGGGCCTTTCTGTTTGAATTGTGATTCTTTGGTTTATGTTAATACTGCTTGTGTTTATGTTTTGCATTATTCTTTGCTTTTTAAGTCTCCACGTGCATCCCTTGTTATGCGCCTTGTGTTTTGTGGGTGGTTCCCTAAGAGGCGGGGCCACCTGTCAATCACTGTAAGTGACTGCCCCCAGCCCCACTCTAAAGGCGGGGACAACCCACACTTCCTTGCGGTTCATTTGAATGTGATTGGGATCTGCGAGTGCTTCTTGTGTTTTATGTGTTACTGGATGTTTGACCCCTTTGCTTTATACAGTAGATTTGACTGTTCTTTAGATTTGTGGCTTGGACTTGTTCACCTTGGATTGCCTTTACATTTTCAGGCATTTCCTTTTTTACTTTCTTCTATACGAAGTATAGGGAACATATTGTAATCGTCCAAAAATTCAACTTTGAGATTTTGATGAATCTCAACGTTTTAGACCTCCCTGAGTCCAAAAATACCATTTTTAGAATTTATGTGTGTGTGTGTGTGTGTGTGTAAACACAATAACGTGAGTACGCTTTCACTTCAGTCAATCAAATTTTGAATACAAGCATTAGGTACAAAACATAGATTTCTACCAACTTTTCAGCTGTTTCTGCTAACTGGAAGTGATACTTACCTTTTATTCATGTAGCTGCAGAGTCTGATTTATTCAACTTTACTTTTATAATAATTGTTCAATATACAGGGTGGGCCATTTATATGGATACACCTTAATAAAATGGGAATGGTTGGTGATATTAACTTCCTGTTTGTGGCACATTAGTTTATGTGAGGGGGGAAACTTTTCAAGATGGGTGGTGACCATGGTGGCCATTTTGAAGTCGGCCATTTTGGATCCAACTTTTGTTTTTTCAATAGGAAGAGGGTCATGTGAGACATCAAACATATTGGGAATTTCACAAGAAAAACAATGGTGTGCTTGGTTTTAACGTAACTTTATTCTTTCATGAGTTATTTACAAGTTTCTGACCACTTATAAAATGTGTTCAATGTGCTGCCCATTGTGTTGGATTGTCAATGCAACCCTCTTCTCCCACTCTTCACACACTGATAGCAACACCGCAGGAGAAATGCTAGCACAGGCTTCCAGTATCCGTAGTTTCAGGTGCTGCACATCTCGTATCTTCACAGCATAGACAATTGCCTTCAGATGACCCCAAAGATAAAAGTCTAAGGGGGTCAGATCGGGAGACCTTGGGGGCCATTCAACTGGCCCACGACGACCAATCCACTTTCCAGGAAACTGTTCATCTAGAAATGCTCGGACCTGACACCCATAATGTGGTGGTGCACCATCTTGCTGGAAAAACTCAGGGAACGTGCCAGCTTCAGTGCATAAAGAGGGAAACATATCATCATGTAGCAATTTCGCATATCCAGTGGCCTTGAGGTTTCCATTGATGAAGAATGGCCCCACTATCTTTGTACCCCATATACCACACCATACCATCAATTTTTTTGTTCCAACAGTCTTGGAGGGATCTATCCAATGTGGGTTAGTGTCAGACCAATAGCGGTGGTTTTGTTTGTTAACACAAACACAATGGGCAGCACATTGAACACATTTTATAAGTGGTCAGAAATTTGTAAATAACTCATGAAAGAATAAAGTTACGTTAAAACCAAGCACACCATTGTTTTTCTTGTGAAATTCCCAATAAGTTTGATGTGTCACATGACCCTCTTCCTATTGAAAAAACAAACGTTGGATCCAAAATGGCCGACTTCAAAATGGCCACCATGGTCACCACCCATCTTGAAAAGTTTTTCCCCTCACATATACTAATGTGCCACAAACAGGAAGTTAATATCACCAACCATTCCCATTTTATTAAGGTGTATCCATATAAATGGCCCACCCTGTATTATTCATTTGATTTGTTGTTGATGGTTCTCTAATGTACATAATATAATCATTGCCTTGCAGTTTACTCCATCCCCATATCTGAGTATACAAGGAAGTCTAGGGGAGAGCACTCCTGATTTTTGCCTTTTGTACTCCATGGAGCTTCTTGTTAATTCAAAGCACTTTTGTGAAGAAAATATCTTTTTCTTTATAAAGATTCTATGTCTGTCCTTGGCACTAGCCTGGTTTGAAGGTTTTCGCCCTCTAGTGGGCATTATTGGGAGATTTTTTGGGGGATTTTGTGCTTTAGGAGCTCGCAGGTTCACAACACATTGGGCCATATGAACATGTGACAGATGCCTCAACCTTTAATCCACACACTGCCACACCCCTCTCCGGCTGCCCTCTCAGGTGCCCAGGGTTTGCCCATGGAGGGATCACTGGGTTTGCGTTCATTTATTTATTTTTTTACTATCTGCTATTTCTCTTCCTTTTCATCTTTGCCCCATTGCTAACTGCACCTGGTAATTTTTGCTCTTTGTGGTGATGCCTTTTTTTTTCTTGATTGACAACCATTTCCAAGAATTCCTTGTTTTTCAAGGATTTTTTTTTTTTTATCACATTCCGATCTGCAGAGGCAGGAATCTGAGTGTGCTGATGCGTGTCACACCTTGTTTGTGAAGTCTGACCTGGGGCATGAAAATCTGATAAATACCAATAGTGAGCCTTGAGAGGACCGTTTATGTGACGGAGTTGGCACTGCCCAGCGGTGAGGCCGGACTTGAGTGTTAGGTTCAGATGTTATGGATCTTAATGAGGGATATGAAATGGTCCTTTGGGGGCTTAATAAATCTGCTTCACACTTGGGAGGGTCAGCTTACTTCCTTTGGTCTTGCCTCCCCCTTAGGGAAGTCAAAGGCCATCCTGGTAACAGCACACAGAATGGGGTACCAGCTTGTGCCAACCATTCTTGTTATTGCTACTGAGTATGTTTGCATCGCAGTACTACATCAAAAATTCATTTTCTTTTGGATCCAAATATTTGGCCTGGCTATTGTTAATACAATCTACAAGGTTTATGGGAACTGATTCAATTGACCTGTTGTCATGAATTGGGGTTTTATGTTCTTGAACCCTGTTTTGATTTTCATGACGTTATTAAAATATTAGAATAGTTGTGACGAGAAGAGGCCATTCAGCCCAATGAGCTTATCCATCCTATTCTCCTATATGGTCCAAAGTAACATCAAGTCGAGATCTGAAGGTCTTCAAAAGTCCTGCTCTCCACCGCACTACTTGGTCATTTATTCCAGGTGTCTGCATTTCTTTATGTGAATTAAAGCTTTCTAACATTTGTGTGAATTCTGACCAAACCTATTTTTCCACTTGTATTTTTCAATTTTTGTCAATAAATCCTTTATTTATAAATATTTCTTTGTTTGGCCATTTTGTATATAAGCCAGGGGTTTACGGCCATCCTTTCTCCTGTAGGCCTTTTGCTGTATATGGTGACACTTCCTGTGATTTTTGTCAGCTCCCCATGTTTTTGGCCTGCTAGGCTGAAGCCAGCAGTTAACAGTGAGAAGTAGCTGGATTTGGGGTGAGGTGACTGGCCTGACTTCATGGTCCTCTTAGGTGGCCTAACACCCGTTTTGTTAGGTTTGAGATGGCACAACATGACAAAATGAACAATCGCACCATCAGTGATAAGTAAGGGAAATGATGTGATCGCAATTCAATTTACGGACTTGTCTTCTGCGCCTTACTGAGAGGCAATAGCTGATCGGTGTCAAGTATGCTGAAAGTCAGAGACGGGGACAGACATAACTGAGTGTGACCTGTTGGGAGTCCATTGATGGCAAATTTTCTTTCATCAAGACACACCCGTAGCTGAGCAACTCTCGTGATTTATTACATTTTTCCACACTGATAGGAATATTCTCACTTCTGGTAATTT
Organism: Polypterus bichir lapradei; assembly: GCA_026402145.1. NCBI lineage: Eukaryota > Metazoa > Chordata > Cladistia > Polypteriformes > Polypteridae > Polypterus > Polypterus bichir. The sequence goes on along the minus strand of JANRMT010062850.1, from coordinate 13,750,996 downwards.
TTCAGATACTATATATTTGGAATCATTTGTTATTTTGAGGTTGTTTTGACCGTTATTTTATGAACACATATATTCAACGTCACTCTGGGTGCGTCCAGCACATCCCACAGATGCTCGATTGGATTGAGATCTGTGGAATTTGGAGGCCAAGTCAACACCTTGAAACACTTTGTCACGTTCACGTTCCTCAAATCATTTCCGAACAATCTATGCGGTATGACAGGGTGCATTACTCAGCTGGAAGAGGCCGCCACCATCAGGGAGTATCGTTGCCATGAAAGGGATGTACGTGGTCTTCAGCAATCTTTTGGCAGGTGGTACATGTCAAATGAGCATCCACATGAGCGCCAGGACCCAAGGCTTCACAGAAGAACATTGCCCAGAGCATCACACCGCCTCCTTTAGCTTGCCATCTCCCCATAATGTATCCTGCTACCATCTCTTCCCCAGTTAACAACCTGGCTCTTTACATGGTCTAAAATAAAATGTCATTCACCAGACCAGGCCACCTTCTTCCATTGCTCCAGGGTCAGCATTGACACTCTGACCAGTCTGTGGCTACTCAGCCCCATTGACAGCAAGCCGCAATGCACTGTGTGTTTGGACACCTTCCTCTCATGGCCATCATTATGTTTTGCATCTCTTCTGTGAGATCGGATCAGACATACCAGCTTGCACTTTACACGTACATTAATGCGCCTTGGGCACCCATAACCCTGTCACCAGTTCACCAGCTGTCCTTCCTTGCACCACTTTTGGTAGGTAGAAACCAATGCATGCTGGGAACACCACACAAGAGCTGCCATTTTGGAGAAGCTCTGCCCCCTGTCATCAAGCCATCACAGTGTGGTCCTTGTCAGGTCAGAGTCACTCAGATCCTTACGCTTGTCCAGTTCTCCTGCCTCTCTAACGTGTCACCTTCAAGAACTGACAGTTCACCTACTGCCAAAGATATCCCACCGCTTGACAGGTGTCATTGCAACAAGACCACCAATGTGATTCACTTCACCTTCACTTCATCTCACCTTCACCTGTGGGGCTGATTGGTGTAAATGTATACTATACATTACTAGTACTATACTGTACTATATACTGTATATATATATATAAATATATACATATAACTTAATATTTTCTGGGGACAAATTAATTCTATCTATCGATCTATTATATAGTGCCTTTCATATCTATTTATCTATCTATCTATCTGTCTATCTATCTATCTATTGATTGATCAATCCATCTATCGATCTATCTATTCTATAGTACCTTTCATATCTGTCAATCTATCTATTATATAGTGCCTTTCATATCTATCTATCTATTATATAGTGCCTTTCTTATCTATCTATCTATCTATTATATAGTGCCTTTCATATCTATCTATCTATCTATCTATCTATCTATCTATCTATCTATCTAT
>JANRMT010062850.1:13728839-13746679 GCA_026402145.1 Polypterus bichir lapradei | reverse complement strand
ATAGATAGATAGATAGATAGATAGATAGATAGATAGATAGATAGATACTATACAGTATCAGGGGATCTTAACCAAGGGGTGGTCTCCCTTAGAGAATCATGGCCGATCATTAGAGCAGGGCTTGGGGATCTCCTTGAAGAATCATGGACTGTCATTGAGGGATAATCAAGGATGATCAACAGGGCAATGGTGATTGCTTAGTCAGCCCGCAGAAACCAACTGCAGCCCACTTTGAAAACCTCCCATGACCCCCTACCATTAAATACAACTATGAGTCGAGACCCAGTGGTGGCAAACTGGCACTCATTTGAAGTTGTAACTCATAGTTTTAAAGAACCCTGCACTAGATAGATAGATAGATAGATAGATAGATAGATAGATAGATAGATAGATAGATAGATAGATAGATAGATAGATAGATAGATAGATATGAAAGGTACTATATAATAGATAGATAGATAGATAGATAGATAGATAGATAGATAGATAGATAGATAGATAGATAGATAGATAGATAGATAGATAGATAGATATTTTAGTCTGACTCTAACCAGCAGATTGTTCAGTTTTATAAAGTACATACCTATACAAATATATTTACACACTCAGATACATGCTATGTATATACACATATGAGCAGAGGTACGAACTGCGCCTGCCACAGGTTGGTCCTCTCTTGGAATGGAAATGTTAACCATTTTATATTGTATATACATATATATATATAATTTGATATACAGTATATATATATATATACACTATATTTTGAAATATATATATATATATACAGTAAATGGTGTATATGCACTACATGTATGTAAATAATGACTACAGAGTAAGATATATATATATATATATGTGTGTATATATACAGTAATATAAATTGAGATAAATATGACAGGGAAGATAATGCTAATATGATTAATTAAATGTAAAAAAACTGTAGTTTACTGTTCACTTAAAGCACCATTATGACATTTCAAGTATTGAGCACAAGCTCCTGTGTGCCCCCCGCCCTCTGCCCGCAATGCCTGGCAGCGTGTGCCCAGTCCCCTATTGCTTTCGACATACATATCCATTTTTGTATTTTTTTTATGGATGTTGTAAATGCTTAGATTAATAGGCTTCATAATTTACAGTCTGTCCTGCTGCAGGATTTTGTTTCTATTGTTTACACAGACCCCCATATTCGCCCGTTTTATCAGTAAGGCCAGTAAGGTTAGAAATCCAAAGTGTTGGGCGCTTTAAGGTTCTCTTCAGCCCCCTTCTGAATGCTGCCCCCCCAAAGCCAGGTCCCTTTCTATAGTTACAATATCTAGTATATAATTATTCATGTCAAGCTGATTATTCTCTTTTTTTTTTAGAGGGGTACTTTGATCGTGTTTATCACTCTTGCCTCGCAGCTCCCCGGGTTCAAATGCCAGGTCTGTGCCCTCTGCGTGTTCTCCCTGAGTCCGTGTCTGTTTTTCTGCAGTTCTAGTATTTTAGTTTTATTATTTCAGTTCTGTCGTTACGCAGTCCCTTTCATCCGGAGTTCTGTCCATCCCTTCTGAGGGCCCATACTGGGCCTGCCTCGCCTCTGACGTTAGTTACGCTCTCACAGTACTGCATCCATGACTCCCACCCACACTTGGAACAGTAAAGCTGAGGACGTTCTGTCTCGGTGACAGGAGGACGTGATATACTGTACGTACGTGTTTGTATAGCATGAACTGTGCTGTGGGACCAGCTGGCTGAGGAGGAGGAGGAGGATAAAGAAGGCCTAATCGTCACCACGTCACCGGCTTATCTCATGCTAGAGTCCTGCTGCTCGACTCCAGTGGTCTCACCTGCTTGGTTTGCACACGCATTGTAAGACACCAAGGAAGATGCTGCACAAATGCGCACGTTATGTTCCTTTTACCCAGAAGCAGATGTCCTCAGCTTTACCTATGAGAGCAGGGGATGTGCGTCACCATCAGAGCGGCTGGTGGTCCTGCCTTGTCGTCTAAAGTGCCAGCGCCGAGTGATCAAATGTGCCATCCGCATGTTCCTCAAGTCGTGATTTGTGGCGTTTGTCCTTCAAATGTAAAAGCTTCAAAGAGCCCTTCTCCCCTGTCGACGTTGGGCCAAATGTCTAAGTGAGAAGCCCGTTAAGCTGCTGTAATACGAGCCCAGGCCACATCTACTGCACGTCTCATTTATTTGGACGAGACAGGCAGCCATATATGAGTGAGGGGTGAAAACGGGCAGAAGGAACATCTCGTTGATTCTCTAAGGGGCCTCCTATCTGCACACTCGATCCCTTCGGCTGGTCACCAGACTACCTGCTTGACTTCCAGTTGAAACACACACACCTTCTGGAGGGGGGCCACGTCGCTAGCGGCTAATTGTGGGTTACATTGTCAGGATATTGGGGGGCAGGGGGTTCTTTAGGTGTCCACTGTTTCTCTTGCTGAATTCTAAACTCATCTTGAGTGACCACTGGGGCTCAAGTCACTGTAATAGAAAATGCCATTGTCAGCCACTAGAGGGCAGCAAGGAGCTCTTCTGTCTGAGACCCCCAAAGTCACGGCTCACGTGACAGATTCTTTTACAGAGCCCTCAATAATTTTCTTTTCTTTTAAGATATTTATATAAATTTGTCCACTTCCCCTTATAAACAGACATGGCAGCCAATGGCAGCCCCTAGTGTTGACACAGGAGACATTTTCACCCTTCTGATCTGTCTAGGAGGGGCTATTCGGCTTTCCTTTATGAACACTTCGCTCCACTTAGACCCCCACTGACTTTCAGTCTTGCGCTCTTAGCCTTTTGTATTTGTTCTGCTTTGTAAGGTTCCTACCGATGGAGCGCACAGTAAGGCGCTATATGACCTGAAGATGGGTGGATGAGCATTAACAGCGTCAATCTGAATGATTTACCAACGTCCTTCTTATCATTAAAGTCGCACTCAACATCTGTGTGCTGCCAACGTGTTCTTGCCAGCTTCTTCACTTACGGTAGCCCCCCCATGTCTCAAAGATGTACACTTCATGGTAACTGGTCACTCCATGTATGAGTAAGTGAGTGAGTGTTAGTATAAATGTGCCCCCCACTCCCCCGTGTCCAGGGGTGGTCCTGCCACATAATCCCAAAGCAAGTCTGTGGTCCAGTAGGTGGAGTGCATTGCGCCACATTGCTCACCTTCCTCAGATGTGGCCCATGGATGTGCCCAGGATAAACTCCAGCACCTCAGAACTTCTGAATGACCCTTGGCCCACCCTTCATTCTGATCTGGGCACTGAGTGAAGACCCCTAATCGACTTCAACTGTAGTGGATAGCGTAGGCACATCATGATTGTCATCGACCTCATAAGTGTGTGTGTGTGTGTGTGATGACGATGGCTCTGGGGGGGCGTTCACTCTGCCCCTCCATGAGCATCAGCAGGTCAAAGTGGGGGCATACACAAGCAGCAGGCGGGTAACGCAGTTGACTTCTGATAGCAACACTCCAACATTTCTTCCTTGACTTGCCTCCCTATCTCTTCTCATGCACCTCTCTCTGCCTGTCCATCCATCCATCCATCTCCAACCTGCTTGGTCCACTCAAGGGTGGCGGGTGGCCAGAGTCTATGCCAGCAGCCCCACCTGTGCTCACTCAGCCCAAGACCCCCACCTTTGTGACATCGTGAGTTCAGGATGTTGTGGTCAATGCTGCTGACGTGGGCTTTGGCTTCCAAGCAATCTCAAAACTGTCTGAGGGTCTTGCAGGGATGTGGATGCATGGAAGGACTTTCACGACACTTTGCCTTTGTGCCCCTCGCATAGAAAACCTTGAGCTCATACGCATCACATGCCCAGAATTGGCACCCACACTTGTGCGTTTGTTTGAATCGTTTCTTCCAAATGCGTAGTTAGGGCAGCACGACCTAAGGTGGACATCGCTAAGTAAGAGGAGCATTCAGCTCAGGGGGCAAAGAACCAACAGACAGAACCCACAGAAGACATTGGCACACCTTAGGTTTCACAAGAGCACAACAAAAATCGGATGAAGCCCATCAGCACATGGGGGGGTCTCACATTCAGACAATGTTTTTTAGAGAAGGAATGGGGTGAACCCCCCCCCCCCCCAACTGTTGTTGCTTAGCAGCAGAAGACACTGCCCGGTGAGTCATGGCAGTCTAGCGGACAAAAGTGGTCGTTGACTTTTAAAAAGAGGATATGGGTACTCATGAGAAGAAAAAAAAAAACAAAAAAAAAAATAATAAAAAACAAAAAGAAGAACCAACATCCGAGGACTTTGGGATACACACTCTGGATCAACACAGTTCGAGAAAGTCTCAGTCGAGACCGAGATATGGACTGGAAACAAAACCCAACAAAAGTCGACATTTCCACCTATGAGTCTTTCACACAGAATAAATATGTTCAGCATTGGGCAACCTCAGGCTGGCATGTCCTGCCCAGTCGGTCACTCACCCCACGTTTAGGCCTAAGCAGGTAGTGGGCTGGTCGTCGGGCGGCCTTGGCGAGTTGTGCTGTTGGGGATGGGGAGGCGGGCTGGGGGTTTGGGGATGGGGTGGCACTGCCTCCTGGACCCTCTTCACCCTGGCACCCAGCTCTGGTTGTTGTGGGTTTGTGGCGGCCCCGGGAGGCTCCCCATGCCCAGCACGGCTGCCATATTCCCCTGTGGCAGCGCGCAGTCAAAATTGAAGTCAAGTTCCTCTGAGGAGTCCATGAAATCGTTGAGGATGATGGATTCGACATCACAGTCCAAGCTGCCGTGAAACATGTCGAGGTCCAAGTCTGGTGGCAGGCGCTCGTAGGAGTAGTGGTGGTGGAGGTGATTGTGGTAGTGGTAGCTCCCGTGATGCGGGTGAAGGTGATGATTGTGAGGGTGCGGGTGGTAAGGCCCGTGCATGGAATCTGGCAAGGCCTGATGATGCCCATGATTAGGATAGGGCTGAGCAGGGTGATGTCGTGGGTGGGGCGCGGCGGCCACGTGGCATGTGTCTGGCGGGGCACCCAGCAGACCGGCGGGGTTCGGTGGCAGGGCGGTTGAAGCCGGAAGATGTCCGTGGCTGGATGGGTGAGAGGGATGGTACAAGCTATCCACCTTGAGAGAATTTCCATAGGCTTGCATGAGTCCCACACTGTTGACCCCCCTTGCGCCGCTACTGCAGCTTTGACGATGCGGAAGGGGCAGAGAGTGAGAGTGCGACGTCGCCACCACCTGGTTAGGTCGCGCCATCATGGAGTCTGCTTCCTGGCTCAACAGGAGATCTTTGGATGACCTGTACGTGGAGGTGGAGGTCAGGAGATCCTGCAGGGAAGCGGGGTTGGAATAATGGCTGACGGGGATTCTGACCGGTGTCGTCTGGAAGGTGGTGGGCTTGTTCTCTTGGATGGTCTGCATGGGCGAGTGGTGACGGAGGCTCCCGTGGCTGGACTGGCTGTAGATGGTACTGCAGTAATTACCCGCCGAGGCCGGAGGTGGCACGGAACACTTGGAGCCGAACGAGAACCCGCCGTTTCGTGCCTTGATCGGGGGGATCTGCTGATGAGGCGAGTGGTAGCCATCCTGATGATGCTGCTGCTGCTGCTGCTGCTGCTGCTGCATTTCCTCCAGGAGGCCGTTGCTGAGGCTCTCATTTAAATTGATGGCCCCCGTAAGGTCAGTGAGTTGTGGGAGCTCCACGGAGCAATGGCCGCCTATGCTAACGGCCGGCGACAGGGTGTTGGAGGGACTCGGGTACATACGGGGGGACGTGGAGCACGACGGCCCCTCCTCGGGTTCCATCTCATCCAGCTCATCGTTGGCGATGATGGGGGACAGCCGGTTACTCAGGGTGGACGCTGAGGAGTTGGCCCGCGAGCGGATGTCTGTCCAGCTGTCAAACTCTTCCCCGCCGCCTCCACTCCCGCTCCCACTGGGGCTCCACTTACTTCCCGGCGAGCTGCCCTCAGAGGGATCTTGTGTGGCCTGCATGGCGGCGACGGCGGCCGCTGCCTTTTTCTTACTCGCCCGGCCTTTGCTCTTCAGATACTTGCTGTTGTTGTCCATGGAGACCGCCCTGCGGCGTGGGGCCTTGCCTGACTTGCCCCCATCAGGATTCAACATCCACCATGAGCTCTTTCCTGTGCCCTCATTCTGGACCCGGATGAAGCGGGTGTGAAGGGAGAGGTTGTGCCGAATGGAGTTCTGCAGAGGAGGAGGAAGCACAGAGAGAGAGAGAAAGAAAAGCAGCGTGAATGACACAAATCTACAGCACATCTGTCAGAGAACTCCGTACAACAAACACATTCTAGAAAAGTGAATAACACTCATCAGAAAGAAGAAGATTAACACTCCCCGAGCCTCACTGAGGTAGGGTGGGCCGCACCATCCAGTCCACTTCCTTTGGAGCTGTCAAGCATCTGGTAGGAAACCCGCGCTGAGCCCACCCTCGACCTGTAAACGTGAATATGAGTTCATCCTTAGGAATTACAACACACTTTAGCGTTAGGTTCGGCGCCCCTAGTGGTAAAGAGTGTAAAGTACAAGGCTGCAGGTTTAACCCCCACCTTAAAGTGTATGACCCACCCGCCGATACTCATACTGTAGACATATTATTAATCGTATCCAGCAGAAATCAGTCGCTAGAGGCCCCTAGTGGACAGAGCAAAGAACAGGAATTGTAAACCGGGCAGTGCGCCCCCTAGTGAACAAAGCAAAGGACAGCAACTGTAAATTAGGTCAGGGCCCCATAGAGGACAAAGCAATGGACGGGCAGTAATTGTAAATCAGGTAGGTGTGCCCCCTAGTGGACAAAACAAAGGGCAGTAATCATAAATTGGGTAGCATGCCCACTAGTGAACAAAGCAAAGGGCAGTATTGTAAATCAGGTAGTGTGCCCCCTAGTGGACAAAGCAAATGACGGCAACTGTAAGTTAGGTCAGTGACCCACAGAGGACAAAGCAAAGGACAGTAATTGTAAAACAGATAGGGTGCCCCTAGTGGACAAAGCAAACGACTGCAAATGTAAATCAATTAGTGTGCCCTATAGAGGACAAGGCGTTGGTCTGTACTCTACAAGGCTGAATATTACACCTTATAGTTTATGCAATTCATCATATTAACGTAGCGCACCCCCTAGTGCATGAAGCAAAAGACAGAAATTTTAAATCAGGCAGTGCGCTCCCTAGTGGACAAATTCAGAACAGCAAATGTAAATCAGATAGTGGGCCCCCTAGAGGACAAGTTACTAAACTGTAGAAGGGTAAATTTCAAACTTTCAGTCTATGAATTTCATCATATTTACAAAAAAATATAAGCCTTGTGCCCCCTAGTGGACAAAGCAAAGGACCACAAATGTTAATCAGTTAGTGTGTCCCATAGAGGACAAGGCACTGGTCTGTACTCTACAAAGCTGAATATTACACACTATAGTTTATACAATTCATCATATTTACACTTATATAGGCAGTGCACCCCCTAGTGGATGAAGCAAAAAGACAGAAATTGTAAATCAGGCAGTGCGCTCCCTAGTGGACAAAGGAAAGAACAGCAATTGTAAATCAGATAGAGTGCCCCCTAGAGGACAAGGTACTAAACTGTACTCTACAATGGTAAATATTAGGCATTAAAGTCGATGAATTTCATCATATACACAAAAAATATAAATATGCAGTGCGCCCCATAGTGGACAAGCAAAGGGCCGCAATAGCAAATCAGGCAGTACTGCTGCTAGAGGACGAGGCAATGGGCTGTACTCTACGAGGCTAAATACCAGACATTAAAATCTATCATCCTCATGAACAAACAGCCATACAGGATAGGGCTGAGCAGGGTGGTGTCATGGGTGGGTGGGTCGCGCCCCCTAGTGGAGAACACAAAGGACAACAATCATAAATCAGGCAGGGTGCCCCCTAGAGGACAAGGCACTGGACTAAATGTCAGACACTGTAGTTTGTGTGATTCAACATATTCATAAACGTTGTAGGCAGTGTGCCCCCCTAGTGCATAAAGCAAAGGGCAAAGGCCACTTGGTTTTGGGGTCAGCCCCGCGTGCTGATTCATGGCGTGACCTCATCACATCACTTACTAGTGCTCACCTTTTATAAATTTGAAGACAATTGTCCTGTACATGCCAAGGTAACCATATGCCCCCCAGTAGCTAAAGTATCAGACTGTACATCCCACGGCTGTAGGTTCAAGACATCAATCGCTGAATGAGATTGCGACCCTGATAGTGTTTACATTACAGAAACATGGAAACCAATACTTGAGAACTGTGAGGCAGTGCGCCCCCTAGTGGGTAAGCCTATGGACAGTAGACCAAACTGTTGGCACGTCACGTAACTCCCCTTACGGGGCAGAAAACCTCAAGCAACTGTCATGTGATCTGGAAGTCACTTTTGGACCAAATCATTCAGTGAATAAATGAATCACAGCTGAGATCCCCTCAGCCACTTCACCCGTTTAGCGACCCCCCCACCAAGCAGCTCCATGTTAGGAGGACCGAGTCCGACTTTAGAAACTGCGACACTGATCAGGCGTCAGGTCAAATCGGAGGGGCTTGCTGACTGGATATGCGGTCCAGGACAAGCAGAACAAGCTATAAATCAATTACGCTTATGGCCAACGCTAGAGGGCCACACATCAAGACCAACCAGGGAATGAATGGACAGGACTGGATCACAGTGACAATCACATTACTTCAGGAATCCCGCATTTCGATGAACAGACCATTGAGTCTGAGCATCGTCGACATGGTGGGCTTTGGGGGAGCTGTGCAGTCAACTTGACATAACAGTTGATAGCAGGTGACAGTGGCCTGGTGCTGTCACACTTGTCGGCAAAATTTGCGAAGCCCAGAGGAGCAACACAAGATAGTGCAGTAGGTCATCACCAGGGGTTTTGGCGTCAATGGAGATGAAAGAGACGTGTGAAAAAGAAAGTGCACCCTCTGTCACTTCTACAGTGTATGGGGCAAATTCACAATCCTCTGTTCCTTGTCGAGTCCTAAGCTGAGGTCCATGCAATGCAACGTCAGGTGACAAACACCACCTTGTCTTTACTTCATTAATATGACTTATCAATGCCCCCTCTTCCATTATCGGACAATCTCCAACCTGACCCCCCCATTTCCCAGAATGCCTATGTGATTCCAGTATCCTTCCTTTTCAATTACAGCATATGCGGCCTGTTTTGGGATGCCAGTTCCATGGTCTCCATGGACCACTGATCCCTGGAAGAAGCAGTAGTGCCATGTTTGATTAGGTAAGTCACCAAACACCAGTTGGCATCGCCAGCCACTCATGCATCCCTCTATCTGGACCATTAAATGGTTCCTTCGGTGACCTTTGGTGACAGGGTACACTTCAGTAGGGTCCATTCCCAAGGTATACAGGGCAAGACATTGCTTTCACTCTGCAATGCTGCCCCCTGTGGACATGTTGGAGAGAAGGTGGGAGTGACTTTGTGGCCATTTCAAGTTGAGGTGGGGGTCTGACTTTAAGACTCATCGGTCGACTGTTACTTAACAATCGGCGGACTGGGACGCCGATGCCACTTAGGTATGCCAGTGCCAACAGATTAGGGTGGTGCTGCTTTGCCAATTTAAAGAGGCATTCCTAACAGAACAATATAATTATCAGCTGGAGTCACCAATTGTGATCAAGCATTCGAAAAGAAACGGGCATCCAGACCCCTCACGGTGTGTACATCACAACAACCCACTAAGGAAGGACATTTTGGTTTTTTTTTTTAACTTCTTATCACATGTTGCTTCCATTTCAAAATTGGCTTCCAGATGAAGAATAAATGAATGGCCATTATATTGAGAGGCACAGTCATTATGACTGCTGTCCCATAACTCCCGTGACCCGGGTTCAATCAGCAGATGGCCTGTGTGGAATTTCCATGGGCTGCAGGAGCTTGAAGCACCGGGTCATACGTGTAAATGAACAGGCAACTTGTCTGGCGATGGCTGGTGGTGCCATACAATGTTCAGATAAATATGATTTTGAAAGCATGGGGACACATAGAGAACGGCCTCATTGCCTCACACCTCCAGGCACCCGGGTTGAAATGCCAGTATGGTCACTCAGGTTCGTATGTTCTTTCTGTGTCGTGTCATACTTGCGTGACAAGGCAGCATCGTCTGCCACTCCAGAATGAGAGCATGGGGTGGCACAGTTGTCACCTCCTTTGATTCTGTCACCTCCTTTGTCACCCCACTGACCCTTTAAAGAACCGTCAGACCACAAGTTGCCATTCATTATCAAACCCATACCAACAGGAGGAGGCTTGTGCCCTCAGAAGTGCCTGCCCAATCGGGAACCTTGAAGAGAGGACATCACACATCACACAAACTCTCTGAATGAACGGTTTCCTGTCACTGAAAGGGGTAACCATGATGGTGTTTGATCCGCTTCTTCTCTTCTTTCTTGCTGTCTGCACTTGTTTCCCGCCTGACCTTCCTCTAACATCCCAAAAGACAGAAGGACTTCAGGTTGGCCCACATATGTGTGAGTGTGTCCAGTAATGGCCTACCAACCTGGTGGCATTTCTTACTTGAGCGCCACTTCATCTGTGACAAGGCTGAGTCCAGTAAAATACCACTGCGCACTGGGTCACCAGATAGCCGATCGACACATTTCAGGCACAAACACACCTGGGCACAGACACCCACCATGGCAGACAATGGGCAATACGACTATCACAAGGAGCTGGGCACAGGACCACCTCATGCCAACTATAAGCTCAGTAACAGACTTATCATCATGGCAGACTATGGGCAATAAGACTATCACAAGGACCTGGGCACAGGACCACCTCATGCCAAGCATAGGCTCCGTAACAGACTTATCATCATGGCAGACTATGGCAATACAACTATCACAAGGACCTGGGCACAGGACCATCTCATGCCAAGCATAAGCTCCGTAACAGACTTATCATCATGGTGGACTATGGCAATATGACTATCACAGGGACCTGGGCACAGGACCACCTCATGCCAAGCATAAGCTCCGTAACAGACTTATCATCATGGCGGACTATGGGCAATATGACTATCACAGGGACCTGGGCACAGGACCACCTCATGCCAGGTAGAAGCTCCATAACAGACTTATCACCATGTAAGAATGAACACCAATGCAGTATGACAATGTTTCATTTTCAGACTACCGGACACCTGCAATAGCACTTTCAATGGAGATTCAAATATAATAAAAATTCTAAAAGACGCTGGGCACCAGATACCCAACTATAAAATATGAGGTGGCAAATTTATTGTGCAGTTGGCACACAAAGCAGATATGGCACACCAAATACTCATTAAGGAATGGGGTAACAGATACTCATCATGGCAGATTATCTCAAGAACCTTGGCACAGAATCACTCCATGCCAAGCATAATCCCCCTGTAAGCATTAACACCAAGTAAATATTTCATCTTCTGGGCACCAGACACCTGCAATGGCAGGTTAAATACAGTTAAAAAGTTTGCAAGACCCTGGGCACCAGATACCCACCATAAACTCTGAGGTGCCAAATATCTTTTATACAGGAGCTTCAAAGCTGGTCAGGTAAAAGCCACATAAAGTGTGAGGCGCTACATTCCCTGCCATTACAAATAAAATAAAATGGCACTAGAAGGCAACAGAGATGACACCATCCCCTAGTGAGCCCCAAACACAAGCGATGGTCCTAAAGGCAGGCTGCGGGTAAAGGATCCTGACCGAAAGCCAGACAGTAAAAGTTTGTGCCAGCGGCCGGAACATAACTCCCGGGCACCGACAAGGTCTCTCAATCCCCGTAAGCCAGTGGGCTCGTGACGTCAATGCCGCTTTGGTTAGGGGGGCCGGGCCGCTCCCTAGCTGCACTGTTTGATCTCCACTGCACACACAGCAGATCTCTTTGCATGGAGATTAACGGTAATTAGAGAGCCTGTGAGAATCAAAGCCGGCCAGGAGCACTCGAGAAGGGCGGCTTCTCGACAGGTTCAATGCCCGCTCTCCCTCATTACCATACGGGCTAATCCCCGACTCAGTGCACTTCATTGGTTTTGAAGTCTCTCCTGGCCTGGCATGGTGCCAGCTGGCCCCTGGAATCGATGAGTGTAGGAATCAATCTTGCACTGACTGATTAAGCTGTGTTTAGGACTAATTGCACCTCTGTGAGAGCGTGGGGAAGAATACATTAAGTCTGCTCTAGTTTCACCTCCTCGTTACAAACCTTTCCTGTGATTCGAGCGTTAACCCTCTCAGCGTCACGTCAGCTCACAGTAGGCAGTAAATCAGGGCACAAAGAGTGGTTCGCCTAAAGTGCACTAAAATAGCAATTTAGCTCATATCGCCCCGCTCAACTTTCTGCCACTTTTGCAGGCTAATTTCGCTCAATCATTATTTTATAGAGCGCTTCTCAGAGCGAGCCTTATCAACAAGTGCATTACAAAGCAATTAGGAAACGAAATGAAAAGACAGATAAGGAGGAAGAGGAGGATGAGGATGAAATGCAGCGAGAGGAGCCCATCAGTCGTTGCCACTTACTGTACACATAAACAGCACATCATGGAGTCCACACGAGGAACTGATGGCACCGCCCCTTCAAGTAAGCCTCGCCCACACTGAAACAACACTGTAATAATAAGCTCGTTCGTTTGTTTCTGAGGGCAGGAATGGGAGGGTTCAGTTTGAGATTTTTATAATGGGTGGAGCTTAAATAATAGTACAAATGGGCGTGGTCTTTTTCTTACTCATTTCCTTTCACGAAGTCTGTCCAGCAGGTCTTGGAAGGACATGAAGGAAGTTCGTCGCTCTATTTTGGCATAGGCAGTCTTATATGTCGCTTTCTGGGTTTCATATTCTAATTTTTTTTTTACCACTTATGTTAGTTATTTGTATTATTCCGTATTTGTTATTAGTTTTGGGTGGCGCAGTGGTAGCGCTGCTGCCTCGCAGTTAGGAGACCCAGGTTAGCTTCCCGAGTCCTCCCTGCGTGGAGTTTGCATGTTCGTCCCGTGTCTGTGTGGGTTTCCTCCCAAAGACATGCAGGTTCGGTGGATTGGCGATTCTAAATTGGCCCTAGTGTGTGCTTGGTGTGTTTGTGTTTGTGTGTGTCCTGCAGTGGGTTGGCACCCTGCCCGGGATTGGTTCCTGCCTTGTGCCCTGTGTTGGCTGGGATTGGCTCCGGCAGACCCCCGTGACCTTGTGTTCGGATTCAGCGGGTTGGAAAATGGATGGATGTTATTAGTTTGTTTCTACCTCTTTATGTTTGTTCTGCTATGTTCCTTGTATTTTGTGGGTGGCTCACCAGGACGCTGGTCGTAAATCATATTTTCTCGATTTGTTAACCAGCAATGCTTAGGGCAGCTGCCTCCCAGTGCTCCCAGTTTGCATGTCTTCACTGCCACATCATAAACACCTTGAGTGTTAACTGAAGAATCTTGTGAGGGACAGCTGGCATCTTTACCCAGCCAGGATGCCTCTTTAAAGGACGGACAGGGAGAGATGGCTTTCGAAGGGCGCTCTCTCTCCTCCAAACTGCTACTTGGTAGCCCCCCAACCCCCTGGTTGCAACGGCACCTTGGATTCGCACACAGGGAATCGGGCAGGGGCAACAAGGGCTAGAAGTCGTATGAGTCTGGGGGAGACCCTGGAGACTCAGCATGAGAGCACTGGTGCAGCTCTTAAAGTAGGCAAGTGGGTAAGCCACCCCCTTTGGCAGACAAGGGCACCGACATTGGCACACCCAAAGAGCCTGCAGGGTTTGTTTATCCCCTGTCCCTCATATGTTGGTCCCTCTGGCATCCCCCAGGTTTGAGGGGGCCACAGTGACAGCGCCATCTACTGGGCAAAACTCAGAGGGCCCACCAGGCTTAGTGGAAATTACTCCTTGAGTGTTTCTTTTATTATTCCTGCTGTGTCACAAGAATAAGTCTAAGATGATAAGGGTGGCAAATGCAGCAAATAAGACAGAATCCTTTAACTAATTATGACAAATTAAGAAAATATATATGCCGGGTCTTTGTAGCAGTGCTAACAAGGAGGCAGCCGCGCTTCTAACACTCGAATCACGAGGAACGAGACGTACTGGCACTTGAACAACAGAGAGACCCGAAAGAGAGCCATACGTGCAAATGGATTTCTCCTTTTCTTCCCCGGCAGGGCTGAAGCATTGCACAAAGTCCTTTTGTTGCTCTTCACCAAGCAATGTTTGACTCAAGGGCCTGCTTCTCATGTTCTTTGGCTCTTTGTCTGGCCTAAGGGTGCCACCCAGCTCTCTGCTCTGACAGCCTGCCAAGAGACCCACAGAGCTCTCCTTCTTTCCATTCGTGGACCCCCCTGAGTCACTTTAGACTACAGCCTTCACTTCACTTCTTCCGGTCACTGTCCAGATTTCTCTTATGCACACACATATCCACAGCCCAGCTTAATCAGAAAAGCCGGACCTGGAGCTCCATCACCTCCTGCGCAGGGTGGCACCAAACATGGCAACAGGAATTAAGTCCTACCTTATTGAGGTATGGTTGGACTCAGAAAGTTCTCAGACCTCTTCACTTTCTGCACACTTTATCATCGCATTGTAGATTTCATCCTAAATAGATACATTTGCCATTTTTGCCCATCAAGCGACACTCGATGACCCATAATGACTAAGTGAAAACATGTGTCAAGAAAGGTCTGCAAAATCAAAAACCTGAAATCTCTCACTCCCAGAAGTATTCTGACCCTTCATTCAGTACTTTCTAGAAGCCCTTTGGCAGCAGTTCCAGCTTTGACTCTTCTTGGGTACGTCCCTACAAGCTTTGCACGCCTGGATTTGGGCAGCTTATCCCCTTCTTCCTGGCAGATCCTCCCAAGGTCCATTAGACTCCATGAGAAGCGTTTGTCATCTTCAGGTCTCTCCTCAAGTGTTCAGTGGGCTTTGGCTGGGCCACTCAAACACGCTCAGAGACTTGTCATGAAGACGCTCCGCTGTTGTTGTTCGCTTGCCATACTGGGAGATGAGCTGTCGTCCCAGTCTGAAGTGGTGTGCACCCTGGAGCAGGACTTCTCAGTGTTTGGCTGCGTACGTCCCTCCCACAGTTCTGACCAGTCTCTCTGTCCGTGTCACACAATGCTGCCACCACCATGCTTCATCACAGAGATGGTGATGGAAAGATGACTGAATGGATGAAAGGACATGTCAGATGTTCTTCTAAAGAACTGATGGTTTACCACACCGACTAGTACGCTGTCATTAGGCTGAGCAGAACCCGAGACTTGTCTTCATGAAGAAAATGCTAAGCTTTATTTCACCTTCAACTAGTTACTGATTCTTCACAGACGTGACCATTCAGAACATCAGTGGATGGACAGATGAACGGACAGAGATAATTTTGGCATTGCTGGACTGTCCAAGATTTTTTCATGCCCTATACTGATTATGCATGGAATACGTTTGGCTTCCTTATGTCCCTACGCCTATAGAAAATGAATGAATGAATGGATGAATATACAAATAAACACACGAATGAATGAATAAGCAAACGAACAAATGAATGAATGAATAAATTAATTAATGAATGAGCAAATGAACGAACAAATTAATTAATTAATGAAGGAATGAATGAGCAAACAAATGAATGAATTAGTAGATGAATGAATGAACGAACGAACAAACTAAAGAATGAACAAACAAATGATTGAATGAGGGCGGCACAGTGGCACAGTGGGTAGTGCTGCTGCCTCGCAGTAAGGAGACCTGGGTTCGCTCCCCGGGTCCTCCCTGCATGGAGTTTGCATGTTCTTCTGCGTGGGTTTCCTCCGGGCGCTCCGGTTTCCTCCCACAGTCCAAAGACATGCAGGTCAAAATTGGCCTGGGTGTGTTTGTGTGTGTCCTGTGGTGGGTTGGCACCCTGCCCGGGATTGGTTCCTGCCTTGTGCCCTGTGTTGGCTGGAATTGGCTCCAGCAGACCCCCGTGACCCTGTGTTTGGATTCAGCGGGTTGGAAAATGGATGGATGGATGAATGAATGAGCAAATGAATTAATTAATAAATGAATGAATGAGCAAATGAACGAATGTAAATGAGTGAATGAATGAGAGAATTAATTAATTAACAGATTAATGAGCAAATGAACAAATGAATGAATCAGCAAACATGAATGAACGAATAAGCAAACAAACAAATTAATGAGCAAATGAATGAACGAATGAATGAATAAGCAAACAAATGAATGAATGAACGAACAAGCGGATGAATGAACGAACGAATGATTGAATGAATGAACGAGTCCTGTTGACGAACCTTTATCACAGTAATAGCACTCCATGGCCGCACCTCTGAAGGTCGCCTCTCTTGACCATTTGAGCTCATTCTTGGGTCATATCTTCAAGTGATGAAGTTTAAGGACCGGCTTTATCAGCCTGACGGCCTTGTCTGCTGTATTGTGGACTCTGTATCTCCTCTAACCCCAATGGTCAACCACCATCCGTGCTCACAAACCAACATTTTTAGAAGGAAAGTGTAAAATTAAGTGAGGAAAATTAAAAAAAGAAGAAGGAGAGAGCCTGAAACATATGTCGATTTGATCTCATTACACTCAGCTTTAAATAATTGATTCCACTTAAAATTCATGGGGAAATAGAATGTGGGAAACTAATCTGTGCTTAATGAGCAACACAAAAAAATTCATCTTAAGTGGAGTGCTGCTTCACTGCGCCGATACTCCAGAGCCATGGGAAACTAGATGCAAGTGTTTGGGATGAAAAGCAACAGCAATAATCATAATAATAATACAAATCAGAATAACCAAAATAGAGGAGCATCCTGGCGGCCCAGTGGTGCAGCAGTTACCCCTCCAACACCCTGGCCTCACGTTCCCACCCATTAGCAGGTTTCCTTTGCGTCCGCGTAGCTCCCCGAGTGTTTCATAAAGATGTTTATGTGATGCTGTGGGGGTTTGTGTAGGTGCCCTGTAATGAACTGGTGGTCCACCTTGGGTTGAGCCTTAATGTGTCCCCAGGATTAGCTTCCAGGCCTTACAACCCTGCACTGGACAGGGTGAGTTGTAGAACATTGTGCTGTGTTCTAATGAGACCCTCATGGTATGTTTTTCGGGTGAGATGACACAACCCCCTTGAGTGAGCCCTTCAGGACGTTCCTGGCTACAAAGTCAGCAAAGACTGAAATCAAGAGAGGAAGAGTCAGGTGGTGACCAGCAGATCAACGTGTTCAGTGGACCTCAGATTGGTGGAACACAGCATCCATGCAAATTAACCTTCACAACCCCAACTAACCCCATGGTAGGCTCATCTCTGTCATATGAGGGATGCTCATTGAGACCCCTCAGAGGTGTCAAACTGCTCAGGAAATGTACCACACTTTCAACCAAACAATTTAGAAAGTATGCGCCCAGGCTGTTCTCCTTCCTCTTCTTCTTGTTCTTCTCTACACCCCATAGTCCTATGGACCATTGACAACAAGCCTGGAAGCCATCTAACTTCACCAAGGGTCCTCTCCTCTCTTGAAGCAAGTGGACTCCACTTTGGATATCCACTGCAGTCTATTCCCAGATATCAGCCGGCCATCTTCTTTCCCACCATCCTCTTTCCCTCGTTCCTTCAGCTCTTCCAAACATGACTCTCTTTATCTGTCCATCATCCCTCATCCGACAGACATTCCTCCCGTTGACCTTGGCCCCCACTGCACCTTCCTGATCTCTTTATTGTCAGCCATGCCCCAAAAGTTACGTCCATTACTCTTCTTTAGCGCTTCACTTCACTTCTCATTCATCTCAACAATGTTCAGGTTTCTTCAGAGTCCAAGACATGCAGGCTTAGAGCCATGCAGACAGCACTCGTGTGCCTCTCATGGATGAGTATTGTTGACTGTCATGGCCTTCT
>JANRMT010062850.1:13718693-13728829 GCA_026402145.1 Polypterus bichir lapradei | reverse complement strand
CTGGGGATGGCGACATGACAGTGGGTGAGGTCTGTTAAGAACCAGACGTCTGACTGAGCCCAAGGCCTGACCAAGGACTTATGACTTTTTGTTTTAGCCCCTAGAGTGTAATTCAGCTTAGCTATGTGTCTTCCTTGACTCGTACCACTTATTAAAAGTGCAATCATAAAACTCTGAACTGGACCAGACCACTCATAAAATGGATGAACGGATGGATGGACTGGTCACTTTCTCTTTCTCTGTTTATTATAACTTCTAAGTTATTAGTCTCCTCATCTAGATAACAGACAACTGTAAATGGCACACCCCAATTCCTATTCCTTTTCTAAGCCCCTTAAAACTAGCAACTCTAAAATGGCACTTTACTGGGCTGTGTGGTGAACTATTGGTCGACAAAGAGATATTTCATTCTGCCATCTAGCAAACAACAAAATCTACACATACACGGCGTGCACGTACATAACATTTTTATGAAAAGCATTTAAGAAGGACCGATGCCCTCTTATTGCCTTGTGCCCATTGCCGCCAGGATGGGCACCAGCGCCCCCACATCCCCGCACAGCATTCTGTGCGTCGATTTATAAAGTAGGAATCAGAGGAAACGCCTCTTAACAATAACTAAAGGAACTGATTCTCATGCCAAACCCCTACGTTGTTCTTGTCAATGCCACTCGTGCCCATGCCGCTCCGACAGCACCTCAGCCCGCAATTTAGACAGCAGACGCTCCTGCAGTGTTTCGTGTAGGTAGCGTCATATGCCGTATATAAATGGGCCTCTTTATTCAACACACGTCAAATTCATGGCGCTAACCCCTCAAAGGACGTCCACCCGTCTTTTTTCAAACCCACACAATCCTGTTCTGGGTGGCGTGTGCCCCGTCAGCAGGAATAGGGACGCCGCACTCTGGTTAACCTTAAAAACGCGTCTTTAGGATGTGGAAGGAAAACCGGAGCGGCCCGCCGATAAGCAGGCAGGGCGGGCTCAGCTCCCGGCTGTAGGCAATTGTTGCTGCTCGAGCCTTAATTTTACTTCACAGGTTTGTTCAAATTCAGAACTCTTATTTTGTGTTTACAACAAAGCACAACACAATACATTCCACTCCTCTATTTACAATAAGGTCGTTGAAGTTCAAGCACCTGCTTATAAACTCGATCTTCATTTCTAGTTTGACTGCGGCAGGGTGGCGAAGTTCTTTCCTTCTAACGTGAACATTACAACAGTCTTTATTTTCTTTGTTTAAAGCATCACCATTTTGCCCATTCACTTATATTAAGGTTGAGTATCTCCGGTCTATTCGTGACTATACTTATAAACTCGATCTTCATTTCCAGTTTTACTGAGGCAGGGTGACACAGTGGCTAGCGCTGCTGCTCCCTGGCTATGACGCTTGCTCTTTCCTTTTAAAGGGCGTTTTCGACGTGAACATTACAAAAGTTTTTATTTTTTGTTTAAAGCATTACAATTCTGCCCATTCACTTATATTAAGGCTGAGTAACTTCAGTCTATTCGGAACTATACTTATAAACTCGATCTTCATTTCCAGTTTTATTGCGGCAGGGTGACGCAGTGGATAGCACTGCTGATCCTCGGCTATGGCGCGCTTGCTTGCTCTTTCCTTCAAAAAGACGCTTTCGATGTGAACGTTTACAGTCTTTTTTGTTTAAAGCATCTAAATTGTGCCCATTCACTTATATTATGGCTGATTAACTCCAAACAATCTATTCGTAACTTACTTATAAACTCGATCTTCATTTCTAGGGTGAGGCAGGGTGGCGCAGTGGCTAGCGCTGCTTTTTTTCAGCTTTGGCGCATTTGTTTGCTCCTTCTTTAATACTCCATATCCCCAAACACAGCACAACCACCAAACTGACGCTTTCAGTGTCTATATGTTATGCAGTAAATTCCCGCAGTTTTAATATGTATTTTATATTAACTCCAAGCAATCTATCTGTAAGCTACTAATGAACTCGGGCTTTAACTGGGGCGCGGCGGCGAAGCGCCCAGCGCTGCTGCTTCCCAGCTTGGGTGCGTTCAATTGTTTGCGTCCCCTTTAACACCCCATATGCCCAAATACAGTACAGCCGTCAAACAGACGCCCTCAGTGTGAACATCACATGTTCTTTCTCCGTCAAACCGACGCTTCTCACTTGTGCGGAGCTGGCAGCCTGCGCGGTCACGCGTGAAGTGGCCCCGGAGCCCCCCCAGGCGCCTTGTTCTCGTGACAGAACACTGGAGTGAAAGCTTTATAAACGAGCTCCGCGACTTCCACCAGAACTCAAGGATAAATGTTGTCCGGATTTTAATTTCCTCTGTCTCTCCAATCCATCACGCTCCGTGTTCTCTAAATTATTTAATATAACCTCTGCGCGCTCCGTGGCTGACGGCATATTTATGACATCCATGCTAGTTAAAACTTCGGCAAAATAATGACTTAACTTTGCAGCATTTTCCCTGTCTTTATATAAAAATTCCTGTTTTCTCTTACTAGTAAAAAAAAAAAAAAAATCTAGGACTTGTCGCATTAGCCGTGCAATCGAACTGCTGTTTGAACGCGTCGAGTCTCCTTATTTGAAATTGATCGTGTCATTTGATGAGCCATTAATTCATTCATGCTATTGATCGTTTTTGACATATTTTATATTTATTTTATTTTCCTGCCTTTCCCTCTTGTCAGATTCATCTTTTCTGGAGACGTTTCGTGTAACTTCTTTTTCTTTCCAGGATAAATATTTTTCTTTTTATCAACCCTCAGCTGACTGCTGAACTGGGAGTGCTGCTCCAGTCTCACTTTTGGAGATTCAGCGGCTCCTATTCCTATTAAGTGTGTTGGGCAGCACAAGGGTCCTGATGGGAGGCCAGTCACAATCACACACAAACACACACACACACACACACACCTCCTAAGGCGGCCGTCCGTTTTCTGAATCCGCAGTACAAGTTCAAACCCAGAAGTACCATCAGTAAGGCAGGACCACATTCAAGACGGGATGCCGGCCACAGAACGCCTTTCGTATTCATTTTAACATGCGGGTTTTTTTACAGGGTAAAAGAAGGCTGGAGTCTAACATTGAATCATTCACTACAAGGAAGGTAATAATTCCTGACCAGAAGCCACTTGCCGTTACCAGTCCGCTTCATCTAACATTTCACGTTTTTGGCACTCAGAGGAAATAAAAATAAACCGAAGGATATGCAGAGGCATAATGCAAGCTCCACACATACAGCCAGATTTTGAACTCAGGTCCTTTTAGCTGTGAGGGGGCAACACAAACTGCTGCACCACCCAGTTCAGATGTGTCTACCCACCCTTTGTCCAAATCTATTACCACAACATCCGCTCCCGAAACCAACTCTGGACTGGACGTTAGTCTACCACAGGACACACATGACACACATGAGGTTACCCCGTGTTTAGGACGTGGCATGAAGCCTAAGCGGACACGTGGTAAATATGTGACTGGGCAAGGCTTTGAACCCTGGTTCATGCAAATAGCAGGCAGCAACACTGATGGGACATGATGGAAATGGGGAATCTGCAACTGACCACCTCAACGCTATGCCATCTTATCAAAACAAACCAATCTGAAAGTGATTTTGAATGATTTGGGCTTTATGTAATATAAATACTTACTGGGGCAAAGTTGAAAATGTCACCATTGGTGACAATACATAAAAAGTAAATCCATCTATAAATCATTTTTTTGGAAATTGGAGAATTAAGGCATCACATGAGAGCCAATTTAGAGTTGTGGGTCGGCTTTCGAAATATCGGAGAAAACTCACAGGGGGACAAAGAGAACACGTTAACCTCACACAGAAGAGCCATCCGGCTCGTATGAACAGAGGGCAGAACACACCGTGGCAGCATAACAGGCACTACGTCATACTTTTAAAAGTGAAGACTGGCAGGTGGTCACTCAGAATCCTCCAAGTGATTGGCAGCAGCAAGTGGTCTCTGAGGAGAGAACAAACATGGCAGCCCAGAAACTGCCCTGTCAGACCTGGCAGTTTAAGGGCTACAGACAACCATTAAGTGAAACGAGAATCTGCAGTGGGCACCACAGAGTTTGACCCCTAGCTGCTATGCCCTTAACTCTTTTACTGCCACACTTGACTTTTGTAAAATGTTTTATAAATACCCTTATGTGAGAAAATAACCCTACTGGAGTCCATTTATACCAGCAGCAAAATGCCTTTATAATGCCTCACTGGGACAGTGCCTGGGACTGCGCTTTAATCTTTGGCTGAGTCAGACATTTGTCTTTCTTTTAGCAATTCTCATGAGTATTTGTTTATTATAATATGTATACTAGGGGGTTCCTCCCTGCTCGCTTCGCTTGCCAGTACCAAGCCTGTGCTACATGCCAGCCACTTCACATTTCTGCCGCTTACATTGTGAAGAGCGGGGCTGAACACACCCCAAGGAGACGCCGTCGCTCCTCCGAAACCCCCTCTTAAATGGGAAACAAACACAGTTTTTTTTTTACCTCCTCTTTGCTTGATCAGCTGCTGGTTTGCTGCTACTGCCATGCTGTGTGATCAGCATCTCGTGCGGCGCTTTGAACATTTAAAAGCCTGCACAGCAGTTGTGCTACTCTTTGTCTTTTATTTCCAGCCCCCGGGCCTGGTTAAATCTCTTGGCATAAACTCTTGTCCCTTGGGACATGAATTCTTCATATTTTTTAGTTTATAATTTAAAAATGGAATAAGAGTTTGAAAATATAACAACATCACATTAAAGTTTGATAAATTCTGAAAAGAATGACACCAAACATACATATGTAGGTTTTAAAATAAGCCTGATTTAAAGTGTGACAAAAAACGTGACAGTAAAACGTCACATAAAATCGTTGCACAAAATCATTGCATTTTTAGGCTTAGGATTTTATATATAGAAAGAGTAGATATGTATTTATTTAATAATCCTCTGTAAAAAAAAAAAAAACAATTTCACCTTTGGATCAAATAAAGTGCTATCTATCTATCCAGCCATCATCCACCCCACTATATCCCAACACAGGGCTACAGGGGTCTGCTGGAGCCAATCCCAGCCAGCACAGGGCACAAGGCAGGAACAAACCCTGGGCAGGGTGCCAGCCCACCACAGGGCACACACAAACACAGGACAATTTTGAATCGCCAATCTCTCTATCTATCTACAGTATCTATCTATCTATCTATCTATCTATCTAATATACAGTACCTTCTATCTATCTATCTATCTATCTATCTACAGTATCTATCTATCTATCTATCTATCTATCTATCTATCTATTATATAGTGCCTTTCACATCTATCTATCTATCTATCTATCTAATATACAGTACCTTCTATCTATCTATCTATCTATCTACAGTATATATCTATCTATCTATCTATTATATAGTGCCTTTCACATCTATCTATCTATCTATCTAATATACAGTACCTTCTGTCTATCTATCTATCTATCTATTTTATAGTGCCTTTCACATCTATCTATCTATCTATCTATCTATCTATCTATCTATCTATCTAATATACAGTACCTTCTATCTATCTAATATACAGTACCTTCTATCTATCTATCTATCTATCTATCTATCTATCTATCTATCTATCTATCTATCTATCTATCTATCTATCTAATATACAGTACCTTCTGTCTATATATCTATCTATCTATCTATCTATCTATCTATCTATCTATCTAATATACAGTACCTTCTGTCTATCTATCTATCTATCTATTATATAGTGCCTTTCACATCTATCTATCTATCTAATATACAGTACCTTCTGTCTATCTATCTATCTATCTATTATATAGTGCCTTTCACATCTATCTATCTATCTAATATACAGTACCTTCTGTCTATCTATCTATCTATCTATCTATCTAGTTTCATTTCTGTCGAGTGTAAACACAGCTGCCGGGGTCTGTCTATCATTTAGGTCATCAGCTGATCTGTGCGGCCCTTAACCTCCTTCTTTTATTATTTCTTCACATACACAAACTAAGTTTTATTCTCTTGGTTCACCTTCAGCACTAATTAGTCTTAGTGGAAGGGCCGAGGGGGCACCATTGTTGGGCTATGCTTGCAGGTGTGGCTCCTGGCTAAGCCCTCACCCACCAGGTTGTCGGGTATACTGTTACGCGCCTACTTTTTTGTGCCTTTATCATACCATGTCCCACTTCTTCTTCTTTCGGCTGCTCTCGTTAGGGGTCGCCACAGCGGATCATCTTTTTCCATATCTTTCTGTCCTCTGTATCTTGCTCTGTTACACACATCACCTGCATGTCCTCTCTCACCACATCCATAAACCTTCTGTTTGGCCTTCCTCTTTTCCTCTTGCCCGGCAGCTCTATCCTTAGCATCCTTCTCCCAATATACTCAGCATCTCTCCTCTGCACATGTCCAAACCAGCACAATCTCACTTCTCTGACTTTGTCTCCCAACCATCCAACTTGAGCTGACCCTCACCTACTGTAGTATTTCAGGTGCCCCCCCACCACCACCACCACCATTATGGTCTGGAGCTGGGGGCTGTGACTGTATGTCGTCAGTTGGCCGCAATCCACTCGTGGCATTTAAGTGTCCGAATTGTTGTGGTGATTGTGGCCACCAGAGGGCACTGTGACTTGATGGCCACCCATATTTTAAAGACAGACGTTTGACCCTGGTGGTTTAATGCCAGCACACTACAATGAGGGGGTCTGAGGAGGGACAAGAAGAGGTGGGCCTCTTCATCGAGTAGACATGGGTTGAAAGCTCACGTAGGTAGACCCAGAGTAATCTGTGAAGGAGTCGGAATTTAACTAAGGACCAGGAACAGAAACATAAGTCAATAACAAAGCCAAGTTCGTAACCAAAAAAATGTCACTGAATCAAAAACAGAAACTGTAAGTCGAAGTTCAAAGCTAAAGACTGAAACAGCAGAAAAGTCGAAATCCAACACCCAGGCAATAAACACCATCTCTGTCTAAACCTCATATAACACACAAGACTGACTATGGTGATGCCACACGCCATGTGTCACCAGTCAAACCCAAGCATCGTGGTGGCCGAAAAGAAACTAACATGGCGCTGAGTAAAAGGAAATGAAATAAAGTGGAAATAAAAAAAAATTAACACCAGAAAAAGGGGATCATAATAACCACATATAATAACACGCGGGAAAAAAAATGAAAAAGCAGAGCACAACAACAGCATAAGGACTTGTCACTTGTCACTTTCTCTTCTTGCAGTCTTCTTAATTTAATGAATTAGAGCAATAAGCCCAACAAGCTCACCCAGACTGGTCGAGTCCTGGAAGTCCATAAAGTCCTGCTGACCAACACAATCCCTGGTCATTCACTCCATGTGTCTGGGGTTTCCCTTTGTAATGTTTATGACAAATCTGCCCTGAACAAGATTCCGTCTGTGTCTCTTTGGCATTTTTCTGGGCACCAGAAAGGTGCCCTTTCATTTACAACCCAAATACACGTAAACTGATCAGCAGCTCAGTGGTCTCACGACTGCACTAAGTGAGATCACAAAATGGATGGGTGGATGAATGGTTAGATGTTTATGTGGAAGAGCAGACGTTGGTGATGCCTCAAGTGGTGCCCACTGTCTGTACCAATGTAATTCATTTATTTGTCTTTTCCATTCACATAAATCAAAACGGTTCCAGCCTGAAATTGTGAAGAGTGGAAGTTTTCCATGGAACTTTCTTTCAAGGACCATCCATCCATCCATCCATTATCCAACTCGCTATATCCTAACTACAGGGTCACAGGGGTCTGCTGGAGCTGATCCAGCCAACACAGGGCACAAGGCCGGAAACAAACCCTGGGCAGGGCGTCAGCCCACCGCAGCTTTCAAGGACCACCAACAGAAAAAAAAAATCTGAGAGGACATAGACAGCCCCCCCCCCCCATGAGTAAATGGCAGATGAGCAGGTGAAACCCCTGACAGGACAGTCTAGCCTGCTCAGACCACTCTAGGCCGGGCATTGTGCAGGCGTGAAGAGCATCTCTCACCTGGCAGGTGCCAACCGCCATGCCAAGTCTAATTCCTCTCAGGCGGTCACCCACATTATTAATCTGAGCGGCTTGATTGACGGCTGCTCGGCATTCCGGCGCGTTCCCTCCCAGCCGCTCGGCCCGCCGTCTGACGCACAGACACGGAACGGGGAGCCTCATTCTTAAAACACACACACACACAAAAAAAAAAAGAATGAGGTCGCCACATGGCGAGGAGACGCCTGAGCTCACTCAGCCCCCTCGGCCCCTCAATAACAGGTTAGCCCCATCACTCACACCCGGTGAGCCGGTAATCATACTAAAGCCGTTCAATCCCAGGTAATCCTGGTTAATTCCACTTAATCCCACTTAATCCCAGGTTATCGCAGAGCAGTGCAATGGTGTGTCAAAAGTTATGGGTGGCTGCCAGGAGACGTCTGTGGCTGGGGGTGGTGGGTGTGGGGGTTGGTGCCGCAAGTGGGCCGAGACACATGTGAAGGCATGTGGAAAGGGGGCACGCAGTTCACGCAGCACGCTACAAGCTCGTTAGCGCTGTCAAAACACTCCAGCAAATCTCCACCCTGCACTCCCTGGCATCTGTTCCCCTGGTCCGCTGGTGGGCTGGCCCGGTCAGAGTGAGCCCGCCAGGAGAGGAGGCCGCGTGTGTGTGGGGGGGGGGGGGTGAGGGGGGTTCCTTCCCGGGGTCCTGACCTCTCTACTTGACCGTCATCCAAGCCGGCGGAGCACTCAGAGGAGCAGCGCCTGGAGCAACTTTTACGGCGAAGAAGGCTGCGTGATTGGATGCGATTTATTTATTTATTTGTTTCTGAATGACACTAATAATTAGAGCCACCCGCAAGACGGGACTTGCTCAGCCCGAACGTTACATGAATAAGGAGCTTAAGCAGGAACCACCAGTCAGAGCCGTGTATCTACATGCAGTGACACAGCGTTGACACCTGGCAGACGTGTCTTGTCAGCAAAGCCTCCTTTAGTCCGACTTGCGTCTTACTGGCAAAGACCTCCGGGCCCCAAAGCCTCAAAGCACAACGGAGTTCGGCCCTGTCACTCGCACAACTTTACCATCTTGAACTCGAATCCTGTCAGAGCATGAACGTGTTCAGATCCAGTTAGTGCCCAACAGCTGAGATGTATAATCCTGACTGAGCTGTGTGATCAGGTCAACAGCCTGATTTTGTCAGAATTTAGTGACCTGCAGTCTTACCGTCTCAGAGTCTGATCCTGTCAGAGCTCAGGAATGGCGGTACCTTCTTGAACTCAGACTTCGTTGGTGCCCAGAGCTCACACTTGTAATCCTTATTTAACTGTGCAGAAGTGTTAAAACTCAGCATTAACATCTGGGCGACTGATACGGATAGAACTCAGACATTTTGTGCTGTACCTCCTTGAATTCAGATCCAGCTAGTGCCCTGAGCTGAGACGTGTGATCCTGACTGAAGTGTGTGACCAGGTGAACACTCTGATGCTGTCAGAAGGGAGTTTTACCATCATGGAGTCTGATCCTGTCAGAGCTCAGGAATGGCGGTACCTTCTAGAACTCAGATCCTCACTAGTGCCCAAAACCTCAATGTGTAACTGGGACTGAGGCAGAGGCTAAAACTCAGAGACCCACCGGTTTAGCACTTGGATGGCTGATCCTCTCGGAACTCCTAAACTCGCAGCTTTACCTTCTTGAGCTCGGATCCTGTTGGTGCCCGGAGCTCAAACTTGTACTCCTGACTGAAGTATGTCTGACTATGAAAGAAATTAGAGACCCGCGACACTACCACCATAGAGTCAAGTCCTGTCAGAGCTTACAAACTCACAACGTTACATTCTTGACCTCTCACGCTGTTAGGCTCCACAGGTCAACAGGCTCAGCCAAAAACAATAACCTTTACAGAACCCAGTGACCCACAGCCTAGTGTCAGGGCGACTGATTCCATCAGAAATTAATGACCCGCAGCTTTACCACGTCAGTCTTGTGAGAACTCAGAAACACACTGCTTTACAAGCCATCCTGACCTCTCATCCTGTTAGATCTTGTGTGTGAGGAGGCTCACCTAAAAAAAAACAGTAACCCTAACCCACCCCTGTGAGCCACAACCTTAGCATTTGGGTGACTGATCTTGGCAGAAAATGGGTGA
>JANRMT010062850.1:13695178-13718683 GCA_026402145.1 Polypterus bichir lapradei | reverse complement strand
CTTTACCATCCTGACCCTCTAATCCTGTCTAATCTTATGTGTGAGGAGGCTCATCCAAAAGCAGTGACCCTAACCCTACCCAGAGACCCACGGCCTTAACGTCAGGGTGACTGATCCTAACCGTAATTAGTGGCCTGCAGCATTACCTCCTTTGTAGACTTGGCCTGTCAGAACTCAGAAAAGTCAGATTTGACCATCTTGACCCCCATCCTGTTAGGTCTCACAGGCCAGCAGGTTTACCCAGAAACAGTCACCTTTACAAAATCCAATGACCCTTAGCCTTAGCATCGGGGAGACTGATCCTGACAGAAATTAGAAATGAACAGCTTCACATTGTACAACTCACACCCCATCAGTGCCCGGGGCTCATACAAGTCATTGTGACTGACCAGTGTGAGAGAGGCTGGGACCATGAGCTGATGGGCATGGCGTTCCTGCACCCATCACACGCAGAACCACCTGGATTGGGCCCCCGAGTGCAGCGGGTGACATCTCAGCACCACGCTGGAACACTGGGAGGTTTTTTTTATGGTGGATGGAGTGCCAATCCTGCCACCAACAACCCAAATTTTCCCTGGATGCAGATTAACGTCATCCCCAGGACAAAGCAATTGCAGGTGAAGGGTCTTGCTCAAGGGTCTGGCGTTTATGGGATGTGAACCAGCAACCTTTCAATTTCCAGTTCGGATCCCTAGCCTCAGGGCCACCACTCTGCCCTGCATACAAAGGTTAAACAAAAATCACCATCTTGATCTCTGTTAGGACCCAGAGGTCAGCAGGTCTACCCAGAGATGATAACCCGTACACAACCCTGCGTCTGGCCTGATCCCGACAAAAACATACAACCTCCCAGCTTTCCCTTCTTGAACCCAGACTGTTTAAGTGCCCAGTGACTAAATGTGCCATCCTGACTGAGCCGATCCTGACAGACTTTAGTGATCCATGGCTTCACCGGCTTGGAGGCTGATCCTACCAGAACACAGAATCTCACAGCTTTACCATCTCGACCTCTCATTCTGTTAGATTGTGTCAGTCAGGGGTGTAAACAGCGACCCTTACAGGACCCAGTGACCCACAGCCCTGACATCTGGGTGACTGACCCTGACAGACATTGATAACGTGTGGCTTTCACTCCAATTCGGTCAGAACTCTGAAACTAACAGCCTTACCATCTCAAACTCAGATCCTTTCAGCTCCCAGTGCTCAAATGTGTAATAACGACTGAACTCGATGTAAAGGGTAAAACTCGTTAGGGACCCCCATCTTAAGCATCACAGAGTCAAGTCCTGACAGACTTCAGTGACATATCCTGTTACATCCCACCCAGGATAGCGCAGCAGATGCTGAGAAGACTTTGTGCTGCCAGTCTGCTCCCGCCCTGCAGCTTTGACAGCTTGGGGTCTTATCTGATAGGGACTACACGTCTGACACTTTTGCACTTTGAACTTTTATCCTGCTAGTTTTAAGGCTAACCCTGTCAGAACATGAGTCCTGCAGCTTTGAATTCCATTCTTGTTCGGTTCAAAAGGTCTACCCTGACAGCTTTACCTGTCTGAACTCTGATCCCGACAGGAACAAGCGACTTGTATCTTCACCAGACGGCCAACACCGTTAGCAGTTCTCAGACTGACCCTGTCAGACAGAAGCATCCTGTATTCCCACAGCTTGGACTCTGCTCCTGTTAGGTCTGTCCCAGAAGTCAACATATTTGTCATCCCTCAATAGTGTAAATCTGTCAGAGCCCTGTGGTAAAACTGTGTTACCTACTTGATGACAGATCCTGACAGACATTAGTTTACCACATTGCATTCCCATCCTGCCAAAATTCAGTTCCTTAAGGCTATCGCTGCTTGGATTTGAAACCTGTCAGATGGCTACAACTCACAGCTTTACAGTCCTGAACTCTGATCTTTTAACTCTTCAGACTTCATGTGTTTCCTCAATAGAAGGTGGTGACGTGTGGATTTATTCACTTGGAGACTGATCTTGTCAGATCGCAGGTCAGGTCAGGTTGGGCAGCATGCACTGGTACGGCGTGTTGCCGCACCCACCATATGACGAAACAGCTCGGGATCCTGGTTGGCATAAAGGCAGACACGTGGTCCATTCCCACTGCCCAGAAATGACCCTCTATCTGCCGCAGCCAAGTGCATCCCCTTGGCCTGATCCAGCCAACAGTGAGGATCCTGTGAGCCACATGGCTGTAATGCCGTAACTGACGCTCCCACACGATGCAGATCATGTGACTCATTTGGGACTCCATGAGCAACACAAAGTCAAACCAACGGTACCCAAGGATTCTCCGGAGAGACACAGTACCACAGGAGTCCAGTCTTCATCTCAGGTCACTGGATGGCGTCCATGTCTCACGATCATATAGCAAAACAGGAAGCACCAGGACTTTGAGCTTTGTTCTTTTGTAAAGATATCAGGAGGGGGCCCCCCCCCCCCCCCAATGTCTACTGACTTCATAGGAAGAGTCACCAGAGACGTGAATGTCACTTGCCGAGGTAAGTAAACCTCTCAATGTGGTTGACATTCCCTCCGCAAACAGACACACTGCTGATGGTTGTGCCTAAGAGGTCATTAAAGGCCTGCCTCTTGGTTTTAACCCAGGACCCTCACAAGCCCAGACACTCGGACCCCTCGCTCAGATCAGATCAGACCTCAGCGACACCCAATTGTACCATCCTGAAGTCGGATCCACCATAAATAGCAGGCCATTCACCCACAAGTGTGATCTCGATGACATTCTGTTTCTCTTATATCTCGTGTTGCCTGAAGTCTGATGCTGTCGTTACTCAGGTGGCCAGCATTTTTCGGGGTCTTGCAGACCAATAATGACAAAAATAAATGGCTGGTAATACTGTACTGCAGCCTTCTCCAAAGAGTTTTACTAATCAATCTCATAGACTGGCAGCCTTATCAGCACCAAGACTGATCCCGTTAGGCACCAGAGGTCAATGGCTTTCTCCAAACAGACTTCAGAGGCTGCTGCCTTTCTCTGACACCCCGAGCATTCGCACAAGGTGGTCTCTTTTGATAGCATTTTTACCAACATGAGGTCTCGTCCTTCCCCAGATTAGAGTCTTA
Source organism: Polypterus bichir lapradei (assembly GCA_026402145.1). Classification (NCBI taxonomy): domain Eukaryota; kingdom Metazoa; phylum Chordata; class Cladistia; order Polypteriformes; family Polypteridae; genus Polypterus; species Polypterus bichir. Next base: position 13,715,590 of record JANRMT010062850.1, on the reverse strand, counting down.
GTAGTGTTAGCAGAAAGGCCTGCACTTTTACTAATTTGAACTCAGAGACCACCAGTGTTTGATTCTGTCAGGCCCTCGAGATAGACAGCAATGCCAGAACGGGCACTCACTCTATCAGACTCTTAAAAATATGCCATTGTTGAGTCTACGGGGGGTACGTTACTGGTGTTAGGAACATTTCCAAAAAGCTATAGATCCTAATAGATTTCCAAGACCCCAGAATGGAGTCTGAGCCTGTCAGGACTCAGAGGCCTGCAGTTTTATCAGTTGCTTGACTGAATTATTGCGGTGGAGATGAACGCCTCTACCTCCCAGAGTCAAGCAGCGTTTACACAGGCCGGCTTTACCAGCCTGGTATCTGACCCTGTTGGCTCTATGGATGCGACTAACTATGACCCATCTTATAATCCACTACCTGTGTTCTTGGCGTATGATCTTGCTAGATCTCAGAGCCAATGCATTATTAAGCGGTGTCTTAGCCTGCCAGGTTTCAGAAGCCATCGGTTTTACCACCATGAAGCCTAATCCTATCGCAGCCGAGAGACAAGTGGCGCGAGCAGCTGTCACATCTACAGTAAGTGGCTTGTGCTCGTGACACTTTGAAGACTGACCTTGTCACATCTTCAAGGCCCAGAGTGCTGCTAACTACGTCTCTTATTCCATCAGCTCTCTAAGATAAGGGGCATCAGCAGCATGGACACTGATCCTATCACATTCCAGTGTGAAGCACACGGACCTTGTATTCCGGAGCCTGATCTCGTAAGATTTAGAGATTTATTTCATTGCTTCCTGATCCTTTTACTTCTCAGCTACCTACAGTTTTACCAGCATGGAGTCTGATCCTGAAATTGAGCAGCTTGAAGGAGGATGCTGTGAGGGCCGATAGTGGACTGTTTGACGATTCTGGAGTCAATCCCCGTTATCCATCCGAGTCGGGCAGCTTTTAATTTAAGCAGACCAGTCATCTTTGCTAGCTGGGAGTCTGATCCTGTTAGCTCTTGGAGAGCACCCTTTTGACACAGCTAAAGAGAACTGATCTCTCTTTTATAATTTCAGAATAAAGGCAGAATCATCTGAGAACACTTTTGTGCAAACCGAATCTCCCCATCCGTCGCATCTTTATAACGAACTAGCCGTCCCCCGCGGACAGTGAGGAGGGCCCTGTCCAGCTCCCCACTCCTGACGTCACGCCCCAAAAACCAGCAGCTTCTGTCTCAGATTAGTGCAAATGTACCGCTCCTGCAAGTGAACTATGATTCTTAGCGCGATGGGAGAAGTCGCAAAATCAACTAGAATGTTCAAGCAAATTCTAGAAAAAAAAAACCGATCTAAATCCGTTAAGCAGATCTCTCATTTGCTAGCTAAGCGGATGTAAGATACACACCCTGAGGCTGGCACATGAGTGAGGAGGGCCCCGGTTCACTGTGTCTCTTTCGGATTTGCACGAATATATCGCTGCTGCATGCGAACTATGATACAGAGCGCGACGAGAGAAGTCGCAAAATCAACCGGCATGGTCATGCAAATTCTAGAAAAAAAAAAAACCCGATCTAAATCCGTGAAGTAGCATTCCCGTTTGCTAGCTAAGCGGAGTTAAGGTTACGCCCCGAGGCAGACACGTGAGTGAGGAGGGCCCCGCCCTCCTCCCCGCAGCGCGATGAGTCTCTCTTTGGGATTCGCGCTAATAAATCGGTGCCGCAAGCAAACTGTGATACATAGTGCAAGGAGAGATGTCGCAAACTCGTTATACCTCAAGCAAATTATGATTCTTAGTGCGATGGGAGAAGTCGCAAAATCAGCCGGAATGTTCAAGCAAATTCTAGAAAAAAACCCGATCTAAATCCGTTAAGTAGTTCTCTCGTGAACAGCGGACAGACAGACAGACAGACAGACATACGTTGGATTTTATATCCACTCTCTATATGTAAAATCCTAAGACTAAAAGTGCAACGATTTTATGTGACTTTTTTGTCACGCTTTAAATCGGGATTATTTTAAAACCCACGCATATATGTTTGGTATAATTCTTTTCAGAATTTATCGAACTTTAAAGTGATGTTAGATTTTCAGATTCTTATTCTGTTTTTAAATTATAAACTAAAATATCAAGAAAGTCGAGTTACGATGATCCATTGCATACCACTTTAGTTTTCACGCGATTTTTCCTGTTATTTAAATGAATCATTTAAAAAAAAAAAGTTTAAAATGCCAGTTAAAACAAATGGATCGCTTATTTAGTCATCGAGCATAGTGGACCTCAGTTTAATAGGAATACTCCAATCGATAAGAGAGTAAATATTTTATTCTCATTTCATGATTTTTACTCGGTTACATAATAATTAATTTTTCTGGTACATATTTATAGAATTTCGTGATTTTGATTCCAATAAATAGCAGGTTGGAAAATGACTGACTGACTAAATAATAATTTTTCTTTACTGCATTTACAGATTTTACTAATATTCTGGCTGCAACTTTGTTCGCCGAAGACTCCAGGGGGACTTGGCCCCTCTAGTATATATAGAGAGATGTACTTTATAATGAATTTATAATGAATAGGGTCACAAGGGAAGATGGAGCCTGTCCCAGCAAGCAAAGGGCACAAGGCAGGAACACTCCCTGGCACCAGTTTACACACACACTAGAGTCAAATTACACACATCAATCCACCTAACCTGCATGTCTTTGGATTGTATGAGGAAATCCATGTGGACACGGCAAGAACATGCAAACTGCAGGAAGATACCACCAGCAGCGTGGACCCTGATCGACTGATTGTGAGGCGGCAGCACTGTGCCATTGTAGTGACCATCTGCAGTACCACCAGATAATCAGGGAGCTAGCAGTTAAACCGCCATTCGGGGCCGCTGCAGTGCCTCCTATCCCATCTCACAAGTAATTGCCTGGAAAAGTATTAGTTTCCACATGTTCTTGTTTCACAACACAGAATCACTGAGGATTTCTTATGGCTTCTTGGAAACCGATCAACAGAAAAAGACTCTTTAACGTCAAAGTGAAAACAGATCACGTCAAAGTGGTCTGAGCTAATTACAGCTGTCAAACACAAAGCACTTCACCTGATAAGTGTTCACCCACCTTTCACACAACACCCTGAAATCATCACTGGGGCAGCCCACAGAATTAGTTCAATGGAGACCACCAGTCTGGGGTTGCCATTGATTGCAATCTAAATGTGGAAGGTCCAGCTTGTGCGGAGTCGGTGAAGACCATGAAGTCAAAAGGACAAAAGAAGCAACTCCATGGGATGGAGAGCAGAACATCTCCAAGTCACGGAATCTGCAGCTCAATCAGTCGTGAAGAAGTGGAGAGAGGATGGCAAAGCAGTCAGTCCACAAGTAACGGAGGCCACCAAGAGACCTCTGATAACCCTAAAGGAGTCACAAGCTACGGTGGCTCAGGTTAAAGAGACGTCGCCGGTCACAGTTTTGTGGCAAAGAGAAACAACACACAGTACATTTTGGCAGAAGACACAAATGTGAGACACTGAAGTCACCAAGGAAAAGGTTCTGTGGTGTGTGACCCCAGTGGACTAAATGCCACGTGTGAACATCAAAAATATGCCATCCCTACAATCAGGTATGGTGGTGGCAACATCAGGCTGTGGAGATGCCTCTCTGCAGCAGGCCCTGGAAGGCTAGTGAGGGGCAAATGAATGCAGGAAAATATGGGGGGATCCAGAAGCAAAACCTGAACCTTGTGTTCCAGTAAGACAACAACCAGAAACATAAAGCCAAAGCTACGCAGGAATGGCTTCCAAACAACACCGGGAATGCCCCGGAGTGGCCAGTCGAGAACACCCTGCACTGCATGAACACTCTCTTCCACATTCCACAGCTTCTTCACTCCCGGCGCTGATTTCAAAACTGACTGGCTGTGGCGTTTATCTCAGTCGATAGCTTCAAGATGTGCCCAGACTTACGGTAAACGACGCAAGTCGCGTTACTCGAACAGACGTCAGGGGGGAAAAAGGAGACTGGGGGCTGCAAACGGTAGCTTTCAAGCTACATCCACAATTACGACGGAAAGATCCAAATGTATTAAAAACTTGTGTCTACTATGAATTCAAAATTCAGAAGAAATGAATTAGCAGCGTAAACTGGCCACCCATTAATAAAAGGGTTGGAAGGAAAATCTGCAGCCAGTGTGGCCCTCCAGGACCAGAGTGGGGACCCTTGATCTACGAAACAGCTGGCGGAGTTGCTACTGGAAGAGGAGTTGGTGAGGCCAGCAGGGGTCACCTACCCTGTGATCTGTGTGTCAGTCCCAATGTCCCAGTGCAGTGACGTTGGGGGGCACACTGTGCTGTGAAAATGGTGCCGTCCCTCAGATGGGATATAAAGCGAGCTCCTGACTCTCTACGGTCATAAATGATCTCGGAAAAAGCAGGGTGTTCCCCGATATCCCACCATGAACATGCCCATTCTGACCCTCTCATCACCCCCGTCCCTTATCGGCTCACTACGTCCCTACGTGGCGAGTGTCCTGGTGCAAGAATGGCCACCGCCGCGTCGTCCAATTGGATGACGCACATTTGTGGCGGATGACGTGGCTCCTCCCAGTTTATGTAAAGCGCTTTGAGGCTCTAGAACAGCACTATAAACATGGACGTGTCTAGAGCAGTCATTCACGGACCCCTTTAAGATTCTGATGAAAGCTATGGACCCCCTTCCCCAGACATTTATACACAAACACAACTTTGCATGCAATGAATATAATGTACTTTATTTATCGAGATTTGATTGTCTCATACATATATGACATACAGTACATAAAATATTATTAAACAATCTAAAAAAAGATTTTTTTTATGCAAAAAGTAATTGCCACTCATAATTATGAAATACAATCCTCTTGTGGACATTAAAACAGAACTATTACTACAGGTTCTACTACCATCATCATCATCACTACTACTACTACATCTGCTCTCTCGTTGTCTACTATATTTCAATGAGTAGGTTACTCTTGTTTGCTTTGAATAAGAATATGAAACTGTGGAGTGGTCTTTGACGAGGTGACACGCTTACCATCTTTGACATCCAATCTGTTTCGACTTTTCGTTTTAATAGAAACAAGTGCTGAAGACCCTGATTCACAAAGAGACGTAAGACGCGAGAAAAATCAACAGTGCCGGGCTGTACAGTAAATATGACCACCATGGAACCCCCCCCCCCGAAACCCATCCACAGACCCCCTAAGGGCAGGGCCATCTTAACAGCATTATAGACCCCCGGGCAAAGCAGTGCACTGAGGCTCCTACCTACACAACCACTCACAGGAATAAAAATGTAAATGGTCGATAAAATGAAACATATTTATTGTATTGGTCAGTCAGTCAGTCATTACCTAAGCCACTATATCCTAACACAGGGTCACGGGGGTCTGCTGAAGCCAATCCCAGCCAACACAGGCCACAAGGCAGGAACAAACAGGGCACACCCACTCACTAGGGACGATTTAGGATCACCAATGCACCTAACCTGCATGTCTTTGGACTGTGGGAGGAAACCCACGCAGACACGGGGAGAACATGCAAACTCCACGCAGGGAGGACCCGGGAAGCAAACCCACAGGTCTCCTTACTGCGAGGCAGCAGCGCTACCCACTGCGCCACCAGACAGCCCATACTGTATTGGTACTTCCAACAAAATCAGTGTTTAAATCTTAAAACATATGCTGTACAGCAAAGATTAATCAACACAAACATTTGAACAACATGAGCCTCGAGAAACACGAAAATTTCAACATATAAGTGATACTCAAGTGGTAAACCATACAGACGGAGATGGCACAGTATGAAATGACGATGAATTCTTTATTATTACCATATATACTCGCATGTAAGTTCCTCCGCTGATAAGTCGGGGCTTGATTTTACTGTATAATTTCCAGTATTTAATAACGTCGGTCATATAAATCGAACGCGGTAAACTCACGCCATTGGTCCAAGAGATTATACAATACAATACATGTACAATTCTTGTAAAGCCCAAAATCACACAAGGAGTACCGCAATGGGCTTTAAGAGACTCTGCCTTTTGACAGCCCCCCAGACTTGACTCTCTAAGGTGATAAGGAAAAACTCCCAAAAGAAGCCTTGTAAGGAAAAAATGGAAGAAATGATGTGCTAACACCCACCTGAGAGAAGAACCACGGAGCACACGGCCTTTTTATTTCTATGTATTGTGCCTACGTGACCACACGGTAATACCCGTATATTCTGAAGCGACGTTTGCACCGTTTGTGTTTTTTGTATCTCACACCCTCATACACCTTTATCGTAAGAGCATCCCTTATCTACAATGGAGAAAATATGAAGGTGATTTGCAATTAAAAGTGGCGAAAGAAATTAGTAACTGAGCTGCTGCAACAAAATTCAACGCGTCTGAGAAACTGATGTGAGATTGGAGGAGGCAAGAAGATGTAAAAAAAACATAAATGTCGTATTTTTGAACGGGCGTATAAGTCGGGGTCTGATTTTATTGCTGATTTTTCACCTTTCAAGACCCGACTTATACGCGAGTGTATGCGGTAATCAAGTGTTCAACACAAAACATTTGCAAAATTTCTTTGCAGAGAATTGAGCTGAAGTGACGTTAACAGATACGCTTTTACGCGATGTCGTGCGTGAGAGCCGTACACATGCAGGCACGTGAGGCTGCGGAGGTGGCCGTGATACTAAACCAGAGTCCACTTGTAACACAATAACAGATATTATAGTTTAGTGTTTATGTATTGACAGCAAGTCACAACATACATAGATTAGCATGGGGCCCCCAGGCAACTGCCCAGCATGCTCCTGTGTCAAGACGGCCCTACCTAGGGGTCCACGGACCTCAGGTTAAGAACCCCAGACTGCCCCTCTAAAGACGCCGTACCCCATCCTGCCGCCTGATCCCGTTTCACCAGCACGGAGGCTGACCCTGCTAAAAGTCAGAGAGGCCCGTCATTGTCACAGCTCGCCGGCAGACACTCTCAGGCGATTACGGCACTGGATCAGGAGGGACGGCCTGCAGCGTCTTCAGCAGAGGGAGAGGGGTGTAAAGTCACAAACAAATTCCTGTGCCATCTGGTCCTATTAAAGCCACTACAGTCGCCAGTGGGATGCTTCAAGTCCCAAATGCTGGGAAGCGTTTTGTTGTTTTTTTTTTTTTTTTTTTAAAAAGCACATTCCACAAATTCCAGCCAGAGGAAATCTGGAAACTACTAGAGAGAGAATTTCAGCTGCAGTCTGTTCCATGGTGCAACCGAGCAAAAAAAAAAAAAAAAGAAAAAAGGAGAGCCACGGCTCCACTTCCCGCTGAGCCGAGGAATGCTGGAATTAATCATATACCTGCACCTGCCTGGGCAGAGCTGGGGGGCAAACTGCGAAAAAAACCGAAAGATCAAGTTTGAGGAGGAAACAGATAATGACATGCCGTGGTACAGCGCCAAGGAAGACGTGAAATGTGCCGGGCGCCTCGGGGCTACGGAGCCTCGCATCGGAGCCTCGCATCTCGGCCACTTTATATAGCGCCTTGCCATGTGAAAAAGAAAAAAAAACACAAAAGAAAATTCCAAAGGAGGAAGCACTTCTGACATGGCGTCCAAAAAAAGAGAAAAAGGCATTAAACGGGGATTTGAAACTCGTTAAAAAGGCAGTGGGGTGTACCTATGCCAAAAAAAAAGATGAAGCGGTTAATAAGATGAAAAAAAAAATATATATATATATATAAATATATATAAATAAATATACAGCACATCCACACGGGCCAAACGCAACTCCTTTTTAGCTCCACATGTCTTTTTCCTTTTAACGTGATCCACAGATGAATTTCTGAGATGCTCTTCTCTTCCAGCATGTGGCTTCCTTTCCAAAATGAAGGCCTTTTTCAGGCACAGCATATGCCATTCGCACTGCCGGCTACACAGTGAAATGTAAAACAAAAGTGCCACTGCTGCTTTGTAAGGTGACCGGTTCAAAACTGCGAGTGTCACATCCCTGCCGCTGGCACTTTAGAATAGTTGACGCCATCGGAATGACTGGTGGTCTGGGAACTGCACTTAGGGGCTTTGGCACGGGCCTGGCATTCAGGATCACACTTGTGGCCAACCGAGCTCTAAGAAAAGGATGATGGGCACTCGGCCGGGCGGTGGACTGCACTAGTCCAATGGAGATAAAGACCCCCAAATGCATTTTGGGCTTTGGATATGAGGATAAGCTCAGAAAAAAAAAGAGAGACCCCCAGCATTATCAGTTCATAACATGTTGGCAGAGACCCTTTTAGGCGCTAGAAATGGTGAGGAAACCCTGAAGGGGGCCAGACAGAGAGGTGACAGACAGGTGACAGAAGTGACGAGGCCTCCTAACTCAGAAGTCTCCATCAATTAAATGTCCCACTCGGTCAGCCGCTACCCCAGAAATGATCTTTACATCGCACACTCCGGACACAAATTGCGACCAGTTGTCACACATCAAGTAAAAGCCGAAGTGGCATCATCGATGGATCCCCCAACCCAGTTTGCCCACCCTGTTCATTTATGATTTGGGTAAACCTTACAGATCACTCAGAATAAGGACCACTTGCTGATGAAAGTTGCTGTCATCACCCTGGACAATCTAAAGCTCTGACAGACCCCCTAACCCCCCAAGCTTTAATTTGGCTTTACACTGATTGATAGACTCGGCCGTGCAAGTTCAATCACACAGGCGGCGATTTGGGTTCATGTATTATGGATGGGTTGGGTAACGTGGGCCATGTTGTCTTTCACTGCTCTGGCAGGTAATGCGCTGCTCATATTGTGTATTGGATGTTGTTGTGCTGTTTCTTTTATATTATTACGGCGATATTTATGGCTGTAACATCAAGACAATTTCCTAGCAGCTATGAAGCAGGGCAATAGAGCTTAATGCAATTCAGTTCAAGAACACTTGCAGGATAATGATGGCTCCTTGAAAAGGAATTAGAGGACAGACAGACAGAAGAGACGAGCAGACGGACAGATGGGTAGGCACAGAGAGACAGATGGGGGCCTGAGCAATGACCTGGGACAGCAGAGGAAACCGGAAGACAATGTGAGGCAGCGCCTTCAGAGGACATGCGGACAGACAGACAGACAGGAGACGAAGTACAACAGAAGGAGGGCAGGAGACGGTAAAGACAATGTGAGCCAAAACCTCCAGAGGACAGACAGACAGGAGAAGAAACACAAAAGAACAAGACATTGAAGGGCAGGTGACGGGGAAGACGGCTACTTGAAAAGACAGACACACAGACGAGTGGATGCAGGGAGGCAGATGGGGGGGAGGGTAGAGAGCAATTACATGGGACAGCAGGGGGACAATGTGAGCCAACATCTTCAGAGGACAGACAGACAGACAAACAGGAGACAGGACATGACATTCAAGGGCAGGTGATGGTGAGCAGAGCTCCTTGGAAAGACAGACAGAGAGACAGATGGGCAGACAGGGGCCAAGAGGTGCTATTTAGGACAATGGAAGACAGTGTGAGCCAGGGCCTTCAGCAGACAGACGGACAGACCAGATAACAAGACACTGAAGGGCAGGTGATGGTGAGGACGGCCACTAAAGAAGGCAGACGTGAAGTGGAAGCTGTGGATGGAGAAGAAACCGAGGACAGCACTCATATTGATGGACCGTGTGAGCCACAGCACCCTCAGTGGACAGACAGGAGACGAGACCGATGTTCAAATCCTGAAGCTGGCAAGAAAAGCTCCCTAAGCAGACAGACAGACAGCTGGACAGGGGGCTAGAGCAATTACTTAAGATTGCTGGGAAACTGCGATGCAATGGGAGTCAGGAGCTTCAGTGGAGAGACAGACAGGAGAAGAGAGATAACAGAAGGAGACAAGCAGACAGACAGAGGGACAGGCTGACACAAGGAGAGAGACTCGGGGCCAAAGCCATCACTGAGGACAGCTGGGGACTACAAAACAGTGTCAGCCAGCAGCTTCAGAGGACAGACGGACAGGAGCAGACAGAATACAGAACAAGATAGCGGGGAGCGCAGCTTCTTGTGTTGACAGACACACAAAGGAAACTACAGATGGACAGATGGACGGACCAGGGGAGTCGGGGGGGGTTCAGGGGCTGCAGTAATTATTTACGATGGCAGACAGTGTGAGAGCGCTTCCTCAGCAGGCAGACAGACAGACAGACAGACAGGAGAAGAGAGGGATGACATAATGAGACAATCGAATGGAGAAGCTGGACAGAACAGCTCTCTGATCCGACAGGCAGACACAGAGTGGTAGTCAGGGGGCTACATGGGACAGCCGGCAAAAGGGAAGTCATCTTCAGCAGACAGACAGACGGACAGGAGCAAGCAGATAATGGAAAACAGCGTTTAATGGCAGCAGCCTGAGCAGACAGACAGATAGAGGAGAGGAGTGTGGAGGGGCGCCACAGTCATTATTGGAAACAGACAGACAGACAGACAGAAGAGAGATGGCACAAAGGGGCCTTGAACCATAGACCCTCCCTGAGCAGAGGGATGGAGCCGAGGATGGCAGCATCCAGTGAGCGTGACAGAGAGACAGACAAGTCACACGACAAAACATTCAAGGGCAGACTCGTCGTGCAGACAGAGCAGGGGACAGAGGACAGCGAGGGACAGACAGACAGACAGACAGACAGACAGAATGAGGCTCTCAAGGGCACAGGCCGGTAAGGACAGCATACTAAGCAGACAGACAGACATGGAGGTGGCAGATTGGGCCATCGCTTAAGAAGAAAGATGATGAGATGGCGGCGAGGGCTCATTTGACACCGACAACAGACAGACTTAAGCACGGAGACGGAGGTTAGGCCAATTACTTGAGGAGAAAGACAAGGAGAAGAGAGAATGTCTCCTTCGGCAGGCAGACAGGGACGCGGTGGGAGAGACGCAGGTGAGGACCCACATTTAAGGAGACAGGCGGAGGGAGAGGAGGAGGAAGGCTACACAGGCAGAGAGAGGGTGGGCCGATGACTCAAAAGAAGTGACAAACTGGCAGACGGCGTGAGATAGCTCCTTCAGCGGGTGGTTAGGGAGGGGGTGGGGGCGTCCAGAGAGACAGACTGAAGCAGACTGAGAGTGCAGAAGGGGACGGAGGGGACAGCTCTACAGTCAGACAGACATGGTGACGGCAGAGGGACGAGGAGATGGGAAGGAGGATTCAGCATCAAGCAGAGAGACAGGGAAATGGAGGGAAGGGCAGCAGGCATGGAGATAGAGCCGCATGGACGGAGGAGGCAGGAGGAACTGCTGAAGGTGAAAGGGACGGAGAGACGAGTTGAGCGGAGGGCAGATCTAGACAGACAGGCAGGAAGTGGCACCGCTGAGGTGACGTAATGACACCTGGGGCTTATGGAGGGGTTCTGTCCACAGCACTGGCCTCAGCCCACTCCCTAAATGCCAGTTCACCACCTGATATCAGAGCCCTAGCCGCACATGTGGCACACGTTGGATCCTCAAACAGTTGTAAGGTGGCATTGCTGTCCTTCTTACATCTCCTCAAGTGACAAGTTGGTGCACCTTCAGGGGAGCTGCAGAACCAAACATGCAGGGCTGAGTTTTACTTTCCACACTGGAAAAATGGCAAGGAGCCTCGGGGGGTGGCGGGGGGGGGGGGGGGGGGGGAATAAAGGTTCCAAACAGCCCACCGCCTGGTTCATCAGCTGTTGAATTATTTGTGCCAAAAAGCTCAGGTCTGGGCAGGTGTGAAAATGAAAGCAGTGGGAGCAGGAGAGGTGCTCAGCGCATCTGCTGTCCTGAGGGAGGGGAACAAGGGGGCACTGCATGGACCCCGAGGTTTGGAAGAAGGCCACAGGGTGGCGACACAACAACACGTGGACAATTGTCCACCTCATAGTGAGGTCGCTACAATCAGCGAGCGCTCACAGGGGGTCCGGTTAATCAGGGGACACTCTAATATCCTAACCTCACAGGTACGTCTGCCACCGTTCCTCGACTCGGCGTCAGACAACCTCAGCCTGGCAGCATCGCGGGTTCTAACGCCAAGGCGAGTGGAGGACTCCTGCACGAATCTGCGTCTGGATGAAAGACGTGTTGTTTTTGGAGACTTCATTCGGTCGATTTCGAATGTGTGGTCTGCACGGTGACAGGTATTTAGATGAATAAGCCCCTCAGGGCCTTCTTCACCTTTCGTTTGCCTGTTTGTTCAAAAGACAAGAGGTAGAAGAAAGTCGCAGGCAGCATGCTGGAACAAAACTGATCTCGACGTTCGGTTTCAATAATCAGACCAGATATGGAGGACAATCCATCCATTTCCTTGACCGTCTTCTCTAATTGGGGGGTCTCAGGGCTCTGTGGATTTACCCAGATCACTTTATGCTAGTTTGCCATGTCGTTTATACCTGAGAGGGTCCCACTCCTCAGGTGGCCATGGACTGTCTGAGAGGGTGGAAGCCGACTAGAAGGCAGCCCCGTGAGGAGCAGGTGAGCACTGGTGGAACCCTCACTCACGCTCTTGTCAGGCCTGATTGCCTTGCACCCCTCAAACGTCACGGCGGATGGAGTCTGCGCTACCTTTGGGGTGACGGAGACAGTGCAGAGACCTCAGAGTCAAGATCTTAGAGGGATGCGTTCATCAGGAGGCTATGCGACAGGGTGGGAGTACCTGGGGAAGATGGCTATAAAGCAGCACTTTGAGAGCATTTTCGACACATCTCCCCATCCGAGGTGAGCCTCGGATGTAGGCCCTGGCCTCAGAGTGTGCCATTAAGCAAGAGTGAGCGGAATGAGGCAGAGGTGGTGGGCGGGTGGGAACTGACAAAGCAACAAAACACCTGGGAGGTCAGGGCACCATCAGAACATCAGAGCAGTGCGGTGGAGGAGCACCGAAGAAAGCTGCAGTCCTGTTTTTCAGACCCCCTCACCAGCAATGGGCGTAAAGGGACTAATTCGATTTGTCTCCCAAGCCCCTGGGGTCGATACAATATTACAGCAGATTAGAACCCAAGGCCGTCCTAAGGCGGCGATGTTGTCCTTCTTGCAAATAAAGATGTCGAGATTATATGTGTGAAGGAAAAGTCAACTGCAAATCAGGTCAGAAAGAGGACAGATGGGTGGGCTGTACATGTGCAGGCCGAATAAATCAAACTAACAGAAAAAAGAAAAAAGAGCCGATGCGGCGAGGGGGTCCAGCCAGGAGCTGAGTGAGCAGTCACAGTGAGAGACAGCAGCAGGGCGTCCCGGGCACAGACAGAGTCCTGCTCTGTCAGAACTGCGTGTGACAGGCGCAGACAGAGCCGAGCGCAGCGAGAGAGGAGCAGGCACCAGTCTCCAGCCTGCCAGCGGCTGGCGTGAAGCTCGCTGGTGTGTCGGACACGGGTCAGTGCCTCCCCTGACATGCACAAGGCTGACAGGGCGCTAATTGAAGCTGCAGCCTGCGGGTTCCCTGGGACCGGCTCAACGACGAAGTCCATGGGGGTGTGCGGCAGACAGATAAAAATAGAGTCGGCAGATTAAAGAGCAGGTGAAGGCCGGGCAGGGGATCGGAAATTCCTCGGCCGTCAGGAGGCAGGCCAGAGAGCAAAGAGTGAGGGCGGCCAGACTCACAAACAGGCCGGGGTGGAGGCGGAGCGGAGAGGAGCAGATCTTCTAGATGGGAGCTAAGATGGACTGGCCGTGGGGACTGCTGCTTCTCTGTGGAGCGCGCGAATGACAGTAAGAAAGATGTGACGGGATTGGCCCACTCCGTGCACCTGTCCAATCACCTGATCACACCCACGTCTGGGTCATTCCACGCCGCCCTGACTCCACCACCTAACCTGAAGCAAAGATGAGGGAAGCTTGGGATACCGATGAGAAAACAAGCAAGAAAAGGAATTGAAAAAGAGTGTTAAGAAAATCAGAAACGGTTGGGCAAGGAGGCCAAGGTATTGTCTGCGTGTGGAGATGGTCAGCTTGGCAGCCTGTTTAGTAGGACTATGTACAACGGTCATGCCAGTCCACGAACAAGAGTGCCACAGTTAAGAGAAGTTTCAAATCATGGTGGTGATAGGCAAGTTCAAAGATTAGGAACACAGTGCAGTGCTAAGGTGCCGAGGCGGGCACATGTCTCTCCTCTCCTCAGACCAGTATGTGGGCACTCCGTAGCAGCACATGATAAGCTCAAATCCTCAATGTTTGCCTAAAGAGTAGTCAACGGGTCGGCACCTAAACATATGGAGACACTTGGGAGGTCCAACCACTCAGGTCTGCTGATGAATGGCATGAACAGCATCAAAAAAAAGAAAAATGGATAAGCGATGGAGGGCATAGTTTGCATTTTTCAAGCACATGTCACTCCTCTGTTCAGATCACTCCAATGGCTCCCACTAGCAGCACATGATAAGTTCAAACCCTCGATGTTTGCCTAGAGAGTAGTCAGTGGGTCAGGACCTGTGAATATGGAGATACTTGAGAGGTCCTGTGCTCCTTCTCAACCTCTCTGGTCTGCTGATGAATGGCATTTAAAAAAATGGATAAGCGATGGAGGGCATAGTCTGCATTTTTCAGACACATGTCACTCCTCTCTTCAGATCACTCCAATGGCTCCCAGTAGCAGCACGTCTTAAGTTCAAGTCCTTGATGTTTTCCTACATTGCAGTCAGTGGGTCAGCACCCGTGTATATGGAGACACTTGGGAGGTCCTGTGCTCCTTCGTGACCTCTCAGGTCTGCTGCTGAACGGTGTCGGGTGATGCCACCTCTGCATGGTATCAAATCTCAGCGCAGACTCTTTTCACGTGTCGCTCCTGGCTGGTAGAATGAGCTGCCCACCTCCATTTGAAATTCCGACTCCCTCTCCATTTGAAGACTCTCTTGCTTGGTGAATTTCCATCTGTGCGACGCCAGCTCTTAGGGTCTTGTAAGCTCGGAATTGTCACCAGCTCGTATTTCGTTCTGAGCTCTTGTCACCTTGTCCTGTGACACTTGTCCCCACAAACGGCTCCCAGGCAGATCAAGAAGACCTCTTTTGGAAGCTGCTTTTGCTAAAGAGCGTCTGCTAAGCCAATAAATGTAAACGTAAGCAGGGCGACATCATAGGTGGAAGACGTTTATTTGACTTAAACTGCTTTGTCAGGACGCCAACAATTCCAGACACGTGTGGAGTGGGGTTCATATTCGCTAGCAAGTAGTGAAAATAAAATAGGACCCTCAAACAACTTGCCATTTTTTTTTGTCAGCATCTACTGAGATGCACAGCATAATTAGCGGGAGGACAAAGCAGCCACAAGAATGTCTTTGAGGGGTGGCTGGGGGGGGACAGGGCAGCCACAACGTCAAGTCATGTGACTTACAGAATGCTATGTGTATACACACAAATCAAACAGGGTGCAAGGATGGTTGGTGTCGGGCCAGTTTTGGTCGGTGGTCCAGTCAGGACAAATGTCCAAGGACAGTTTTTGTTTTGGGTGTGGGCATCGAACAGACAAAAAAAAAACAATTCCAGAAAAGCACCCTGGGCAGACAACACAAATCAGTAGTAGGGGGTCCGAACAGAGAAAGAGACAAGACAGAGACCTGAAGGTGGACGCTGATCACAAAGAAACAGGTCAAGAGCAAACATCTAGAGAGACGGGGGTCTTGTGGTCAAGAATGTCAGTCAGAAAACCTCAATGATGAATAGGGATGAAGGGAGACGGACGGAGATCCAGCAGAGGTGGCCAGAAAAGACGGGATGGGCACAAGGGAGGTCACAAGTGGAGATCTGGACGGGTTAAGCCGTCTTGTATTAAAATAAAGGCATGGACATAATGGAGATGAGGATATGGGATCAGGACAGAGAGATCTGGAGCTGGGAACTGTTAAAATGCATAAGTCAGGAGACCTTGGGATACTCAAAAGAGACCTGGACGCCAACACAGGGAGAACGACCAACAATACGATAGTAGACAGAGAAAAACGAAGATCAGGTGCTGGGAATCTCGACGATCAGACAGTCAGAGGTGAGGAAAACTGGAAAACGCAGATTTGGGATGGTAAGCAGGAATCTGGACAGACTAGCCATAGATTGGGATACTCAAATGAAGATCATCGGCATGACCCAAATACACAGAGACTTTGTTGTTAGTGCTGGACAAAAACGGGGCAAGAACAAGACGCCGGAGATGGAGAACTGAAGAGACTAGGAGCAGAAATAAATCTGGATGGGCAGACAAAGAATCTCGAGGACACTTCATATTGTTGGTCATTTACACAAAAATAAGTCATGACCATCCCCTATTCTGTTTCTCTACTTGGTGCCAGCACTCCTGCCCTTAGGTATCGACACCAGAGACAGTAGAAGTCCCTGGAGTTCAGTGATTTGAGCTGCTCCTCCTTCATCCACCGTCCAGCACTGCAGAGTAATCGAGGATGGCCAGTAGGTTCGGGACATCAGGACTGTGTCTGTTATAGCCAACCCTGGACCCCCAGAGGTTCATTTTCTCCAGGAGTGCTGTTTTTATTCTCCTCTCCTCCATTGTTAACTGCACCGAATCTCCTTCATAAAGAGCTTTATGTGGTTCTGATTTGTATCTAAAATTGCTCAGGTGTGGTGATGGCGTTTCCGTGCGTTTACTGTAAATGCTCTGCGTTTTAACAATGCCCTATTAATTTGTAGATTTGTGCCCATGGTCGGAGCCCGTGCTCAAATGAACTGATGCAAGGGGCAAACGGAGGCCAGGAGCTGAGCCACCGTGGGAATGTCTCAGGTCATAATCGCCATGGCCAGAAATAACAACAGGAAAAAGCAGTGGGCACAGGACAGCAGGCAGTGGGCACAGGACAGCAGGCAGGCATTGAAGAACACAATCAATGTCAGCCAGGGGAGGACTGGATTAAAAGCCACACAACCAAAGAAGAGGAGCAGGTGATGGGCAAGGGACAGACTTGGCTGGCATGGATATTCAAACAACATTTTGACCTTACGATCTCCATTACCACCTAAATGCAGTGCTGCACGGACACATAAGAGGCTGCCAGGCTCAGCAGCAGATGCTTGGCCATACAGAAGGGTGTGTAGATCTTCATCATCTGGTAGGTGTGAACTGGGCACCTGTCTACAAAAAACACAAGGATAATCTAATGCCACCTATTCTGGCAGGGTGTGCCCATACCCCCCCCTTGAAATAATCCAAACAGCCCCATCTTGTCACACAGGGGGTGAGAAGCAGTTTCTATACACACAAGCTGGCATCCTGGTTACTGGTGTGCCACACAGTGAGTTACCAAGGAGATGAGCTGAAAAGAGAAGCTTCCCAAGCACCCTGGGTTCTGGACCGCTGCCAAGAGCAAAACCTGACTAGACTGGAGCCGCCTCCAGAGACAAGGCAGAAAATGAGACGGAGGCGGTGCCGCGAGGCATTGAGACATCAGAGGCAGAGACGCAGTGGCAGAGGAGGAGGAGGAGGAGGAGGAGGAGGCAACTGAGGGGAGCGTGAAGTAAGGTTCAGAGGGCCAGGTGAGAAGACCATGGAGATGGCACAAAGCGGGGTGCAGATGGGGCCAAGGGGGATGGCAGACTAAGGAAGGGAGGAGGCAGAACGGGCCAAAACAACAAGGCCCGGGAAGGCAGGACGAGTCCAAGGAAAAAACAGAAAGTTAGGAGGAGTAAAAATGAGCTGTGGGGTGAAAGAGAAGGTGTGGAAAGCCCAAAATATGGTGGGTGGGATTGGGTTTGCTGATTATTACTATGCGCACACCCCAAGTTAGTAAAGAGCCTCCATTAAATATAATGTATGTGGGCGTGAAATGACAAGGAGGACCATGTGATGACAGCCATTTAACTCCCGGGCATCGAAGCGTATTGTGCTAGCAATGGGCGCCAAGCAGGAAGCCATCATTGCACAGTGGGTTTAGATAAGGCACACATCTGGCTGTCTTTTCCAAACCAGTGTTTTTTCTGCTGAGCAATGTGTGGAGATGGAGTCTCCAGAAGTACCAATGGGCATCTATCCTGAGTGGGATGCCAGCCCAGTGTGATATTATAGACTGATCGGTCGTCACCTGTCTTTTCGCACATTTTCTGAAGTTACTCCAGGATGATACGAACCCATATGAGCCCCTCAGTAGCAAAAGGGTCAACGCTTGGGCCAAACCCACCTGGAATGCTAGTCCAGGGTGGCATTAGAAGTCAATTTTCCTGCTCCTCTTATGAGAAGGACCCTGGAGTCATAGTGGACTGATCACTACCTTCATCCGGACAAGTCAATGGAGGACATGCTCAAGTTCCGTAACTCAACTAGAGAGACTTCACCTGCAGTGCTGCGTTCACCATACTACAAAAAAAGACATAGCAGCACCGGAGAAAGTCCACAGGCTGATTAGAACTGAGAAGTCTGAGCTATGAGGCGGGACTGAACAAGATGAACCTTTTCAGTTTTAGCAAAGGGAGATTAAAAGGAACACAACCAAAGTGTTTCAAATTATGAGCACAGAAACTCATTTGAAAATTTATCAAGAGCACACATTTCACACAAACGTTAGAAAGCTTCTCTTCATGCAGAGAACCACAGATATATAAATATATTGCCAGGCTGTGTGGTGGTTGCAGAACTTTAGGGACCTTCAGATATCGACTTGATGGTAATTTGACAAGCTTGCTACGCTGAATGGCCTGTTCTTGAAACAGTCTTCTAATGCTCTACGTATCTTATGAAGACACAAACTGCAATAGAAGCTGAAGGAGCCAAAGCTCACCTTGCCATCCATAAGCACTATGAACAAACCTTGCCAGAAAGGCACAGCAGACCATTTGGTTCTCATAAATCAGCTGTCCACCCAATTGACCAGGAGAAATATAAAAAATCAACATCTTAATGGGAACTGCACCAAGATGAGACCCAAAGAGAAGTAGCAACCAATCCTGAACGCTTAAAAGCTTTAACATCAGATAAGCGCCCTCTGCGTGATGACCTACCCGTACCCTTCCACAAGAAATGCTGATGTCTGAAGAAGCTGACTGGGACAACCTGGTGTGGACGACCTCAAATCTTGAGAACAATTGCACCTGCCCTGTGCTTACTCGTCAGGACAGTACACATGTCCTACCTGGTAGAAACGCTTGGAGCAACCCACCTGGGATGCTAGTCTAGGGTGGCATTAGAAGTCAAATTGTCCACCTATTTTCCTGTTCATCTTATGAGAAGGACCCTGGAGTCCTTCATCCAGACATGTTTGGAGTACAAGTCAATGGAGGATGTGTGTAAGTATGTTTGACTTCACCTGCAGTGCTGTGTTCATGTTTGGTCTCCATGCTTCCAAAAAAAGACAAAACAACACTGGAGAAAGTCCAGAGGAGAGCGATGAGGCTGATTAGAACTGAACCCACACAGCAATGTGACGGGAGGCCACGGCCATTACATGGCTGGATGGAAGGACCAGGGAAGAGAGCATCTACAAGGCACTACGTTCCCCCGGGACGCTAGAGGGCAGCCCTCCTGGGCGGCTGTGTCACCACAGATATCCCCTCTGTGTCTCGATAGTACCACCGAAAACTCCAGGGGTACAGCATGGAGGGAGAGAACTACACCTCCCACCAGATAGATACTTCCATCCAAAAGTCTTCCTTTTGACCAAGATACAAGTATGGCGGTCTGTCAGTAGATTGCACTCTGGGGTCATGAGAGGTCCAAAGATGGGGCCTTCCAGTAATATCAGCCCTATGTGATTGTGGTGAAGAACAACCAACCACCCACCTGTTTCAATGCCCACCAGGTAATGCCAGCTGCACAATGAGTGACCTGATAACGGCTAATGCACTTAACATGGCTACATTCTGGACAAAACTTATATAAGTGGCACGTATATTCTTGTATTCCCTCTACATTTATACACACTCTTCTGCTCCTGTCATCTACTGTATAAGCTTAAATTTAGACAATGATTACACGTGCAATGGGTTTGATTTTATTAATATTTATATAATTTTCTATTGTGGTGCTTCTGACATGAGAAATAATAAATAATAGCCCATCCGTTCACTTTCTCAACCTGGTCAGTAAAGCAAAAAATGCTGTGCCCATTGAGGTGCCAGTGGCTGCCAACCACAATACCACTCTGGACTACATCTTCTGTCTAGTCCATTTATTTGCACTACGTAGAATGAAAGCCAAGCCTGGAGTGAGGTGATTTGAATCAGCCCTTTGTTCATTCACTTGCTGGATCTGTTCAGTGGCAGACATCCCGTAGCTTATTACTGTGGCAATGACCACCAGGTAAGAACCAACCTTTGGACTGGGAGTCAGAAACTGTCTGGAAAAAAGGGGCACAAGCAGAACAGGAGCCAGGCTGTGTGTGGGAGGATATATAAATTAACAAAGCATTTTTTATTTTATTTGGGAGTCCTGTCTTTTATATATATGTAATATGTACATACAGTATGTGTACATGTATACAGTATACTATATACTATATACTAT
>JANRMT010062850.1:13668927-13693817 GCA_026402145.1 Polypterus bichir lapradei | reverse complement strand
AGATAGATAGATAGATAGATAGATAGATAGATAGATAGATAGATAGATAGATAGATAGATAGATGACAGTAATAGGAGTAGCCGGAGACAAATGGACCGAGCGCTGTGCGCATGGCTTCAAAAGCCTCCAGACGCAGAACGGAGGCGGGAGGCCAGTCAGAGGCAGCGCGGCGGGAATGCCTCGTCTGACGGTGCAAAAGTCGAGAGAAACGAGACAGGGTGAGAACGCATGACGGGGAGCGAGAATGGTGATGGAGAGATGCCCTTGCAGCCACAAGAGGGAAGACAGAGAGAGAGAGAGAGATCGGAGAGAAAGACGAATGAATGAGCCACACTGGTGCGGACTTGGGAGGGAGACAGACAGAACCAAGCAGCAGAACTCTCTCCTGTCTCACGGGGATTATCATAATTAAAGTGCCTTTTCTTTCTCGAGAGCTCTAATTAGGCAGTGTGGGGCGAACACTCCCTCCAATCAAACAGCACAAGGGATTCAGAGACTGTCTAGTCATCTCTCTCTCTCTCTCTCTTTTGCTCGCTCGCTCGTTCTCATCTTGTCACCATGGAGACGGCTCCCGCTGTGGAGCTTTCGGCTCTCCGCCTCTCAAGCAACTTCAACATAAAATTGGAAAGAAGAAGGGAGACCCGCTCGAACCCTAAACAAGTGTCACCAGCATGAGGGAAAGAAGCGTGGGTCTGAGCGACGTGGGGGAGGGTTACCGCGACTGGTCGTCTGATAGAATGGCGGTTCTGTAATCCTTAGATCGTAACACATCGCGAACTTGGGAGGGGTCGTTTGAATGTCGATTTGACTGATCATATCTCGTGCTTGTGAATTTTAATCGGGGTCAGTGGTTAAGAAAAATATGTAAACTTTTTGAAAGTTCAAGACGCAACTCTTGCAAAAAAAAAATGGTAATAATATAAATAGTAATGAAGCTGTTAGAGTATGGAAAGCTGCGAAGGTCCCTGTTGTGACCTACGTGCTTGACTTCTACCGCCCAGCTCCATGGAGTCACGAGCATTTGAGGTTCAGGGGAAAAGCGACGGCTGCTTCTTGGCGCCGGGTGCTGGCGGGGTGCATACCTGCCCCTTTTTTCTTTCTTAAATCCCCAATTGGCCTGGCTCAGAAATGCCTGCAAAGTAAATGATGACTCCCCCCACCCTCCCCGGCTTTGCTCTAACTTGATAACAGTGACGTATATGTAGGTGCCATATAAAAACGAGAACAATTCCTTTGTTAGATCACTTTTACTGGTTGTCAGATGTGATCAGCCTCCTGTCCCACTAAAATGTCAAGTATGTTCAGACCAGGAAAACAGCCCGAAAGGGTCAGCCGCCGGTGGCTGAATGGTTAGCGCAGCTGCTACATACATACCGTGTGCACGTGCCCTC
Source organism: Polypterus bichir lapradei (assembly GCA_026402145.1). Lineage (NCBI taxonomy): Eukaryota > Metazoa > Chordata > Cladistia > Polypteriformes > Polypteridae > Polypterus > Polypterus bichir. The sequence continues at coordinate 13,692,425 of JANRMT010062850.1, read as the reverse complement.
CGGGGAGCACTGCCTGTAGGGAGGTCGCTCCTTCTCACGCCTTTCTTGGGTTTTCCACTCTATTACAAAATTGTGCCATCACCTGAGGGGTACCATTTATGAAAGTAAAGGACACCGACGGGGACCCCCATGCCCCCGTCATCAAACTTTGATGAGACTGAGTGGACACTGTTACCCGATGGGCACCATTTCTGAAAGCTCAAGCGCGTACGCGACGTGACCCAAGATGCGCGCTCTCCTTAAAGTCCGCGGTATGAAAACAAAGGGGCGCCGTTTGGGCTACTGAAGGGCCCTTGAGTCCCCCACAAATCGTGGAAGTCTAATAAGGCCGACTACCCTAATACGGACAATGAAAGGCGACATCCGTCCATCTTCTCTAGTGGACCAAATGAGCTTCGACCGATACTGGTGTTATACTGACAACTTTAAGCTCTGTGTGGATGGCTGCGTGATTGTGCTGTACAGAGATGGACAGGCAGCACTCCACCCCGACCAAAGGCCCATTTCCCTCTTTGAGGCCAGTGTGACAATCCTGAACTGCATAACCGCGGGTTACAGAATGGAAGGTGTGAAGTTACGCCATGATCTCCTCCCTAGAAAATCTTGGAAATGTACTTGCAGCTGGGTTTATGACAGAAAGGGGCCGGGACAAGGGTGAGGCAAACGAGGCACTTGCCTCGGGTGAACAATGGAAAAGAGCGCCAAAGTGATGAAAAATGAAAATTAATAAATTGCAAAATAAAAAAAAGCAAAATGTATGTTGCAATGTTCGTCAAATACCTTAAGCAAACTGACTATTTGCATCGGACGTTCTCGCTCGATACACTCGTTTCCTCGTATGATATCGCCCTAGTAAGTATTTTTATTTAATACTTATTAGTAATAAAAAAAACTATATACATAGGGGCGCAAATTCATCCTCCCTGCCTCAGGTGAAAATACCTCTAGGCGCCATATACATGCAATTATTCTGTTGGAATAAAACCAATTTGACCACATGGGCACAAACGGCATCGCGCTACGCAAGGGCCAACTCCGTGATGCCAACGCAGCACTTTAAGGCTTTTCCGTTTGCTTATCTAACGGCCCCCATCTTCTGCACCTGCGCACTGCGCTCGGTGTGTTAAAAATCTCAATCGAAAGGCGTTGTATAAAACTCAGATTAATCTCATTATTAATCATTTTCATTTCTGAGCAAACCAATTCTCATTAGTCTTATCGCATCCGCCCGAATTAAACGAGGGTCCCGGGTGAAGTTTAGACCACGGGTTATTTACAATCTTTCAAAATAACTCAACTTTATTGGCGCTTTACTAAACCATTGCTTGACCAAGGACCATTTCATTCCGTGAAGAATTCTTTGCGTTTGCATTTGGATTTTTGGGCTTTCAGAATGTTCCATATATGTGGGCAAAACAGAAGTGTTTAATGTCTGCAGTGGGCAGGGTAAGAACAGATCGAGGACCCCGGCGTTCAGCCTGCGCGACTGTTTACAGTGAGAGTCCTTTTGGTATTTCACGAGTCTGTCGTCATCTTTTTGTGATTGTTTATGTTACTTTACTAAATAAATCAAAGTTCTTCCTGGAGCCTTCTTGTGGATGGCTGCCAAAAATGGTTCCCTATATGGCACCGCTCTGAAGAACCACTTTTATTCTTAAGAGTGTAGCGCGTTTCTGCGTTTTCTGTGCTGTGTCGCTCTAAAACAATTCCTCTACTAACTCCATTGTGCTTTGGGGGTAAACGATGTTGATCAGCTCAGACGTCAAGCCCGAGGGAGTACTGGAAAAAAATTAAAAACACAACGGAGAAAGGGTTCAAAAGAGAAGTGCAAAATTTCTCCCGAGCGAGCCTGCGTTCAGATTCACCTATAGACGGTATTGACAAGCCTTTCCGCCATTAGCCCACTGCCATATATCTGCACCCATTTTCTGTTACTTTTCATTAGGAAAGGTCGTCGTCAATATGGCGTCTGCATGGATTTACCTCCAAAATCCCTAAAGACGAGCAGATTGTGTTAACTGGCAGCGCTAAACCGGAGTCCAGAGCTTGTGTGAGCCCTGACTTGTACTGGCGCCCCCTGCAGGGATGGCTCCTGCCTTGCACCCTGTGCTGCTAGGATCGGATCCTCGACCGGACCGCTCTAAATTTTATTTATAGGGCTTGAGAATGTTATTATTTTAATGGGAAGCAAAAATCCGATCATCCAGCCATCTTCTCATACGTGATTCATATACCTCAGCAACACAAAAGCAATAACTCATAATTCCAGAGATTTTATTTTTGATAAATATCATTCAAGGGGTTAATTTATTTTTCTTTTTCGCTTAGCATAAGGCACTTTTTTTTAATTTAGGCTGCATTTTCACATTTGTTAATTTGGCTGACATGTTCCGAAATCTCAAAAAAATGTAAGTTTGGCTAATTGCAGTGTTACTATTAAGAACAGATCAGACGGATTTAAGTCATATTAATAAATTATAAACATATTCCAGGATCAGGTGTTACAATCATCACAAACAAGTGCCAAGTGTAGATCAAACAAGTTTTGGACAATTGTTTTCCGATTGTTTCCATAGTTGAAGCAATGGCAGGATGAGTGACTCGCTTACAGTCACAGCGTGAGTGAGTCATGGACGCCGAACTGGCACCGCGCTGCTTCACAGTGGAGCTCTTTAGTGACTGCCTGCTGTCCAGGCATTGCCAAATTGTTGGGATTAGAGCCAAACCAACTCAACAGAGCCATTTAAGTCAGAGTGAGGCAGGGATGGGGATTGACCTGGCATCTTTGTAGCTCCCTGTCCAGCCCCATAGCCACTAGGGGGCACACTGTCTACTTTAAAAGTTCTGACATCACCTTTTACATATTTCAACAACAGGAGTGGTTAGCGGGCTGGGAGGCTCATTCAGGGTCACACAGTGAGACAAGAGACAAGAGACTCGACTGGACTGGCATTTACTCATCTTACAGTACAGCTCCTTAGCCACTAGGGGGGCACACTGCCAGTTTTACATTCATAAGCCGGTCAGTTTTCATATTTCTACAATGGGAGTTCTAAAAGATGAAGAGACTTCAAGTCACACAATCAGTCAGAGATGATGCAAGAACTGGCACCATTGTCGCTCCCAGTCCAGCCCCTTTAGCCTCTAGGGGGCACACTGTCCTTTTTAAATGCTCTAACATAATTGTTTTTCTATTTCAAGAATGGGTATGGGGGCCATTTAGGACCACACAGTGTGACAATGACCGTGACTGGCTGGACAAGTATCTTCTCAGCTTACAGTTTGGCTCTTTAGCCAGTTTGCAGAAGTGGTAGCAGGTTAGTAGGCTTATTTAGGGTCACATAATGAGTCAATGATGGGGACTGAACTGGCATCTTTCGAGCTCCCAGTCCAGCCTCTTCACCACTAGGGGGCACACTGTCTACATCAAAGATTCAAACCAGTTCACCACTGTTTCCATATTTTAACAATGGCAGAGGGTTAGGAGATTCACTGAGGGTCACACAGTGAGTCAGTGATGGGAACTGAACTGGCATCTTCATAGCACAAGTTGAGCTCCTAGGCCACTAGGGGGCACACTACCTGTTTGCCATTAATAACTCAGTCATATTCATTGAAGAGACTTCAGAGAGTGCGTAATGGGAAATGAGCTGACATATTTGCAGCTACCAGTCCACTAGGAGGCACCCTTCCCGGTTTACATTATTAACTCAGGCATGTTCAGATTTCTGCAATGGGAGCTCTAAAAAATGAACGAGGCCCATTTAGGATCACACAATGAGTCAGGGATGGGGATTGAACGGGCATCTTTGGACCGTACAGGCCAGCCCTGTAGCCACATTGTGTCAACTTGAAAGTTTCCAACACAATCACTTCCACGTTTCACCAGTTAGAGGACGAGCTTGTCAAGGGACACATTCATGGTGACACAGTCAGTCAGTGACCACTAGGGGGTGCATTCCCTGCCTTACACTTACAGAACAATTATTTCCATCTGTCCAACAGTCTGATTTTGGGCGGGTTGGCTGATTCATTCAGTGTTGTGCAGTGAGTCAGTGGTGGGCATTGAGGCAGCATGATTGTGGTTTGCAGTCCAGTTCCATAACCACTAGGGGGCACACTCCCTGCCTAACACATATAGGACAATTGCTTCCATATTTCTGCAATGTGGCCTCCGGCAGCTTAAGTGACTCACTCGGGGTCATCCAGTGAGTCAACAGGGAGGACTGAACTGACATCTTTGTTCTCCAGTTTCCTCCTACATTCCAACAACGTGTATTTAAGGTTAATTAGTGACTTCAACTTGGCACGAGAGGGATGTGTGTGTCTGTGACCTTTTCATTAAGTGGCATTTCAACTCAGGCTGGCTCCTGCTCTTCATTGGATGTTGCTGAGGTAGACCCCAGTCCCACATGACCCTGTAATGGGTTTAGAATTTAGCTGGATGGATGGACCCCTCATAGCAGCGTATGGTACCCCAATATGCTTTGAATGATGAGTTTAGAACAACGCACTGTGACTCTGTGACATGTTCAGGATCACACAATGAGCCACAAAAGGGACACAAACTTGTCACCATGTGGTTTATTGGTCTGATACTGGTGGGGATAAGCAGAACCTCGAGCAGCCCCAGAGCAGTCTTCCATCATGGCGAGGCTGGAGTCACCCAGCAGAAATCCAACAACCGCAAATGAAAGCTGGAGGACAAGTAGTTTGGCCACTCAAGACTTAACAGGTAGGCCAAGAGGCACTGGGGGGCTTTGCTCTATGGCCCCAGGGTCCCCTTGTCTCTCATACCCCAAAGACAAGTCAGGAGGCTGAAACGGCAGCTCTAAATTGTGTGTGTGTGGGTCCTGTGATAGATGGGCATCCCGTCTGGGCTTGTGTCCACTACTGCTGAGATAACTGGCTGGCCCCCACAAGTGGGCCCAGTGGACAGATGGATGTGTATTTTGTCATAACTACTAATGTCCTAATTCCATTTGCTTATTTAACAGATTTTTTCAAAACCCTATTTGTGCAGAGTTGAGAGACTAAAGGTGTGCAATGATAAGGACCAGCGAACGAGCCAAAAACAAAACCAAACGTCAGCTCAGTCAGTCGTCACGTTTACATCGATTAACTAAAAATCGAGGCACCAGAAACACGAACAGAACTCTAAACCCAGGAGCAGTGATGGGAGTCTCACCAGCAATTTGCTCGTTTAGTACGACTGCGTTCAGAGAACCATACGAGTCATTCAAACAAATCGATTCAGTGGAGCCCACCGGGAGGGTCCAGCATGATTTCATTGGCTCTGGTGGGCATGGCAAGTGCATGCGCAAAAACTGCACGAATCAGGAGTCTTGAGTCACTTCACTTCTGATTCACTTGAGTTCAAACTACCTCAGTATCGACCAACGAAAGCTCAGTCACTGACGGGTCATCATACGATAAAGTAACGGCATATTTATATTAGAATGGGTCAATTACTTGGTTTGGAACAATTCGCTTTGGGCATTACTTCAAACTGAAAATATGAACAATATTCAAACTATATGCTATACATCCACAAATTAGTCCCACAAAATTGAACCCCATAAAAATATTATTCTGATTTCTAACAATTATTGGCTTTCAACTAGTGTACACTTTTATACAGCTCATTGACTCATTTGGGCATTATCTGATTCTATTGAGTTTGAACTGAATCATTACCCGAGAACGAGTCACACAATTCTCATTTATTCAATTCAAGAACGAATCATTACCTACGAACAAGTCACATGATTCTCGTTCATTTGTGACTGTGTAACGCAATGTGGCATTTTAATTATGCATCATAACTGTGTTATCATGAAATAGAAAAACATCATCTGAGTTATTATCATATACAAATATATTCTTAATTTTCTATCTGTCTATCTATCATATACTGTCTTTCATTTTCTACCTATTATATAGTGCCTTTCATTTTCTATCTATCTATCTATCTATCTATCTATCACACAGTGCCTTTCACATCTATCTATTATATATCTATCTATATATATACAGTAATTATGTCTGTGATGCGACCAGAGGGCCCCCCGCCCCGCTTCGGATTTTACTTATATGCCAGTATCTAATCCTAAACCTGACTCAAACAAATCAAAAGAATCGATTCCCTTAAATGGGTACTTTGAAAGAATCGGTTCAGTAAATTTAATCAAATGCTATGCAGTAGCCCTGGGATTATCTGCAATCTCGAATGAAATGTGGATGCCAGCACAAATCTTGGGTGATGCCATGACTATGTGCCCCAGAAACTTGGCAATGAGACTCACGAAATGTAGCGACCTGTACACAAAACAAAACTGGCATTGTGGTAAAATGTGACAACGTTCCACATTTCCCAAAACATCTTGTAGGCACCGATGGTATTTTCCAAATACTTGGGCTCCAGAGCCCTAAACAGGGTTATTTGTATTGTAGGAGGATGGAGTCGATAGTCATCTTAATGAAGAATAACTGGCAGAAGGTGGGGGCAGCAGTCCACCTTCCCACGTCTAGATGTTGTACTTTTTAGGTTGTCATCCATTCCCCCGACTTCAAAAAATAAAACATCAGACATTTGACAAACTTGCGGAAACCCTTCGTCCATCATAACTGAGCTGTTCCCATGGGTGTTCAAGATGTCTGCTTCAGCTCCACATTCCAGATTCCCACAACTCCTTGCGACGTCAGGCACAAGCCCTTGGGTGCCATTTTCAAGGCTCCAAAAAGGTAAGCAATGCCACCCCAGACCAGGAAGGGGCGCTATAGTCAATGCTGTTTGATGCCACTTTCACTTCTGCCTCATCCAGTACCCGACTCTTCCTGTCCACCAACATAAAAGGAGCCAGGCCACCGGAAATCCCTGTTCATTCTGGACCTGAACTGGGCTGGACATTCTGGACTGTTTTCTACACCATTATGTGTTATTTGCTTTGCCTTTTTTCCTTTGACCTAAATGAAACTCTTTGTGGTCTTGAACCCGTGTCTTTATCTTACAGTGTAAAGTAATGCTTCCAGGCTTCAGACCCCAATGCACTTGTCCCTGAGTATGTGATTCACCATGAGGTTGAAAGAATCCTGCTGGATGCTCTTTATCGGTGCCTTTTAGAGGTCCCTCCATAGTCTCCTCTACTCGAGGTCTAATTCTCTGCGCTTGTTGGAGTCGGACATGTAGCTACAGTCTGGGATGCCCTCACTTGCTCTCTTCTGAGCAGCTTCAAGTGCTGCTATAGGGGCAGGGGCAGCGTGACTAGATGGCCACCTCTTTGAACCCTTAAGAGTAGATGGCCTTGCTATACGCCTGGACCGTCACCAACACTATGACGAGCCCCCTCAAACGTACTCAAGCGTGTCGGCCATCCTCCTTTTCTTCAGACGGGTGGGATTTGCCTCCTTAATCTACCTGACCCTGGGCCATTAATAGCTCTGCATGTCAAAATGCAACCTCAAGATGATTCCCAGGGCACCAGTCCCCTCAAATGACCACATTAACAACTCCATGAACAGATTTGCCATTGACACACCGGGAAGGAGAACAGCCAGACCTGCAAGCACAAGCAGCCTTCAGATTTAATCCCAGATGGGTTTTGTTATGTGGACTACTGAAAGAAAAAGGGGGGGGGGCGGCGAGGGGGGTGTAGCCAGCGTGAAAAAATCAGCGTACTTGGAAATGTGAACTCAGGTGAACTGCGGAGACCGCGAGGCTCGATCTCAGCCTCCACACTAATCATACACCCCTGTAATTACAGCTTCATCACCCAGGCGCAAATTATGGTTAAGCTCCCAAAAATACAGGTATGCCTTCTGTCCCAAGGGGTTTGTCAAACCAGGAAAATGCCGGGGAGGGGTTTGGAAGAGGGTGGGCATAGACACGGTTAACCCTTTCACTATCCTGATAATAACAAACAGATGAAAAAAAAAAAAAGAATTAGTGGTGGGGGGGCTGTCTGACACTACAAACGAAAAAAAATCAGTAAATCTGCAGTTTGGGGGGCCAAGGCGCAGGACGGAGAGGTGGGAGTTTGTCAGTTTGGGTCACCACCTCTGACTGCCCGGGTGACCCCCGAGTCATTCGCTTTATCTACTGCAAAATAAGGAAACAACTGGCTGCCCCCCATACCCCCCCTCCAAGTCTGATATGCACCTTAGAATACAAGAGGCTGACACTCCTACGTCTAGTAAAGGTGAGACCCCCGCACGATCACCCCACGCTTTAGTGTTTGGTGAGTACAAAATCCTAGTAACATTCGTACTCCAGTTTCATTTCTACTTGAAGGTACCACTGCTGTAGCAAAAAATAAAAAAAATTAAAGGTGCAGTGAGCAAAAAATCGTGTCCAGTATGGCAGCCAGTCGTGCAGTGGCTTTGGAGAGACCTTTGGATATCCAGTTAGAAAACAAAAACCTACCGAGGACAGACGTGGGGACATCCTGACTGAGAGGCTCGCACTGTGGATGGAAATGCAAGACCACCGATGGAGGACAAAACGACTTTGATAAGAGTCGATGAAGTATTGGCAGTAGGCAGTGGGGCAGGGGGCATCATGAGCTCTTGTTTTTTGACACAATTAGTGGGGGGGGGTTTGGCTGATCCTGCCGGTTGTTGATAGGAGCGGATGAAGCTTCACTCATAATCATTGGTAAAGGGGTCCACTGCTATAAGGAGTAAATTAAGCACAGCAATATGCACTATGGGAAGAATGCAAGCCGGTGGAGGAAGTGGGCAATGTTCTGCTGGGTACCCTTGGGTCCTGGTGCTCACGTGGATGCTACACCAACACGTACCACCTGTCTAAAGGTTGTTGCAGATCACGTACACCTCATCATGGTAACAGTATGCCTCGATGGGCACCCTGCTATACTGCAAAAAGTGCCCTGGAATGTCCGTGGTGTTAACTCAGCCTCCAAATTGCCCAGATCTCAATCCGGAAAGACAAGTCGAATCCATGGGGGCTCAAACTCGCAGCTTACAGGACTTAACTTACAGGATCTGCTGTTAACATGTTGGTGCCAAACCCCAACAGGACACCTTCAGAGAGGTCTTGTGGAGTCCAGGCCTCGATAGGTCAGAGCTGTAGGGGGGGCCTACACAACATTAGGTGGGTGGTTTGAATGTCCATATATGGAATCATTAAGGTAAAAGGTCACAGACCACGCACTTTTAATGTGTCTGATGTCTGACCCCTCCACACCTCTCCCACACCCATCCAGCATCCATTTGTGACGTTGAACCCTCCAGCAACACCAGACCCCCTCAAGACCACATGTGGAAAGCTAAGCTCGCCAGTCCAGTTTGACTGATTTTTGCCTTTTAAAATGTATTTATTTTTAATAAAAGGCAAAAGCAGGGGACTCAATTTGAGTGTCCCAAGAACAGCTGCGTGCTGTCTAGGTGGCACCATAGCAGAGTGTCAAAATAAGTCAAAGATGGCATCCACTTTCCAGAGAGTCGTGGGGATGACAGCCTATCTCAGCAGCATCCAACGCTTAAATGAAAAGAAGCCTAACACAAATGTCCTTGGGATGGCGCGGCTTACACACGTGAACACTAAGAGAGCCAGCAAGCTGCCCCCAGAATCACTAGCTGACCTAGACATATCGGCCTGCTCCATTATATACTGCATATGACCCATTACACTTGTGACTGCCAAAGGCGGGCCTCCCAGGGTGAGGCCTAAGGAGAGCCACCAAAAACATTCATGTCCACGTGGCCAAGCAAACAGCCCGATATTAGGCGTGCCAATGGGATGAGGCTGACGCCAGTGACTCATATCTATTGAGAAGCATATGGCCCGAATGACGTGACCCAAGGAGATGGTGCTATAGGGTGGCACAGTAATTCAATCAAAATCTGCCATAACCTAGAGATGGGGTGTCCTCTAGTGACTGGCAAATGACACCTCAGAGATGGTGGGAGTGCATTCATGGCATCCAGACACTGAGTGCCAATTGAACCTAGATGCCTAGAGCGGTGAGGCAGCAGCACCAATCGATGTGCTGTTTCCTTCCATTATAATCAAGAAATGACAATGCAGTTTAAACGAATCATCAAAAGGAAAGTATCATGGCATACTGTCAAGGCGCTATATATTGAAATGTACCAAAACATAAGGGCAGACGATCTTGTCAGAAGAACAAGGATTTTCCCCCCTTTACTAACTGCCACACCACAGGGCTAGGCCTCTCACCGGCCCCCCTTAGCAGCGTGGCAGGGCCGACATGGCGCACACCGCGGATTTCCACATGAGCAGGAATGGATGAGCGGGAGAAAGGAGGGGGGGGAGTGGGGGGTCTTTCGAGCTGAGCTTCTAGGATTATGAATCCTCCAAAAAGCCCAATTAAGTCAGTTTGAGTTAAGATTTGTTGGGAAGCGAGTGTGCAGCGAGACCTTGCGCATGCAGTTGGGGTGATTCGCTTTCAGTTTGCGACCAGGAGGCCATTAAATATTAAAGACAGCTCTGTCGGCAGACATTTGAAGCAAGGCGCTTCAGTAAAACTTAAATCATAATGAGAGAGGCGCATGAATTAGTAATGGGGTGGGGAGGATGGATGGGATTGGAGGGGGAGCGAGAAGGGTGGTGGTGGGGGGGGCATGAAGGATGGGAAATCTCGGATTTTCAGGTCATCCCAGTTAGACGCTCAGAGGGCACTAATTGGGAGCAGAACTGCAGGAATCAATTACTGGAGGCTGGATGCCTGCAGGTGGGGGGGGGGGCGGGGGTGAGTGACGTCATCTCGGGGGGCCTTTAGCACGTCAGCTTTGATGAGCGCGGCCTGGGTATGTAGGTGAAATGAAGAGGGTCAGACATCTTGAAGTGAGTGGGGTCAGGGGACCCTGCACCAAGCCTCTTATGGGCGCTATAACGGTAACAGCTTTGTGATTTATGGAAGAGCTGATCAAGTTATTGATTTATTTAATCACTTATAAGGGGCATCCAGCTAGATCTTATCTCTCTGCCACATCAGTCCTGAACCAACAGCCATGAGATAGCAAAGCCACACATTGTGTCACCCACACGCATCGACATACCTTTCTATTCTATTGTTGTATAGCACTCTGAAGGCATTATATAAATATATATAGTCAGCCATCAATGCCCCAAACCTGTTTTATTATTTTATTGCACAGCTGGGGTGTGCCAGGACCTACAGTATCCAGATAGCAGCTAATACCAGGCAGGACCCATCCCTGGGTGAAATACCAGTCCATCGCACTCATGCAAAGCCAGTCTGGCTGTTCAATGGGCACTCCACACAGACATCTGAGCCCACCAAATACCACCCAGAATGACTGCATTGATGCACTAGCTGACCTGGAACAGCTGGACATTTGGAGATCAACAAGCTTCATTACATGTATATGATCGACTCTGCACATCTATTACACTTGTGACTGTCACTAGAGAGCTGGCCTTCCAGCGTGAGGCCATAATGGCCTTAGGATACCGAAGAGGACGGGCAAACTCCACACAGACATCTGAGCCCACCCAGAAGTGCTGACCCAGAGGAGCTGGGCATTGGAGATCAGCGTGCTGCCATTGCATAGATGACCCATTACAGTTGTGACTAACACTAGAGAGACAAGATCTGCCCACTGTGGTGACAGTAGGATGGCGAGAAGGAGAACAGACAAACTCCATACAGACATCTGAGCCCACCAAATACCACCCAGAATTACTACACTGATGTACTAACGGACCTGGAACAGCTGGATATTTGGAGATCAACACGCTCCATTATATGTATGATCGACCCTGCACATCTATTACAGTTGTGACTGTGACTAGAGAGCTGGCCTTCCAGCGTGAGGCCATATTGACTTTAGGATACCGAGGAGGATGGGCAAACTTCATACAGACATCTGAGCCCACCCAGAAGTGCTGACCCAGAGGAGCTGGGCATTGGAGATCAATGTGCTGCCATTGTATAGATAATCCATTACAGTTGTGATTAACATTAGTAAGATATGATCTGGCCACCATGGTGACATTAGGATACCAAGAAGGAGGACAGGCAAACTTTACACAGACATCTGAGCCCACCGAATGCCCCCCAAAAATACTGTATGTCAGAATACTGGAGGTCAGCATGTTCCATTATCTATATGATCAACCCTACACATCCATTACACTTGTGACTACCACTGCAAAGCCAAGATCTGGCCTCCTAGGGTGAGGCCACAGTGACCTTAGGATAGGGAGAAGGAGGACAGGCAAACTCCACACAGACATCTGAGCCCACCGAATACAACCCAGAACCACAGTTGGTATTCCCTGGGTGACCCAGAGGCGCTGGACATATTGGAGGTCAGCACGTTCAATTGTATGTAGGATTGGCCCTGCACACCCATCACACTTGTGACTGCCACCAGAGAGCCAGGGTTTTGGCACGGTGACATTAGGATACCGAGGAGACTGTGGTGATGCATTTAACAGTCAAATGAAAGACAGAGAGGACTTGACAGCAGCCAAAACATCCAAGTCGAGCCACGTGGATGTGACAGTGGGGTAAAGCTGACATCAGCGATTTCAGAAAGGATCCCTCAAGTCTGTTGAAAAGAATATGGCCCAAATGACATGACCACAGGCCAGTGCTATAGGATGGCACAGCAATTCCATCAAAAGCATGTGGTGGCCTCCATCGATTGGCATGTAACACTTGCGAGATAGTGGCACTGCATTCACGACACCTGCTGCTGCTGCTGCTTACTGACTGCTGTTGGGCCTTGTGTTAGACCTTCAGTCTCGAGGCCTGCTTGTCTCTTCTCCCACTGGATTCAGACATAAGGACAGCATGGACAACGGTGTCATCTAGCCAGAATAACAGATGCTAAGGAGTTGTGTGGTTGGTGTAGTGGTCAGTGCTGCTGTGTGTATCATGTGGACTGGCAGTGGGTCACCTGAAGCTGTGTAGATGAGAGCAAAGAGGCGCAGGCCAGGACTTGAGGACATGTCCTACTGTGACCGACTCAGAGAATTCAACAGGCAGAGGAGACTGCGTGGGCACTTAATCCAGGTCTTCAAAATCCTCACAGGCATCGATAGAGTTGATCCAAGAGAATTCTTTGAAGTTAACGATGAATGACGTCCTCAGTGGAAATTAAAGGGAAGCGCATCTTGGACCGAAGCCGGGAAACCCTTCTTTGCTCAAAGAGTGGTGGGACACTGGAGCAAACTATGGAGTCAGGGAGTTGGAGCAGAAACCTTGACCACCTTTAAGAAGCTTCTGGATGAGATACAGGGGCAGCTTAGCTATCAAATGAGCCTGATGGACTGAACTTGTCTCCTCCTGTTTGTCGAGTTTCTTACATTCTTAGGATTTTATGTAAATTGACCCAGTGGGAGTGGGCCCTGGCACCCGGTTGGGTGTGCCCTTCTCCCATGGGCCCAATGCTGCCAGGATAGGCTATTCCCCACTTTGGATGAAATGAGTTTGACCAGGTGACGTTAAGAAGATCCCATCATCTACTGCCTCTCAGGTGCCATTTTTCGAACTGCTCCTTCCTGGGAATGTCTACTTGAAGTCAGCCTATCCTACTCAACGACAGGGTGGTCATGGAATGTTCTGAGATCCCAACTGCCACAGCCTCCACAACCATCCATGAACCTTTGACTGCCTGGAAGAGCAGTGACAAAAACTCTTGGTGGCACCTCAATGGCTCTGTCCCCTGTCATGACACACACACACCTCCTGATATTAACAACCCAATGAACTGTAACATGCCATCTACTCTGAATGCTGGTGTTCATGCAACTTGGCCCGGGTCAGGAGATTTCTGAAGATCTCCTGATGCCACAAATGGTCTTTTTTTTCACCCCACCACTAATGTCTGACCCCCATCACCACCCAAAGAGCCTCCACAAAAAAAAAACAGGAGTTGAGGTCAAGTCATCTGATTGGCTGGTCAGCCTTACCGTGTGATTGGACCATGAAATATTTCCCGTCTGGACCCTCCTACAACTGCAGATACCCTCACAAATCCAAAAGTTACTTGATTTTTGTTTGATATTCTACTTTGGGGGCACTAAACATATTTTTATGCATCCAGATTTATATATAAGCTGGCAATGCCCATACCCATTATTGGCCCCCACAACATAATTCTGGATAACCCCACCTGCTCTTACAGCTGCAATGCAAACTTCACCAAAACAAAACGGAGCGATGGAGTGAAGCACAAGCCACCAACACAAAGACACGAGTGCAAGAGAGGAGAAGCACGACTCTGCATACGCTTACTCACTCACTGACGTGTGCCACTCCATGGCGCTGCTGTATGACTAAGTACCTCTGCCAACGTTAATCAGGAATATTCACGGCACGGAGCTTGGATTCTTTCTTTATGGGGCGCACCTGGCACGTGACCACTACCTGGACAAGTGGGTAAGATAATGGAAGTATGGAGGTTTACACAAGCTGCTGACCACCAGTACTGGATGGTAGGCTGGATGGCCAATGCCAACCCTGGATATCTGCCAAACCGGATGAGTTTCACAATTTTAGAAACACTGATTTCTGAAAAAAAATGCCAGGTTAGGGCTTTAAAAGGTATAGACTGAACTGAAAATCTTTAGTCCCCAAAGTGTGTGAGACTTAGTCAAGTGTGCAAGTGTCCTGGAGAGCCGACAGCAGGACTGGTCTTTGTTCTTTCTATCATCACTCTTTCTGAGTGTCTCATGCCAATCGTCACGTTTAGCCTTCAAGGAGAAAAGCAGGAAACTGCTTTTATATCCCATTGGCTCCCTTTGTTATGAGGCCCAAATGACACACCACTCGGCAGTATAAAGGAGCCGGACTGTAAAGAACAAGGCTGCCAGTCCAGTGCCCATCTGTGAGACACTGTGTGCCTGTGAGCAAAGTGGAAAGCCCACCTTAGACTCCAGACTGAGAAACATAGGGAATGGCTGAACACTGTATCTGTATGTGTAGGAATGAAAGGGGATATATATAAAAGAGAGGCACGAGGGGTACACTGGTATTAAAATACAATGCAAATAGAGAGACTTGTTTGATGAATTATTGATCAGTGAAGTAACTGGCCAATCAGCAGACTGGAATTAAAAGTGGTATGCAAAATAAAAATGGGGCAAGGCTGGCACAGTGCTTAGCACTACAACAACACACTATACTAGCAGTAGTAGTACAAGTAGTAATAGTAGTAATGGTAGTATTAATAGTAGTATTAGTAACTGCAGTAGTAATAGTACTACCAGTAATAAAAGTAACAAAAGTTGTAATAGTAATATTAGTAGAAACAGTAATAGTAATAAAAGTAGTAATACAAGTAACAATAGTAGTGGCAGTGGTAGTAGTAGCCACAGTGGCACAATCAACTCTAGTATTAGTAATAATAGTAATAGAAGCAGTAGTAGTAGTAGTAGTAATAGTAGTAGTAAAAGTAGCAGCGGTGATAGCAGCAGTGATAGCAGTAATAGTAGTAGTATTCATATGAATAATAGTACAAGCAGTACTTGTAGTAGTACAAGTTGTTCTAGTAGTAGCAGCGTACAAGTTGTACCAGTAATAACAGTAGAAGACACAGTAGCACAAGTTGTACTAGCAATAGTAGTAATAATAGTAATTTTGGTACTAGTAGTAGTAGTACAAGTAGCAATAGTAGTAATAGCAGCAGTATCAGTAAGTAGCAATAGTAGTAATAGTAGCAGTAGTGCAAGCAATACTAATAATAGTAGCAGTAAAAGTATGAGTAGTACTTCAAGTTGTACTAGTAATAACAGTAGTAGTACAACTTGTATTACTACTATTAGTACGTGTTGTACTCTTACTGCTACTATTACTAGTACTACTGTAGTAGCAGTAGTACTAAGTAGTACACAAGCAGTACTTGCAATAGTAGTAGTAATAGCAGTACTAATTGTAGTAGTACAAGTGGCAGAAGTAGTTGTAGCAGTAGTACAAGTAACACTAGTAATAGTAGTAGTACTACTAATAGTAGAAATAGTAGTAATAGTAGCAGCAGTACATGCAGTACTAGTAGAAGTAGCAGTACAAATAGTACTTGTAATTGTAGCAGTAATAGTACAGCGAGTACTAGTAGTACCACAAGTTGTACTAATAATAGCACTGGTAGCAGCAGCGCAAATAATAACAGCAGTAGAAAAAGTAGCACAAGTAGTACTAGTAATAGTAGTATTAATAGTGACAGAGGTACTAGTAGGAGTAGTACAAGCAGTAGTAGCTTGTAGTAGTAGCAGTTGTACAAGTCGCACTAGTAACTGCAGCAGTAATAGTAGTACAGTAGTAGTAGTAATACTACAAGCAGTGCTAGTAGTAATACTAATAATAGTAGTAATAGCAGTTTTAGTACATGTAGTTCTAGTGCTAGTAGTAGTAGTACTTGTAGCAGTAGGAGTAGCAGCATAAGTAGTACTAGCAGTAGGTTTAGTACAAGTAGTGCTAGTGTTAATAGTAGTAGTAGTAGTAGTATCATTACTAGTCTTCTTGTCATGAGTGTTAGATTTCAGCCTGGGCTCCTTTTCTGACTGGGACTCACATCCATGTGTTTTGGTTTTTTTTTTTTTGTCCTTTATTTTCTTGGTCGAGCTGATATTTTTTTTTTGTTGGACAGGGCTGCTGTGGAGTGCCCACTTATCCTAACCTGCACATCTTTGGGACATGGGAGAGAATAATGAAACCATTCTCTGACATTTCAAATATGAAAGATGCTATAAAAATGTGCTGTAATCAAAAGTCTGCTTGACTGACTGAGTTCTAACCATGAAAATACATGTTCTCTGACTAAGGTGACGAAATGGAGGTCTGACTCCAAATAGCACCAGAAAGAGTGTTAGTATAGTAGTGTGTCACGCATGCATGTCGAAGAAGGGAGGTCGTCACAGTCTCAGTCGAGGTATGTAATAACCCACCGGGATGAGAGGGGGCGCCACTGCCAACACTGCCACCTTCTTCTTTCCTCACAGTACCGAGAAACCGCCTAGTGAGGACCACTGACCCCGTCCCTTCCGGTTCAGCCACCATAAAAACCCAGCCATCCCGGAAGGAGGCGTTATTACCAGCTCGAGTGACCCACCAGATGGGGCTTCACTAGCCATCCAGTCCAACAGCCCTCTTGCTTTTGTCTTGCAGACCCCATATAACAGAAAGCACGCTGAAGAGCGTTTTATTTTGTTTTGCTTTTGTTCTCTCTGTGGACAATAAACAGGATGACCCAGTTGGCACCTCAAACTTTCTCAAGTAGTGGAGCTGCGAGTCCTGCACTCGGCCACAATTGTCACATTTACAGAATATACAACTGACCAAAATGCAACACGTTGCCAGTCTCCAGCGCCAAGATAAACCAAGACTGTGTTAACATACAGGACCCCATTTTAATTAACCGAAAACACAAATCAGGGCACGTCCCCCCTCTCGTTTCTATGCTCCTGATATATAAAAATTAATCAAATACCCGAGCACTTGACCCTACTCTGACTATAAAAGGCACTGTATGTAAAATAAAAGCATGACCATGCATCTGATTATGGACGCTACTATACAAGATAAAACCAACCAACCCACCTACAGGATCCGTACACTGGCTGACCAAGTGACCGAGTCCTATGAAAGGTGCTATAAAATACACCACAAGGCACTGCATCCGATATTTAAAATGACAGATAAAATTCAGACTCTAAAAGGCAATAATATAATATAATATGACAATCCTGGAACTACACAATCCGATTTAGGGTTGCAAAGGAGCCAATGCCAGCAGCGTCAGGTACAATGCAGGAAGCAATTCCGGACAGGCTGCTGGATTATCACAGCAATTGGAAATATCCACCCGTCTTCTAATGCCACCTTACCCTGAGCTGAGTGGTGGGGAAGCTGAAGCATATCCCAGCAGGGACGGGGCAGAAGGCAGGAACAACGTGCCAGTCCATCGCAGGGTGAGCACTCACACACTCTTACACACACACACGGGGGACAATTTAGCATCATCAGTCCACCTAACCTGCATCTGTTTGTCTGCGGGAGGAAACTCACACAGACATGAGGAAATTATGCAAACTACATGAACCCTGATCTCCTTATTGATGGGCAGCACTGTGCCACCATGTCACCCAAAAAGGAAATATATAAAATACCAATCACTTGTTTCTTTGTCGGTAGTCTGACTGAATGACTGTTTCAACTGTAATAAAGACCAACAAGATTCTGTGGCATAGTGGCTTCGGCTTTGGACATCAGTCCCTGAGGTTATGGGTTCAAATCCCACAACTGACACCAGGTGACCACGAGCAAGTCACGTCACCTGCCTCTGCTCCAAATTGGGAAAACAAAAGAAATGTAACCAGTTATACCGTAAACATTTTCAGTTAACGTTCTTAATCCAATACAAGGTGGCAGAAGGCCAGAGCCTATCATGGCAGCATTTGGTGCAAGCAGGAACCAACCCCGGACTGGCTGCCAGTCCAATGCAGGGCACACTCAAACACATAAGGGCCCGATCAACCCACCATGCACGTCTTTGGAAAGCGGAAGGAAAAATGAAGCATCCAGTGACAAACTGACATAGACACGGGTGGAGTGTTAAAAAAGTGTGGCGTGCAAACCCTGAGGCTGTGGGGTTCAAATCCTGCCGCTGACGCTGTGTGACCACGAGTGGGTCACTTCACCTGCCTGTGCTCCAATTGGAAAAAACAAAAGAAAAGTAATCAATTATATAAGCCAAATAATAATAATATAGAAAGATAAAACTGACCACTTGACGGTAGCCTTCTTTCAAGGACTGGTACAAATCCAAGTGGCCCTACATGTGTGACACACCAGCCCCTGTTGTCTAATTGTGCCCACTAAAACAATTCAAATTCCTCAAGTCGATTTGCAAAAATCAAAGGAAAGCCTATCAGTGCCTGAGTGGGCCGAGCCCACTGGGAAAGTGGGGGCACTGATGCATATGAATAGCTGCCACTCAGCGCCCCTCTGGCTGTTTACCCGCTGGCATGGCTCTTTCTTTCTCTCTCTAACAGCCAGGTCCATTCACGACAGAGGTGCAGGGAGCCCGTTCGCCGGAGGGCCCTGCCAAGTCAGACAGGGAGTGTGGGGGGGTTGGGGGGCCCTTTCCCAAACAGATAGGCATGTCTTTGGCAGTAAGACTTTCTCTCCTTCAATTACTGTTTTTTTTTTTTTTGCTACAAAGGTGCCCACGAGAGAAGCGTGTCACAGCACATCCTGTTCTAGCGCTCTCTCCGCCAGGACTAAGCATGCCAACCCAGCAGGCAGGCAGAGCATGGGAACAAATCAGAAAGGATTTCACAACCCTAGAAACTACCTGCACCTGCTCTCCCATTGACATTTGTGGCGTTTCTAATCTCTAGGAGATGATTCATGGGGGACCTGGCAGGGCTTTCAAGGACTTGTCAAGATCACACAGCCGTGCCACGCTGAGACTGAACCTTCACCCTGTACAATGGTGGGCGGGCGGGCGAGCGAGCGGGCAGGGGCGGGTTGGGGTGAAAGAAAAAAAAAAAAGTCTTCAAATAAAGGCCTCCGGCCAAGCCACTGCTGTCCAGATGTTGATCTTCATTTCCACCACAAAAAAAGGTGTTTAAAAAAAAAAGACTTGAACAACAGCATTCCTCAGACAGTAAGAGGCCGCGGCGCTCTGGGGAGTGCGGAGTGGAACAAGGATTTTTTTGTCAGTTTGAAAAGTTGTCCAGTTTTTTGCTTCAGCCAGGCAATCCTGGAACACACAAAAAAAGAAAGGATGCCAGAAAAATAAAGAAGGAAAGAAATAAGAAGGGAGGAATTTTACAAAACGGTGACTTCAAAGGCCAGGAATTTTAGCCACAATGTATTCCTTCGGCACACAAAAAAAAAGGCTAAAAGGGAAACAGCCGGCGCTGGGCTCAAGGCGCCGTATGCAGCGGGGCTCTCGGCGTCCACCCCACTCGAGCGCGCGGCGGGGAGAAGTCTCGGCGGCTTTCTGCCTCAGCGGCTTCTGTCAAGGGAGATCAGCGCACGCGCGAGCGAGCGAGTGGGGAGGGGGAGGTGTAGGGGTGGGGGGTCA
The DNA here is from genome assembly GCA_026402145.1 of Polypterus bichir lapradei. Classification (NCBI taxonomy): domain Eukaryota; kingdom Metazoa; phylum Chordata; class Cladistia; order Polypteriformes; family Polypteridae; genus Polypterus; species Polypterus bichir. The sequence goes on along the minus strand of JANRMT010062850.1, from coordinate 13,672,379 downwards.
TTAGCAGACACAAGACAGCGAGCGAGCGAGAGAGAGAGAGGGAGAGGGAGAGTGCAGACACGCGGGCGGCTATTAATATTCCGTCCTGAGAGCATTACATACGCCGCATGGAGCACAGGCACAGTCACGCAATGGCCAGGTCACACGCCTCCCGCCGGATCAGACCCCGCCGGACTTTACTGCACAATCCCTGCCGCCCCGAGGGCTACAGCTGCTGCCGCCGCTGCTATCTTTAAACCCTTAGAGGAGAAAGAGAAAAAGAAAAAGAAAAAAGAATCAGACCGATGGCTTCGTTTTTTCCCTTATTCTTTCAACTTATCACAGGTTACACCTTGGCTGATGAAGGGGCCTTAGCTGCCTCGAAAGCTTGCATTTGTAATCTATTTAGTTAGCCAATAAAATGTGTCATTTCACCCTACTTTCTCCTATATCAATCTATGGCTAACACGGTACAGCACTCTACTGCTATAAACGTATTATTGGGGGAATTATGCGATTAGCCATTCTATTGGCTATTTGCACACAGCCACGCCCATTTGTAGACGCGCTCTGCGGAAGCGGCGGCCCTCCTCAGGTCAATATGATCCGTGGGACCCTGAGAGAACGACTTTCTCATTTTACACCCAGACTCGTCCCTATTTATACTGATGGCATCCCAACTGAGTTTCACGATCGTGACCAAAATTACACATTGCAGTGCAGCGATCTGATAGTTGCGGCCTCTCAGTTGCCCCACTGCTTATTAATTTCAATCCAATATTTTTTAGAAATGTCTGAAAAAAAAATTTGGCAGCTGCTAAACATCATAGACCAAAATGGCAGAGATACAAACATCAGTCTCGCACCTCAGTGTTTAAAGATCACCAACATGCAAGCAGACTGGTCAGTCTGAAGGACTCTCTCTTAAGAGCCCACCAAGGCTTATCTCTTGCATACATTATACGTTTATGTGCTCGTTATTGTCACATGTACAGAGTACAGGGAACTTCGTGCTTACGTATGCTAATTAACACCCAGCGCAGAGCGTTGTCCATTTTCAAACGTGGTAATGCATATTCCAGCAGCACTGGGCTCAAGGCAGGAACTGGTCCTGTATGGGATGTCAGGCAGCGTTTAAAAACCTGCAGATTCCAAATCTCAAAACAGTTTATTCATTTCATTCTAATATTGCTTGAATCTCTGAGAATTTCTGTTAAAAAAACATCCAGCGGCTGCTAAAAATCAAAAAGCAGTAGACAGAGATACAGACATCACAGGTGAATCAGGCAGCACCTCGGTAGGTAACAAGCTGACTGGTCAGCATCAAGGACTCTCTATCAGTGTGTGCCCACCTAGACATAGACCATATATACTTTATACAGTAAGTCAATATGGTTATAAGTATCACATGTACAGGGAAATTCTAACTTACATATGCTAATGAACCTGCACCAATGTCACACGTGTGCACAGAGGAGACAGCTTAAGGGCTCTGATGGTTGTAATTCCCTGCCGCTCCAGGGGATGGCGCTATGTCCTAATGCCTTTTCTCTTCTTACCACTGCAGACCAGAAGATTGGCGGCTATACCGGCACTGACACCACTTCTGGTGTCCATTCACCAGGACCCGCCTCTTCCTAATGGAATGCCCTAGGAGCAGAAGATCCGCCATTTTGAATCAGTCTGTTTGAGAACTTGTGTCTGAAAAGACTTCTCTGCAATTATTGCATGTTTTTCTTTGTTTTTTCAAATTGCAGTTAGGTGGTGCTCCAGCTCTTTATCATGGTCTACCTGATCTCTCACATCCATCTCTCCATTACTAAACCTGGTAATGTAGCTATAAACAGGATAAAGTGTGTTCCAGCAGCACTAAGTACTAGGTAGTAACTAGCCCTGGGTGGGACGTCATTCCATCACATTACAGGTTAATAGGTCACTAGCTGTTCTACCCATCTAAGATGGTCTGAAATCTAAGTAATCAACGAAGACCTCAGCACTAATGTTTGCAGTGCACCATCTATTAGAATGTATTTTGTAATGCATGTAGTAATAAAAAGCATTGCATTTTTCATTCCAACAGATGGTGCAACGGAAATATTAAATGCATTACCACATGTTTGTGATATGCCATCTGTTGGAATGGCAAATGCAATGCATATGTCTCCGTTTTATGCCATTTATTATGGTATTCATAAAAACAGTGTTTATGTTTGTGATGCACCATGTTTTAGAATAACAGAGACATAGCAAACAGATGGACACACAGAAACTTATTACTTTTTAAAGTGGATTAATGTCACTTGTACAGGGAAATTCTTACTTGATTATCAGAGTGGTCTTAAACTAAACTACACACCCACGTTAGGTCCTTGCATACCAGTCTGGAATCATCTTTAGTATGTGGGAAAACTCACAAACCCCCCCCCCCCCAAAAGTATGTGAAGACTTAGCACTGAAGAAAGACCCCATATAATTCAGTCCTAGATGTTACAATGACGGTGTTCAAATTATAGGATTATAGGTCATTATTGCGGCAGCACAGTGAAATTCTTGGCAGACATTTTTGGTTAAGCGACAGACTCATAAGTGCAATGTCATCCGTAAAAATGACAGGTTTGGAGTGAGTCGCACACTCGTCAGGACCAGTTCCAGTATTTCTTGATCGATCACGTCATGACGCTTCCCACACTAAATTTTTGGACATTTGACAGCAGACTGGAATGTCATTTGGAGAAGGCGGGGCCAATTAATCCACGCCTCTTGGCTCTCACACTTTAATGACGTCCCAGTCCAAGTGTAGAGCATTAGGAGTTTGTGAAAATTCATCTGCAAAAGTAATAGCATGTCTTTCGTGAATTTCGGGGAGTCACAGTACTGCCCCTTCTGGATGCCAAGTGTTTCCAGCCTTTTTTTCTTGCAGGTTTTTAAGACCCTAAATGAAGTATTGGTAAGGACTGTAACTATCATATAGTGCCTTTCAAATCTATCTATCTATTATATAGTGCCTTTTACATCTATCATTGTATTATATAGTGCCTTTTATATCTGTCTATCTATCTATTATATAGTGCCTTTTATATCTATCATTGTATTATATAGTGCTTTTTATATCTATCTATCTATTATATAGTGCCTTTCATATCTATCTATCATTGTATTATATAGTGCCTTTTATATCTATCTATCTATTATATAGTGCCTTTTATATCTATCATTGTATTATATAGTGCCTTTTATATCTGTCTATCTACCTATTATATAGTGCCTTTTATATCTATCATTGTATTATATAGTGCTTTTTATATCTATCTATCTATTATATAGTGCCTTTCATATCTATCATTGTATTATATTGTGCCTTTTATATCTGTCTATCTATTATATAGTGCCTTTTATATCTATCATTGTATTATATAGTGCCTTTTATATCTATCTGTCTATCTATTATATAGTGCCTTTCATATCTATCTATC
>JANRMT010062850.1:13654491-13665934 GCA_026402145.1 Polypterus bichir lapradei | reverse complement strand
TCTTGTGGAGCCCCGGCCCGACTGAATTGACAGACAGACTGATGATCTTCCTTTGACAAATGCCTAGCACTGAAATAGCCTGCAGACAGACAACTTCAAACAGGCATCCGGTGCTGAATTGACCTGTGGAGAGACGCCGGACAGACACAGCCATTCTAGGTCAAAGCCGAGTACTGATGTGGCTTGTGGACAGACAGGAGGCGACTGTCAGAATTGGCCATTGGAGACACAAGGGTACACACGCAGTTTGTCGGGAGGAGACCACCGCTAGCCTTTAGATGGGTCACGTTGCTTTGGTGAACACTGACTACAGCTGGGCTCTCTATCTCCCTCCACCGCAATGCCCATTTCTCATTTCACCCTTCTGCTGCACTGTCAGCTTCACCAGGACCTCTCTTAATCCCAGAGGGTCCCCAGCAGATAGGCTGCCAGCTGTTTTGCGTGACTTGAAGACCCTTGTAATGGGAGCCTTCTGGCCATTGAGAGTTCGTGGGCCGCAGGTCACCTCCGTGTTGTTCAGCATCTCCACTTACAGGCACAGACACAAGTCAGAGTAGAAAAAGTCAGGAACTCCTGGCCAGGCTGTGCCAGGTCTGCAGCTGCCATCTGTGGAGCAGAGTCAAGCTGTTCGGGGAATAACAAGGCCTGAGGTAGCGACAGAGCTCCTCTGGGCACAGTCCCTTGGCACTTAGGGCTGCTTCGGAGGCGGGGGAGGGGGTCTCCCAGCACTTTAGAGTATTGGGACAGGGGGCTTTTTGACACACACTGGGCAGCCCCACTTTCACCAGTCTAGAAGGAAATGGGGGTCTTCAGCTGGGCTTTTTTGGAGAAATCTGAAGCAAACGCATTGAGGAGTTCAATCAACTGCACTGAACCCTGTGTGAAGCTGCAAGCGGCCATGGAGACATCCTCTTTTGACGCCATGACGCCCTTGCCACCTGTGCCCTCAGACATATGCCACACAATTAATGAGTTCCAACGCCGAGGTCTCTAACCATCTTGGGAGTACAAAGGAGCTGCGCTGGCACAGAGCCATGGGCACAATCACACCCATCACCCAGGCTTCTCTCTGCTGTGTGTCACCTTATTGTCACTCTCACCTTACACACAAACTCCCCCACCCCTCACCACAGGTGTCCAGGAGGCTCCATTTTCTCCACACGTTTTTACTTGTACTGGCTGGCAGCCCCCACATGCGTCTAACACTGGGAGGAGGTCTCGGAGGGCAGGCGAACTCCAAAATGGGCGTCGTGTCAGGGAGAGCCAGGAGCGAGCAGGTGAAAAAGATAACAGCCTGCGATTCATTGAAACGTGAGAAACCTGGCCAGCGAAAGACCCTCAAGCTCGTTTGTCTAGCGGTCCCAGTCTCTCATGTTCCCAGATTCTTCTTGAAGGCTTCGCCTCCAACCCCATGTCTCGGTAGTTTATTCCAGACTCCCACAACTGTAGGCATACAGAAGTCCTGAAATGCACTCGCCGTTCATTTCCACCGATGTCCTCAACTACCTGATACACCATTCAGCTCAAAGAGATCAACGCCTTTGAGAATGCAGGAGGGATGGAACGCACAGCATTTGGAAACACCAACACAAAACGTGAAGATGAAGATGTACAAGTCAATTTAGGCCACTGAGACACAGCCCATGACAGTAGAAACCGTTCACAAACTGGACGTAATCTGCCAAAGGTCAAATGGTTGGATCACGTGACAAATAAGGATAAGGGTCTGCGCCCGAGGAGATCCTACACTGCTGGGCCCTTAACCTGCTCTTGCTCCAGGGGTGCCATACAATGGCTGACCCTGCGCTCGGAGCCCAAGGGGTATGTGAAAACGAACAAATTCTTAATATAAGAAATTGTATAAAGCAAAATAAAGAACAGAAATTAAAAAATAAGGTAATAGTGAACCGAACAGAGCTAAAGAGTCAACAGGACATCGTGGAAGAACGCAAACGTAAGTCTCCAGGGCACACCTTTTGGCTGACCGAAAACCGTTGTGATGGAGTGGAATGGAAGCCCACCGAAGGACAGAGGTGGAAGACTTGGGGAGCAAAATTACAGCAAGACCTCCAAGCTCAACGTGGCTTAACTCAGCTTGGCCGCTGACGCAGCTCGATGGTCGTCACTTGCTGCCTACTAGCTGGGCCAGGAGGAACTAAGCCCTAAGGTAAGGACTGCAATCCGAGTCCAGCAGAACACACACACACACACACACTTACTCACACACATTTCACACTTCACAAAGAAAACCGAGGAGGCCTAAAAAAAGGTGCCAACTAAAAGGAAAGCACGAAAAAGACGAAGAGATGATGTGTGCCATTCTCCCTCATGGACCTCCAGAGCTGGAAAAGGACAGCAACCCCATGCCCTGTCAGTCGCCCGTCCATCCATCCATTTTCTCTTTCTGCTTTATTTGCTACTAGGAGATCACAAAGCACCAGTCCCAGATGGGACACCAGAAAGTCTGCGGCAGTTTCAAGAGTCGATTTGCTTAACGCGCCTGTCCACGGGAATGCAAACCAGGCGGGAGACGTGAGTCGAGGACCACTTAGCTGGGAGTCCGCAGCTCTGTCTGTTGTGCCACTCGGCCGTTCTCTGAACCTCATTAATTGTGTCTTACTTTATATATTAGAACATTAGGACACTCTAGATGAGAAGAGGCCATTTAGCCCAACAAAGCTCACCAATCTCATCCACTTATTTCTTCTAAAATAACATCAAGTCGAGTTTTGAAAGTCCTTAAAGTCCTACTGTCTACCTCACTACTTGGTAGTGGAGCGTCCTCACAAGGGATTCAGACCCGTTCACCTTTGCACATTTTGTGACGCTGCAGCCTTGTGTTCAGATCCTTTAAATTCATTTACTTTTATTTTTAGAAAAATACAAATCTGAAATAATCCCAAGTACACATAAGTACTCCGACCCTTTGGTGTGACCCTTGACGTTTGGCTTGTGCGTATCATCGTTGAGAAGTTTCTATACCTTGTGGTCAATTCAATTGACTGGACCGATAAGGAAAGTCTACAGGAGGTTCTACAGTTGAGCAAGAAGCTGAAGGAATTGCCACAGGCGTATCCCATGTGGTGGACCCTGGTCAGGACGCCCCGACCATGGAAGGACTAAGGGAGACAACATTCTCAGGACAGTTTCTCCCCTGGATTGACAGAGGGCAACCCCCCCTTTGGCTTCCAGCAGGGCCACAGGTTATGAGCATGGAAGCTCAACGATGCTGGAGCCCGTGGCCACCACCAGGGGGCACCTGGGCACTTGCAGGGCCCTACTTGGCACCAGTCATTGGGCACCTGGAGTCCTTCCGGGCGCCTTATAAGAGGAGCCAGTCGCCAGCACTCAATGGCCTGAGTCAGGAAGAAGAGAACGAAGCTCATGGGGTGGCAGAGAGCAGGGACTGTGCTTATTTGATTTGTACTGGGCTGTGTTGTGAGGGCTGAAGAAGTGAAATCACATGTAATTAAACTGTCTGCTGTGTGGCAAACTTGTGTCAGGGTTAGGGTGGCAGTACGCGCCCTGGTGTCCACACCCCTTCTATTGCTCATCATTGAGATGTTTCTACACCTCGTTTGGTGTCCACCTGCACTGATTTCAACTGAATGGACTGATTAGGAGAGTCGATAGAAGGTCCTGCAGTTGAACAAGAACTGAGCCGTGAAGCTGAAGGAATTGCCAGCAGACCTTAGAGCAGGGATGTCCAACTCCGGTCCTGGAGGGCCGCAGTGGCTGCAGGTTTTCATTGTAACTCTCTTCTTCGTTAGTGACCAGTTTTTGCTGCTAGTTAACTTATTTTCCTTTAGTTTTAATTAACTTGTCTCAGGCCCCTTAGTTATCTCTTTTTCCTTAATTAGCAGCCAAACAATAATGAGACACAAAACGAGCCGCCACATGACCAGCTCACCTGTGCCTATCACACAATATCTGAAAATAAAGAAATGTGAAGGTTTCAGTAAGGTTGATCTCTCAGCTCACTAAAACATTTTAATGAAGTTCTTAGAAAAACATAAAAATCAACAGTTTTGGAAATGTCTGCTGTGGCAGAACGAGAGCAGCAACAAGCCACGGAATTAAATAGCGGGTTTAATTAACAGCGAGAATCAGCTTCTCATTAAGAGATTGGTTAGAGTTTGAAATCCCAGTTTAGATGGTCATCTGTCGGCTTGTTTCACGTCTCATTTCTGTTTGGCTGTCATTTAAATGAAAAAAAGAATCAATTCAGAGCACTGAATCCTTAAAATCAGGCTATGAAAATGAAGGGAAAAGAAGTTAATTAGCAGTGAAAACTGATTAGGAAAAGAGTTAGAATAAAAACCTGCAGCCACTGCGGCCCACCAGGCCTGGAGTTGGACACCCCTGCCTTAGAGACAGGATTGTGTCGCGGCTCAGATCTGAGAGGAGGAGGAGGAGGAGGACGAGGAGGAGGTCGGGAGCCTGCGCTGATAGCACATTGCCGCACTCACCCACATGACAGACCACCTAGAGATTGGGACCCGAGTGCAGCGGGTGACACCTCAGCACCACACTGGAACAATCAGGGAGGAAAGGCCACAGTAAGAGACGTGATCAAAAACTCCAGGGTCACTCTGGCTGAGCTCCAAAGGACCTGTATGGAGAATGGACATCCACTAATAATAATAATAATAATAATAATAATAATAATAATAATTATTATTATATTTTTAGGCACCTTTCAAGGCACACAAGGACACCTCACAGAACTCATTAACAACGACAGTCACAATATCTAATAATTAGACATACAGTATACAGTACATTAAAAGCAGAATAAATAAAATAATAAAACTAAATTTCAATTTATCAGCTAAAATGATCAGACAGAATAACTGGTCTGGTGAAACCCCCCCTTGAATCGTTTGGGCTCCATTCCTAAGTGCCACGTCTGGAGTAAAGCAGGCGCCCGTGGCACAGTACCATTCCAAGGGTGAAGCTTGGTGGTGGCAGCGTCAGGCTGGACAGGGTCAAGTTGAAGGCTGAGTGAAGCAAAGCACACGCTGGGCAGTGCCATGTTCACCACCCTAGGTGGCATCACTGGGCCTCAGACCAGGCTAAAAGTAGGGACAAACGCAGTTAACAATTGACAATGGCAATGCTTAGGGTCCACTCTGGGAACGACCTGCAGTGGCTCACCAAGAGCCTGGACTTGAATCCAAATTCAACCTTCACATATCTGTCCACGGACAGTCCCCATCCAGAGAGAGGGTCTGCAGAGAAGAAGAACAACAGAAAATCTCCAAATCCAAGTGTGTGAAGCTTGTCACACCCAACCCAGGAAGACCCCAGGCTGGAATGGCTGCCAAAGGGGCCTCAACTAAACACTGAGTAAAGTTTCCGTTTTTAATTATTAAGTAAATTTCCCAAAAATTCCTAAAATAACGTATTTGTTTTGTGATACTTAGGTAATGAGTGTTGCTTGATGATGTAAAAAAAAAGGAACCGCAACACAATGTGACCTAAGTGAAGGGTCTTCTGAAGGCGCTATATAATGCCTTACACTGCACTCAGCAGCATGGGAATGAAATACAAAGAACGACCAGATGGACACACATGAAGTCGACTGGGCACACGGTTGGGTCGGCGCCAGTCGGATGGGCACACAAGAGAATAAACAAACAAGAGGGTAAAGGTCCAACTGTGGGCGCCATACGAACGTGAATACGGACAGACTTGTGAAATGGAATCTGCTCCTATTATTGAACTGCAAGCCCCCAACCTCTATCTGGGACCCCAGAACTCAAAAGGGGTCGTGGCAGCGTTTCCACTCATATCCTTATTTAATGTATAGTGGCACAAAACCCTGTAGGCCTGACCACCACATTGACCAATTGGAAAGAGCACAAGTGCACAATCTGGGCATTCTAATGTCTGGGTGGGCCGCAGTGGTTGTGGGGTCATCGCCAACACCAATTTATCTCTAAAACCGTAGGTGTATTACAGAGTCAGTGCCTTGCAGATGGGGATTATAGAAATGAACAACACGAGAGCTGTAAACCTCAATTGACTGCGAACAACACACAGCTTCTCAAGCAAAGATGGCACAGAAAAGCACCTGGCAAAGTGAGACCCAGGAAAACCAGATGCCATTGTGCCAGGATGAACAAGAGCCAGGGCAATGGCATAACTGGTGCTCCAAATGGAAACCACGCAGCCGAAAGACATGAAACACAAGCAGAGCAGAGACACGGCCAGAACAGCACATAAAGGAGAACCTTAGGACCTCACAGCTCACATCACCTCATGTCACCTTGCTGAACTTCTCAGAGCAACCAAAACCTCATGGACAAGAAACATGTAGAAATTACAAAGAACATCAGCCAGCTCTTAGGACAATGGCACTTGATTACACTTCATTTTTTAGACTGACGCGGCCATCGCTTTAAGGCGCTAACACAAAGCCTGAGTCCACCACACAGGACCTCACCCGGTAGGCCTGAAAGCACTGAGATCAACAGGCAGCACAGCTCATTGAAGCCCTGAGTGCAGCCACTTGTCATCTACTGAGGATTCAACTTGAGGAACTCCATGAAATCACCACAGAAACAAAAGGTTAACAGAGTATCGTCACTGACATGGTGGGCAACGTCAGAGTTTAAAAGGAAATGAGGGCAACGGTAGAACGATCTGCACCCACAGAACAAAGACGGGGGTGACACTGACCTGAGCAGAGGTGCCAGCAGATAGATAGATAGATATGAAAGGCACTATATAATAGATACTTTTGTTCTTATCAATGTTATTTTGGACAATCTCCATGAACAGGATGGACGAGAGTAGGACTTTATGGACCTTCAAATCTTGACTTGATGTCATTTGTGACCATATAGATGAATAGGTTGGAAGACAGCGAGACTATAGGGACATTCAGATCTTGACTTGATGTTATTTTGGACAATCTAAATGAAGATGATGGACAAAAGTAGATCTTCATGGACCTTCCAATCTAAACTCAGTGTTATGTTGGACAATCTAGATGAGTAGGATTGATGAGAGTAGGACAATAGGGATCTTATGATCTTAACGTGATGTTATTTTGGACAATCTAGAGGAACAGGATGGACAAGAATTTATGGACCTTCAAATCTTGACTTGATGTAATTTGGGACCATACATATGAATAGGTTGGATGAGAGCAAGACTATAGGGACATTCAAATCTTGACTTGATGTTATTTTGGACAATCTACATGAATAGGATGTACAAGAGTAAGACTAATGGTACCTTCAGATCTTGAATTGATGTTATTTTGGACAATCTAAATGAAGACAATGGACGAAAGCAGGACTTTATGGACCTTCCAATCTAAACTCAATATTATTGTGGACAATCTAGATGAGTATGATCGATGAGAGTAGGACTATAGGAGCCATCAGATCTTGACTTGATGTTATTTGGGACAATCCACGTGAATAGAATGGATGAGAGTAGGACATTATGGACCTTCAAATCTTAACCTGATGTTTTTTTTGGACAATCTAAATAAAGATGATGGAGGACAGTAGGCCTTTATGGACCTTTCGATCTAAATTCAATGTTATTTGAACTCTCTAGATAAATAGGATGGACGTGAGTATGATTATATAGGTATCTTCATATCTTGACTTGATGTTATTTTGGACCATGTAGATGAATAGGATGGATGCGCTCATTGGGTTGAATTGTCCATTCTCATCACAGCTTCTCTAATGTTCTAATAAAGAGGCGAACTTGAAATTGTGGGGAAGAAATGTGTTGGGTGTGTGGAAGGAACGTGGGAGGAGGGAGCCCACCAGCCAGCTGGCCTCAGTGAGGGTACTTAGATACCCCAGAGGATTTTTTATTTGGTTTTTTTGGGGATGTTCCTCTTGTTATCTTGGTGTAACACATGTCTGCTAACATTACAGGTAGTCAGGGGCGTCTCCACAGTATATTCTTAGTACTAAACAGCATAATAAAACAAGGAGTCTATTTCGGGATCCACGACAACCGAATGAAAGTCATCTCAGACAAGAGTGTTAAAAAAGAGCTTTTCGGCTTTTTCAATTATTTATTTATTTGTGTTTCTATCTTCCAAAAACACGAACCGACTGCCCCTAGGCTATCCTTCCGCGTGTCAGGCAACGGAATGAGCCTTGGTGGGCTTTGTGAATTTCTATTAATTCATCGTTAGAAAACAAAGAAATCACAAAAAGCTGTCATTGCTTCATTCACTCAATGGGCGACTGTTTAGACAGCCGATAGCACAGAAATGGCGAACGTTTCTTTCTTTCTTTTTTTATTGACCCCCTGAACTGAAATCCAAAACCGAAAAAGAACCACCCCCACCTCCTCACTCCTAGATCGCCCCCAAAAGTCTCCGCTACAGAGTGAGATAAACAATTTCTTCCCCCTCTGACATCCGATGCCATCTTAAAGCGCGATTGTGTTTGATTCCGCCGTGGCTCTGGAGGCTCCGCCAGGTAGACAGATGCACCGTCTTCCGAATGTGTACCCTGCTTTGCATGGCTCCAGGCGGCAGGACTGAGAAGTCTGTGCGAGCAGAGCGATTGAGGTGAAAGCGATGAGAAATGTGCACTCTGCCGATAATGAGCCCCCATTGAATTATTAAAGAGTCGGATTTACTACAGCTGGAGTGTGAGACATAAATCAAGCGTCCCGCAGGCCGTCGTGGAGCACTGAAGAGCCTCAAAAGTTCTTGTGGCTAGAATTCGCGCGCGCGCGCGTACACGCATACACTCGCGTTCGGGGGGCTCCGGCAAAGCGGCGCAAACGTGTATCTGCACTCGGGATCGGTGCAGTGCGGCGCGAGCTTGCAAGTCTACCGTGTGGATCTGTCGACTGGCCGATGGGGGAAAAAAAATATAATATTCTTACAGAAGGAATGGTAAGAAGTTAAACAGAATCGATAAGCGCCTCTGCCGCCCCTGCGGCGCTAACCCCGTAACCCTGCACTTCTCCGTGACCGCGCGCCAATCTGCGACCAATTAAAGCGGCAGAGTGTGTGAACGCGCCGAGCGAGCGCTGCCCAGCCGGGTCAAATGGCGAAGTGTCAATGCGAGGGGCTCAATTGTTTCCTGCATGGTTTTCCCGTTACTTCAAAAAAAAAAAAAAAAAAGTACCCAATTAGCCCACTTAATTTGTGTGACTGAGTGTGGTTTCTTTATGCAGCTTCGCATTTCGCTTTGATTCGTTTTTATTTTATATAGCGCCCTATCAACGACTGTGACTCGGGTATAATCTTTAATCAAGCATGTAATTTGCTGCTGGTGAAACGTTACCACCAATCAAATGATGAACCTGATTGTAAATTCCTAATACTTAGGCGCCACGTCCTGTGGGGGGGATTATCAATTGAGGCTTCCATTGATGCAAAAGGTAAGGGGGCTGCTGATACTTCTTCTGTTTTTCAAGTGGTTATAATGCATTTTATTACTTCTGGTGGTTCATACTGAGCAAGCTGTACTTTTCCATTTTTGGCAGCGCGTTCTTTTGTTGTCACCACTGAAAAATATAATGGTGGTCTAACTATGCGAAGTGGTGCTCTTCAAACAAATCTTGATCTAAGCAGTACTTAAAGTGGAAGTAAATAATTGGTGGTCTTTAAGTTCCAATACAGTGACATTTGAATGCTGGAATGCGTCAACACTTGATCTAAAGTAATGGGCCCTTGAAGAGGGGGAATCTGGTGCTCACTGGTACACTAAACTGAAGATCTGTGTGCAACGAAACATCAACCGATCATCTCAAGAAAGTGAATGTCGATTGATTTGTCCCTCTGGAAGATTCTTGGTGCTCAGTGGAACACTAAAAACGAGGGTCAGTGTGGTGAAACTTGGCCCAGTCATTGTAAGATAGTGAAAGTCGATCAATTTGTCCACCTGGAAGATCCCCGAAGAGGTGCCAGTGCTCACCCGGGCAGTAAAAATAGGTGCCTGTGTGGTGAAACGTCAATTGAGCAACACAAGATAAATGTAAAAGACAGGGGGCGCCACAGAGCCCCAAACCCCAGACACAACTGACACAGTCACGGGTCCACATCCAGGATATTTATTATCCACAATACCTTCCTTCCCAACAATCACAAGAGCAACCAGGATTTCTTTCCTTTCTCTATTCCTCTCCAGACTCCAACTTCATCATATGAGGGCGACTGGCTCCTTTTATCTTGGAGCCAGGAGTACTTTCGGTGGCAGAGGCACAGTCCGATGGAAATACTTCCGGATCAGTCGGAGGTTCATGAAAGAAGGGAGCATAATGCCCAGTAGTGCCCTCTGGTGGCACCCACAGATCCCAGCAGGTGTATCACGGATGTACCTAGCTCCAGAGATACTGCCATCTAGTGCTTTGGGGAGGCATACATTTCTGGAACCGAGTCTCCCTCCACTTTTCTGACATATTGGTATCCTGGTCAGTTAAGGGGATAAAACCAATCATGGCCAGCACACCCGTCCCTGTGTTTGTTTCTTCACAAAAATGTATGTCGAATGAAGCTTCTCTGGAAGATTCTCAAAAAGGTGCTCACCAGTACACTACAAACAGGTACAGTATGTTGAGGTGCCACTGAGTACCAGTGCATTTCAAACACTGGGTCTAACGATATAAAGGCAATGTTTGCACCTGGTTGGAAGTTTCAACTATGTGACATTCCTCTCTTTTGTTGTCTGTATTTGTTCTTCCATTCTATATCCGAGATGTTGTCTTGCATAACAGCCATCATGTTTGTCTGCTGTTCAGAAGTGCTCCATGGTCAGGATTACTTCTTGCTTGGCTTTATGCTTCATTGCTTCTCGTTTTTCATCACCAAAATTGCCTTTTGTGATTTGCTTGATGCTCGGCAGACGTCGCTGTTCTATTTCCTCTTGCAATGAGAGTTAGCACCTTGTTTGTCTATCAGTTTTAACATAAACAGGTAATTTTCAGTTATTTTTGCACTTTTAATAAAGTGTGATGTTGATGATCAATTAATACAATATACATTCAAAAGTAGGATGTTGTCTTTATAAGCACATTAGTTAAGAAGGTAAAGTAAGGACCCTTTAGGAAGGTTGTTGTATGACACAATGAAAGGCCACAGATAAACAACAGTAAAATCTCTGCCAGTGGTTTACACCCATAAGAACTTACTCTCGATTATGAGCTCGAGATGCATTTCTTTTTCCTTTTCATTCTTGCATTCTGCATCCCGCACTTGACACTCGGCAGATGTCAAAACTCTTAAAAATTATTTTTTGTATTATGGTGTTCTCTGTCACGTAATTGGCTCCTACAATTTGCTTGATGCTCCACAGATGTTACTGTGCTTCTACTTCTTCCTATTATGGAGTTCTTCGCCATGAAGGTGGCATCTGTAATTTGCTTGATGCTCAGCAGATGTCACTGCTCTTCCTATTAGGGTGGTCTTCATCACATAATTGGCTTCTGCAGTATGCTTGATGCTCAG
>JANRMT010062850.1:13634817-13654481 GCA_026402145.1 Polypterus bichir lapradei | reverse complement strand
GTTTGTGATTTGCTTGATACTCCGCTGAGGTCTCTGCTCTTCAACTTAGTCTTCCTATTATGGTGAGGATTTTCTGTCACATAATCAGTTTCTGCAATTTGCTTGATGCTCAGCAGGTGTCGCTGCTCTTCTTTTACTTCCTGCCAGGTCCCTTGGTTTTGGGAGCACTTTGAAATTAGAAACACACAAACAGAGGTCACTTTGCCAAGGTTGCCACTACCTAAAATGTTTTGAATTTCCAGAACAGAGCAAGCCATAAGCATTTGATTAAGCCAAGGTTAAGGTTTTTGCCACAGCAGTTCTTGAGTGACAGATTGTGTGACAGATGCACAGAGCTCAACATTTTCCAGTGATGGATATGGGGCCGTAACTCATCACCATGAAATGTTCCTTCACAAGTTCCAGTAGAAAGTTTAAACATACAGGCAAGCTCTTCAAAATATTCCAGTGCATTCAAAAGAACTAAATAATTGAAGACGTCTTTGTGATGTTGTATTTTATGGGTGACGGGCAATTCCTAAACACTGTAAATGGACAACAGCTAGCAAGGAAACTTGAAATAAAACCACAAACAAACACTGAGGGCATCCGTTAAAAGCTCTGGAGAGGCTGAAGCTGGCGCCCAAGGAGTGAAACGTGATGGTGGAGTCCTGACTTCAGCCTCGAATATGCAGCCCATTTCACACACACAGAGCGAGAGCAGTTTATGAAGTATTGTCCATCCATCCATTCCCTAAACTGGCTTATCCAGGGCAGGGAACCTGAGGAGTGTGGAGCCTACCCCAGCAATCGGCAGGACGAATCCCTGGGCAGGACGCCAATCCATCACAGGGCAGACAGAGCCACAGGTTAGCAGCACCAGTCCACCTAACCTGCATGTCACTGGGCTGTGGGAGGAAAGCCACGGTGACACGGCCAGAACATGCACACTCCACACAGGGTGGTCCCGGGATGTGAGCCCAAGATGTAAACTACTGTGCTGCCCCTTTGAGGCAGGAAACACAATCCAGAAACTGTTAACGTTCAATGGCGGAGATTACCTCAGGCGTGAGACGAGTGTTAGTGGTGTGAGCCTCACTATATGGGGTGCTGGGAGTGCCAACATGTTGCATTTTGTAAATATTTCACTTTACCCTGTACAAGTGACAATAAAGACCCCCTAAAACTTTCTTGCACCCAAGACCCTGAAAGCAGGTCAACATGCCATGAACAGATAACAGATGCCATGAAAAGGTGCAGGGTGAGGCAGAAGGAACTACAAGATGGCAGCAAACACACCAAGTGTGCCGCACACTCTTTTTTTTTTCCCTGACTTTGCTTCTTCCCATCTCCCTCTGGACCCCCTTAAAAATAATCTGATGAAGGGAAAGTGGGACGTGAGATAAGCAAACAAAAGGACGCAATTTCAAGTCTCTCACTCGCTTCGTTTGACGGAAAATTTACCAGACTTGTAAAAAGCGGCCCCCCTTTTTATTAACAGTGCAGTTCAGGAGCCGGACTAACAAGATGCCATGAGTGGTCTGCCAACTCTGACCCAGGGGTGTGCAGACTGCCACTAATGCCCATTCTCATCCTAACCTATATTGGACCCCTCGTTTCTTTTTAATCAAACATAACATTTTGTGTACATAGTGTTCCCGGGTATACATCACTAAGACGTCTTCCCACATTTAAAATGGCTTCATTCATAGCCCACCATCACTAAGGTGTCAGGACGGGACCTTAAGTTCAGTCTCGGCACAGAGTGTGAAGGCGGCCATCTTCGCCCACACAGTTCAAGTCACTAACTGGGTTTCTGCTTTGTTTGAAGCCGGAGCTCATGGTGTCTGCGTGGGTGGGGTATGAGGTGCCGCCCCCTCAATGTGACGCAGACACTGTGCTGTAAAAATGGCGCCGTCAGATCGGATGAGACGTTAAACCGAGGTCCTGACTCCCTGTGGTCATAAAAGATCCTTCGTAAAGAGCAGGGTGTATCCCGATGCCCAGGATACATTGCCCACCACAGCCCTAGTCGTTCTGACCCCACCACGTGTGGTGAGCATACTGGCGCCAAAATGGGGGGGATGCTTCACATTAGAGGTGGTTGACGTGGCTCCTCACTCACTGTGTAAAGCACCTTGAGTAGTGAGACAAGCATTATATACGTGTAAATTATTACGATTATTATAATTATTTCACACGCATATCTTATTATCTTTAATTGTCGCTGTCCACACCCTGTGCTGCACCTCCACCTCATCTGATGCATCGACCTCCCCTCTGCCTCACTCCCACTCCTTTAATCTTTCACCCTCCATGCCAGCACCCATACCCGCTGCACCTAAAACCAGCGTCTTTGCGTGGCACTGATCTGATGATTTATTTCAATGGTACGTCTGTTTGTCTTTCACATCGGCCAATCAAAACACAGATAGGCTTAACGTTAGCTGGACTACTCTTTCAATAAAGCCCATGTACATTTACATGTCAAGGTTACAAACAAGTGTTCCAGTTCAGAGTTTTGGGGGTCCCAGGGTGCTTTTGGAGGTCTTGGGGAGATGGAAATGAGAGGTACAGGAGAGACTGAGCTGAACCGAGTGTGACAATGCAAAGCAATGACACAGATGAAGGAGATGATCGTTAATTGGTGTCCTTGGTACAAATCCGCAACTGGACAGGGCCTCCCAAGGGTGACAGAAGTTGTTTAGCACCCTGACGAGACCACTACTGGAACACTGCGGTTTGTCGTATTACAAAGGTGACATAACAACACACGAGAAGCCCCCACGCCTTAATGCAGACCTGCAGTGGTGAGCTATGAGGAACAACTGAAGCGAGTGAATCTTCTTAGCTTTGCCCTTGATGGACTGAGCAGAGCTGGTGTGATGCACAATGATTACGAAACAAGGCACAAGTGACAGGTGGCACAATGGAGGGCGCCGTTCCCTCAAAGCTCCAGCTGTGCCCCCTCCTCCCAGAGCCATGTGACGTGTGATGAACTGAGTCCCCCCCCCCCCAATTCACAGCGGGTTCCTGACATGTCCCTTAATGTGACTTGCAAGTGCTGGGTGACTGAAGAGCATAACAGTTCCACTGAAAGAACACAAGGTGGCGCCACTAGAAGAGCTTCACTCCAGCTTAAAACACTTCGGGTGTGAAGGGGGGTGCGGAGGTTATAAACATTTCTTCGGTTAGAAGACGCGAATCACATGAAGAGCGCATGCGGCAGGAAGAAGCGCGTGGGAGGCCTTCACATGAAAGTGATTTCTACAGTGCGGCGCTAAACGTACAAAAGTGAGCAAACGCAGCTTCCTTCAGACTTTGAAGCAACTCGTCTCCCTTTGGGCCTCCTTAAAAATAATTCAAGGAAGGAAAAGTGGGAACGCATGAGCTATTTTAGGCTAAAGCTTCTCATCTGAAGTTGTGGAAATTGAACTCGGAGCACTAGCAGGGTAAGATGCACAATTCCAGCCGTACGTCTTCAGGGTCAGCCTTCTGGTGAAGGTGTCATCGTGGTGGAAAAGGCAAGAATGAGGAGGAGGAGGAGGAAGGAGAGCGTCAGTCCATCCCCTGGCATTTTTTAACGTGGAGCCAAGTTAGACAACGCCACTTGACCCAAACCTTGATGCTGCTTATAAGAAACCAACAGGAACAAAGAGAGAAGCTGCAAGTGCTGCTCAGTTGGCACCTTGGCTAGGAACTGAGCCGACATTCAAGTGGTAGCTCTACCCATCCTGCCACCCTGCCTCCCCGCTCAGCGCCTACGTGTCTAACACGCGGATGTCAATTTAGTAAGAATAAAAGCTTGGGGTCCGCAGACTGGGGTGGTGCAAAGAACAGAGTGACCCTGAAAGGAAATTCAGAACCTGTCAATCATATTCACTTATTAAGTCGCTGACAATACACTGCATGCCCGCGCAGGGAATGCCATTCCCTTTTTGTTCCTTCCAGTGGAGCTGCTCATCAATTTAATTATCGAACTTTGGGAAGCATCCTCTGGATGTGCCAGATAAGTGCAGAAAAGCCAACCACCCATGCTGAAGGTGCAAACTGCCAAAAAAAAGCGACATGGTAAAAACTGAACCCTTGTCTGTGAAATCTGGAGGGCATCGGCGCAAACCCCTCTGCCCCATGCAGGATCCACAAAAAAAAAAAAATCGATAATGAAGAAGATGAAGACAACGGCGTCAATATCATCGCTATTTTAGGTCATTTTCATTTCCTTAGCATGCAGGGGTCTCGCCTGAGGGGTCAGCTTTAGGGTTCAAAGCAGCCAGAAAGAATTTCCATTAAAAACACACACTGATTGAAGGCGGGTGGAAACCGCCAATCAGCCAAGTCGCAAGATCTCATGCCACACCCACTTTCCAGGGACAGCCCATTCCAAGTGAAATTAGCATACAACCACGCCCCCTATTCGGAAGAGATTTAACTCTTTCAGCCCTGGATTTTCTGGTTTTATCGGAAAAATTATTTTGTGAGATATTCTACCTTTGGGCTGTCTAGGAAGCTTAAAAATGAAAAAAAAAAACCAATAAAACGATCACTATTATTATACAACAGCTGCCAAAAACTTCCATCTTATTGAGGAAATAAAATTGAAAGTGGAGTGAATTACTATGTGGTGTACACAGTTCGGAAGCGTCCATTCCACCAGGCGGCACCCAAAGCAACTGCCACCTCTCTCCAGTCTGTGCTAATAGTAGCACACCCGGTCCCAACGGCTGCTAACGTACCTGTGCTTTACAACAATGGCGGCATATTTATGTACTAGGACTAGGATGTCAGGGCCGAAAGGGTTAAGGAAGCCACCCCAACCCTGTTCTGAAGGTGCACGTTACATCCCTAAAAAGCAGCCTCATCAGTTACTGAAACAAAAGGACAATCGTTTAACCCACCAAGGGAAGGGGGTCTGGGCAGGGGGGACTGGGCAGGTGGGCCAC
This sequence comes from Polypterus bichir lapradei, assembly GCA_026402145.1. Classification (NCBI taxonomy): domain Eukaryota; kingdom Metazoa; phylum Chordata; class Cladistia; order Polypteriformes; family Polypteridae; genus Polypterus; species Polypterus bichir. The sequence goes on along the minus strand of JANRMT010062850.1, from coordinate 13,649,559 downwards.
TCCATCGACTGTAAAGCTCTATACGGCAGTAGAGTTTCAATTCCTCTGACCACTCATATTCTTAACTGCACATCATACCTGAAAACCTTGTCACCTTTTGTCACAGCTCAGATCTCTCAGTCCCCTTCCATCTGAAAACCTCATGCCAATGTCTGCCTCTCGTCTTTGTTACAGCTCTATAGATTCTCTACTTCCTCCATTTTCTCGACGTGATCGGGTCGTCTGTCGCTATTATGGAAACATTTAAGAGAAGTTAAATCAACAAATACGCAGTTAAATAAAGGTGATGTTAAATACGTAATATCAGAAGGGTGTGAGGGAATGCGTAATTTAAAAATGTCACGAAAAATCTGTGCCTTCTGCTCCTCATTGCTTCACGTACAGTATTTGTGTCAGCGACACGTCTTGGAATGAAAACTCTGTCGGCAGTGCTTTCAAAAATCGTCATCTTCAGGAGCGAGACATGTTGGGGTGAACTCGGAGACAAACACCGGCATTTTTAAAGTGGTGTGCATGTAGACTGGGAGACTCCCGAATACGCAGAAGTTCTGACATCCGACCCCACCCACCGTCACCATGTCAGTCTGCGAGGGGAAGTCAAAGGGTGGGACATCACAAGTCGATTCTTCGAAAACTCTCACAGCAGGTGAACCCCGTGCTGCTCCATCAGGATATCTCGTCACATCTTGACTTGGCCTCCTCCTTGGCCTGGGGGTTCAAATGCTTTATTTGTTTATGATCTGCAGAATTCTTCACGTTTTATGCATTAGGTTATGTGCCATGTGTTTTGTGGGGTGGGTGAAGTGGGTGGGCCCCCAAACCCCCTTCCAGAGGCCTGTCAATCACCACCAGGTCCTGCCCTCCGCCCTCTAGCCCTTGAAGTTCTCCCACAGTTCCTGGTGGTTCACCGTGAATGCCCTTGGGAGTTAGTAGGTTTTCATGAGGTTTCTGTGAATTATTGGATCTTCAGATTTTTGATCTTCTGCCCCATAGAGCTGCAGTACTCGCTGTAATAGGGACTTGCAGTATTTGATTTGGACTGGCATTGTGTTACAGGCAATTCCATTTTACCTTTGTGCTCCATGGTTCCTAACGTTTTGTGAAGAATGAATCTCTCATTTCATAAAGATTCTAGGAAGGCCTTTCATGTCTAGATGGGGTTTTTGACAGGATTTCCCCCTCTACTGGGCATTTTTGACATGTTCTAGGACTCTCAGTTTACGACACTACTCTGAAAAGCTTCCATGCGGAGCAAGTTACCCCAGCTGCCCACCATCCTGGTGCTGCACGAGATCTTCACCTTTATAAAATGAATGGCAGCTGTGCAGGTGCCCCAGGCGTGAGGAGCTGCCGCCTTCGAGCTAACGAGTTATACTTTGCACGACGGTCCACCTGGGATTTCTCTGGGCATTCCCTACCATTAAACACAGATATAATCTCTTTCAGAAAATGGGAAGAAATGAAACTTCACCCCTTTATATGCTTCTGTGGATTTAATTTTCTCTGCTCCCTGGGAGACCGAAAGTACGTCTAGGACCCGGCTTCACGTCCTGAAGGGCGATTAAGTGTCGTGATGTATGACAGCCAGATGCACTCGTTTAACGCTGCTTAATACGCTTAAGTGAAGCGGGGCCTGCAGACGGCACATCGAGCGCTCCGGCGGAGTGGATGGCGTCACCCAGGTGTCAAGCCAGGGCTTTTATTTCTTGTACAATTAGCTCCATGGTGGTGATAGCGGTGGGGGGGTTAAGTTTTATCACCATTACTCAAGCCTTCCCAAGAGACAACGCTGGATGGATGAAAGTTATCAGCAGCCATCAGTGCCCAGACGGCGGCGGCATCGGCAGACTGACGTCTGTCCCAGCCAGCTGCACCAAACCTCTGGCACTTTAGCGAGTGATGGACGGCACAAGAGAGCAATCAATAACCCGCATCTCCAGGACGGGGGCTCTGCTGGGGGGGGCTTGGGGGGTCATGTTAAGAAGATCAGAAAAGCGGTGCATGGTCATTGTGTCTCTTTTGAGTGGTGAGTACATTAAGAAAAAAGAACATGGGGGAAAAGGTCTGAAAGGCACTATATAATAAATAGATCTGACAAACACTCATACAGACGTATCTGAAAGGCACTATACAATAGATCTAAATACACAATATATTTTTGACTTATATAATAGGCAGGCAAATGGATCTTAAAGCACTCTATAAGAGCTACAGTATATTAATAGATCTGAAAGGCACAATATAATAGATATAAAGATAGATCTGAAAGGCACCATGTATTATAGATTTACCTGAAAAGCACTATAAAGACTGAGTAGATCTAAAGAGCACAATATAATAAATAAAGATAGAGCTGATAAACACTATATAATGTATAGTTACATGAAGGGCATTATGTAACAAATAGACAAATAGATCTAAAAACTCTCTGTAATAGATATATGGCGAGATATGAAAGCCACTAAGTGTTACAGATTTATATGAAAGGCACTATATAACAGAAAGACAAAAAGATCTAAAAGCACTCTATGATAGACAGATATATATATATAGAGAGAGAGAGGTCTGAAAGGTGCTATATAATAAATACACAAATAGACATCAAAGTACTCTATAATAGATATATGGAGAGATATGAAAGTCACTATGTATTAGAAGGGTGGCACGGTGGCTCAGTGGTAGCGCTGCTGCCTCGCAGTAAGGAGACCTGGGTTCACTTCCCGGGTCCTCCCTGCGTAGAGTTTGCATGTTCTCCCCGTGTCTGCGTGGGTTTCCTCCCACAGTCCAAAGACATGCAGGTTAGGTGGACTGGCGATTCTAAATTGTCCCTGGTGTGTGCTTGGTGTGTGGGGGTGTGTGTCTGTGTGCCCTGTGGTGGGCTGGCGCCCTGCCCCTCGGGGTTTGTTTCCTGTCTTGCACCCTGTGTTGGCTGGGATTGCCTCCAGCAGACCCCCGTGACCCTGTGGTTAGGATATAGCGGGTTGGATAATGGATGGACTATGTATTATACTATTATATTAAAGCTGTGATATAATCAATTGATAGATCTAAAAATCACAATATAATAAATACAGATAGATCTGATAAACACTACATAATTTACTTTTATCTGAAAGGTGCTATATAGTAAATAGGTAAACAGATGTAAAAGCACTCTATAATATATATATATATATATATATATATATATATATATATATATATACAATATATATATATATATATATATAGAGAGAGAGAGAGAGAGAGAGAGAGAGAGAGAGAGAGGTCCAAAAGGCACTATATAAGAAACAGACATCAAAGTACTCTATAATAGATATATTGATTGATCTGAAAGCCACTATGCATTATACATTTATCTAAAAGGTGCTATATAGACTGAATAGATCTAAAAAATACAGATAGATCTGATAAACACTATATAATTTACAGTCATTTGAAAGGCGCTATGTAATAAATAGACAAACAGACAGAAGTCATAAAAGCCACTATGTATTATCGCTTTATCTGAAAGGCGCTATATAATAGATAGATCTGAAAATCACAATATAACAAATGGAGACATATCTGTATATAATTTAGTTTTATCTAAAAGGCACTTTATAACAGAAAGACAAAAAGATCTAAAAGCACTCTATAATAGATAAATATATATATATATATAGAGAGAGAGAGAGAGAGAGAGAGAGAGAGGTCTGAAAGGTGCTATATAATAAATAGACATATACACATCAAAGTACTCTATAATAGATATATTGATTGATCTGAAAGTTACTATGTATTATACATTTATTTGAAAGGCACTATATAGACTGAATAGATCTAAAAACACTCAATATTAGATATATGGATTGATCTGAAAGCTGCAATATAATCGATTGATAGATCTAAAAATCACAATATAATAAATACAGATAGATCTGATAAACACTGTATAATTTACAGTCATTTGAATGGCACTATGTAATAAATAGACAAATAGACAGAAGCACTCTGTCATAAAAGCCACTATGTATTAGCGATTTATCTGAAAGGCGCTATATAATAGATAGATCTGAAATCACAATATAACAAATGCAGACATATCTGTATATAATTTACTTTTATCTGAAAGGCGCTCTATAATACATAGACAGATAGCACTCTACAATAGACATATGGAGAGATCTGAAAGACGCTATATAACCCCAGATCTCTGTCGGCCCCAGGCCTGTCACCTACAGTCGGTGACACTCCCATTCCCTGCGGGTCTCCAGTCTCTTCTGTGACGTCTTTCCGTATTTTTCTATGTGGTGACGCGGCGCTCTTCTCATTGTGCCCTCGGAGTGCTTTTCGAGATGAGTTGACAGTCCTTGCGCTCGTCAAGCAGCGTCATGACATCGTGCGGTCTTGATGAGTCCCCACCATATCGACAGATTTAATTGCTGATTTTCCGTCCAGCGAGCTCCCAGGCTCACACTCCGAGGTTTAATGGGCACCAGAAAAGCTTGAGAACTGCAATTCAGCACAGTGTTAAAACGGCGCCTTCATTTACCGTGACATTCTTGTGTGTTTTGCTGCATTTTAATTAAAACGAGCCTCTTATGGGTGGTCTGAGGCATTTCATCTGCTTATGAATAGATCCTCAATCAATTTCTCCACCATAAAGTCGGCATTTATTCAGCCACTTAGCTGCACACCACCAAACGACACGCTGCCATGTGAGCCAGCAGGCCACGGACGACGCTCTCCCTCACAGACTCTGAATGGAAAATCGATGGGAGTGACCGGCATGCGCTGACAAGCATAAAAGCCAGGAGGCTTCACAGAGCTTATCCCATTTGGGACAGTGGTGGAGCCGGAAAGGGTCAGATGTTTCATCAATTCAGTTTGTGTTAAAGTCCTAAGAGGCCTCAACTAGAGAAATGGTGCCCACCTGGTCAAAGATACCAGCCAAGTTGTGGGCTCAAATCCCACTGCAGACACTGGGTGGCCATGAGGAAGTCACTTCAGTGCCGGTGCTCCAATTGGAAAAACAAAGGCAATGTAAGCAACAGTATGGCAGAAGCTGTAAGTCGGGCTTGGTTACAGGCGTCAGCCAAATAAGAATAACAAGAATATAGTACCTTACGTAATGCCCACTTCCACCAAGTGATGCCAAAACAATCAGGAACATTAAAAGAATGAAACTTTATATAACCAGCTCTGTGTCAAACTTCAAAAGTACCAATACATAACAAGAAAACAAGGAAAATACAAAATACGTGTTGTACATAGCGCCTTGACCACAGAGAGCGATTTATTCATTTATTCATGCACCACAACTGAAAATGTGCCTCCAGCCTTCATGATGATGCCCAGAGGTGCCGTAAAAATGGATATCCAGCCCTCACAGAATATCCAAAGGTAACGATGAGAAAAGTGCTGCCAGGGTGTGTGGCAATGCCCACCATTCATGCCAAATGACATATTAATAGCTGCAAATACTGTGATACCAACCTTCATGGTGATGGACACTGACAATGGCAAGTGAAAATACTAAATTAACAAAGCAAAGCCCCAACGTTTGAACCAAATGCCAATTACTCGGCTGAAACCTTTATGCAAAGTGACTTACATCTGACATACAATCGGTGACGTCAGGCAGGTGAAGTGACTTGCTCAGGGTCACACAGTGTCAACGGCGGCATTTGAACACACAAACTCAGCATTAGGAGTCTAAAGTCTAGACCGCTATGCTACACTATAGCTATAGTAGAGAGATCAGAAAGGCACTATATAATGATAGCTAGTTCTGAAAGGCGCTATATAATACCATTACTCAGCTGACGCCTTTATCTAAGGCAACTTACAGCATCTGAGATACAACTGGTTCCACTTCTGTTTTTCCAACGGGAGCCCAGGCAGGTGAAGTGACTTGTTTGTGTCAGAAGTGGGATTAGAAACCCCCAACCTCGGGGCTTCAAGTCCAAAGCCTTAACCAGTATGCCACACTGCCTGGAAGAGAAGCCACTCGCTCAGAGGTCATGCTGACTCACTCATACGTCAGAGTCGGTTTTCGATCCGACATTCAGTCTCACCGGCCCTTCTTTGGGATGTGGGAGCAGCAGGAGCAACAGACACGAGGGGAGAACGCGCACTCTTCACACAGACAGCAGCCAGACTGGGAACACCCACTGCAGACGACTCAGTAAGTTAAGGTTATTACCTGTGACCGTTGCCATAAATTCTGGTGAAACTTTTTTCGTTATAAATGGATTCATTCATTTTCCCTTAGAAATAAATCCAATATATTATCATCACCTTTGTGCCTCTCCGTGAAGAGCACCTTTTCAGTTGGGAATTGCCCACCCATCCATCTGCTCTTCTGAGTTACGAATGAATTAATCGTTCTCATCACACTGGCACAGCGCTAGCACCCCCACCTTGCAATGAGGAAATTGGAGTCCCCATCCCGGGTGGTCCCTGCGTGGAGTTTGCATGTTCTCCCCGTATCTGTGTGAGTCCAAGGACATGCAGGTTAGGCGGATTGGCATTGCTAAACTGGCATATGCGTGTGTTCACCTAGTGATGGGCTGGCACACCATCCAGGGGTGGTGCCTGCCCTGTGCCCGCTCTTTAGTGCTGGGAGAGGCTCCAGCTTCCCTGTGACTCTGTTCAGGATAAGTGGGTATGGAAATGGGATGGACGGATTATGTGTGGGCTTCAGTATAATACGTGGTGGTCTACTTCCTGCTGTTATATAACTGACTTATTTAACTAATTAATGAGTTAATCATGATATGAAATCAGCTGTCAGGTAGTTACTGTGATGATCTTCAGGGGTCTTCGTGAAAGCTGCCAGGGCGTTTACAATTCTTCCATCCACCCATCCTGATCCCCCTCCATGTTCTGAATGTGCTCATTTTATTTATCAAGTTGAAGGAGCGGCTCATTAGCTAAGCATCTCTGTGACATATTTTCAGCCGCAGTGCCACACTACTGGTTATGATCTGACAGCACACTTTCAACTCCTTACTGACTGTTATCTCAAACCTTGAAGAGAAACTGCAGATACTATTCAAGGAAATCATACATGACCATAAAGAGTTAACTGGTTGTGTCCTGGGAATGGCCAAACTGGCCCAACACCCCCGTTTGTGTGCTGTGTGCCAGTCCTGCCAATCTGAGGCACTGCCCAGACATCCCAAAGAGGTGAAGGGGAGTCTGAATGTCAACTTGAGACTGGCTTGCCATGAGTGGGAGAGGACGTCTGGGACCACATGATCTTTGATGGGTCGGCAGGTCGTCCACGGTTGGTTTCTAGCGCGCTTGGGGATGACGTTACGCTGCCACTCACCGCACGCCATTCATTCTTAGTGGAGACCTCCATGGAACAAAAACTGATAAAGCGCTATAAGTCTTCATCACAAGGCTCACATCTCCTAATCCATCCACCCCAACGTCGAATGGAATTTAAGGGTTTGGGATTGAAGTCATGAAGGACCTCTTTACTCAAAGAGTGGTGGGAACATGGAACAAACTGCGGACTCGTGAAATGCAAACACAAACCTTGACAGATTTTAAGAAATATCTGGAATGAGCTGTGCTACCCATCTAAGACGGGTTGAAATCGAAATAATCCACACAGACCTCAGCGTTAACATGTGCAGTGCACCATTTGTGGGAATGTATGTAGTAGTAAAATGCATTGTATTTGTCAATCCAACAGATGGCGCATTACAAACATTTGTAGTAATAACATGCATTACTACAACGGCGATACCACATGCACTTCAGAGGACGTCATCCACCTGAAGCTAAGCAGGTTCCTGGATGAGAGACCAATGAGGAAAAGCTTGGGTTTCTGCTGCTGGAAGATGTGTTGGTGAGGCCAGCAGGGGGTGCTTACCCTGTGGTTTGAATGGGGATCCCAATGTCCCAGTGCAATGACTCGGATAATGTGCAATGAAAATGGTGCCATCCTTCGGATGAGATGTAAAATCGGGGTTTGGACTCTCTGTGGTCATTAAAGATCCCTGGACATCCTTCTTAAAGAGCAGGGTGTATCCCAATGTCCTGGCTAAGTTGCCCTCCAAGTCCTGGTCATTCTGGCCACCTGTTGCACCATCCAGGTGGATGCTACACACTACACACCCCCTCTCTATCAAAAAGTGCTTTGAGTTGTGAAACAAGCACTACGTAAATGTAAAAGAATTATTATTATTATTACAAATGTTTGTGATGCACCATCTGTTGGAATGACAAATGCAATGCAAATGTCTTTGTTAGATGCCATTGGTATGGGATTTGTAAAAGCAGTGTTAATGTTTTTGATGTGCCATCTGTTGGAATGAAAACTGCAATGCATATGGCTCCGTTATATCCCATTTGGTATGGGATTCATAAAAGCAGCATTAATGACTATGATGTGCAATCTGTAAAATGTAAAATGCAATGCATGCATCTGTTATGTGCAATTTAGGAATGGGATTTGTAAAAGCAGTGTCAATGCTAGTGATGCACCATCTGTTGGAATGAAAAATGCAGGGCATGCACCTGTTATATGTGATTTAGGAATGAGATTCGCAAAAGATATGTTAATGTTTGTGATGCACCATCTGTTGGAATGAAAAATGCAATGCATACATCTGTTATATGTGATTTAGGAATGGGATTAACAAAAGATGTGTTAATGTTTGTGATACGCCATCTATTGGAATGATAATGCAATGCATACATCCGTTTTATGTGATTTGGTATGAGATAGGTAAAGCAGTGTTAATGTTTGTGTTAGGCCAACTGTGATAGGCCAACAGAGACATAGTGACCAGAGGACCACACAGACACTGTTGCTTTTATGAAGGTGGTTGAGACACTGAGACAGCGTAGCTATTAGCTCAATGGACTGAACGGTCTCTTCTTGTTTGTAACATTGCTTGTGTTTTTTGAACTCCAACTGAGAGTTTAAGGAGACCAATACTATTTAATGAAATCATTAATGACCATAAAGGGTTAACTGGTAGTGTCCTGGGGACAGCCAGAGTGGCCATTATAATTAAGTCAGAATTGCTACTACCAACTTCATGTGTAAAAGTTGCAGCGATACCCGCTCGGCTATAACCCCCCTGGGTACCTCCTCCCCCGGCACCACTTGTCTGCTGTGTGCCAGTCCCAACGATTTGAGGTGCTGCCTGGGGGTGGAAGGAGCCAAGCTGACGTGGACGGCATAGCGGATTATAAGAAGTCCATATGCTCTTGGCACGCACGTCTGAGCTCTGCGCGCCATCCAAATGGCACCGGCAGAGACACAAGTCATCCAAAATGAGAGAATCTCCAGAGTGTAGTGAAAGGCGGCGAGGTAGTCCAAAAAAAAAAAAAAATGTGAAAAGAGTGTGGGGGGCACGCTGCCAAAGTGATCACCTTTCCTTCCCGGCGGAGCCACCGTTGGTTTGGAGTGAAAGGCGCTCGCCGTTCCAGGGCCAGGGTATTGAGGTCAGTGGAAAGTGGGGCAGCCCCCCAAGTGCGGCATCGCGTGCAAAGGAATGCCGTCGCTGGCGGAGCGTAGCGCTGAGGTCATTCGCGGGGCAGGGGATCAGTTGAAGCAGCGTGGCACACAAACAGAGTCTGCAGCCCAGCAACACAATGGGAGGATGGCATCGAGCAGTGGGAAGCGAGAGCGCGTTGAAATGCGAGCTCGCCGCTTGCACTCCTCTCTGCCAAGAAAGCTGGCCACAGAACACAAAAGCCTTTTTAAATAAAAAAAAGGGGGGGGGGGGTGGAGAAAAATCTTTTATGTTAAGAAATCCTTCCTGGCAGAGTTTCACTTTTTTTTTTTTGATTTTGGCATGCCTTGCTGCTAGTACTACTACTGTAATTCCATTAAGGTTTTTAAAAAAAAAATGAAGAAAAAAACCCACAATAACAATAAGAGGCTGTGAGCGCCATTCATTCTCTGAGCATCTGCAGTTCCCTTCCTCGGGTCAAACCGGGACGCCTTCACTCTGCCGAGCCATGTTACTAACGTGTATGGCTTGGCTCCCCGAAATATCCCCTCAATAAAGAGCATTTTACGACAAACTCAAGGACAGGGGGACGCTCCAGCCTTGTGGCCATCGGCCGGCTTGTGGACCCAAGTGCACCATCTGTAAGAATGTGTGCCAGCGCAGGGTACGGAGAACTGTTTAAAGAACACTCAGCACTCTGAAGGGGGTTTAGTAACATCACCCTGCCGGTTACCAAGTCCGGGGTCCAGAAATGACTGCTGTGTGAAAAAGTAAATACCCCCAACAATTGCTTAGCGACTTACAACTGCTGTGCTTCAGGACAAGGTGACAAAACTGATCGTCCCAAGTGAAGAGTGCAGCACAAAAAATATCAGCGAGTTACGATTGACTGGTAACAAAAATCTAACAGCTGTAGAGTGAAATCCACCAGATAGGAGGAACGCTTGTTAAACGCATTGAGAGAGTCAATCGTTTCAACTGGAGGTGGGCAGCTCATTCCCCAAGGCACTGGAACTACACAGAGGTGGCATCACTACATTCGTTAGCAGACCTGACTGGCCAAGAAGGAGCACAGAATCTCATCAGACGTCTCCATATTTGTAGGTACACACCCAACAGGCAAAATGGATTTGGACTCAATATGTGTGCTGCTACAGGGAGCTGACATAGAGATAGGAAAAGAGGGGTGACCCCTGCGTGCCACTACTTTTTGAATCATCTGCACACAGCTTGGTGACCCATGGCCAGTGGAGAGCTACAGCAGTCCACATGTGATAAGACCAAAGTGTGGACCAGGACTTGTGCTGAATATTCCGTAAGATACAATACAATACAATTTACTCTTGTATAGCCTAAAATCACACAAGGAGTGCCACAATGGGTTTTAACAGACCCTGCCTTTTGACAGCCCCCCAGCATTGACTCTCTAAGAAGACAAAGAAAAACTCCCAAAAGAAAACCCTAATAGGGAAAAAAAATGGAAGAAATGGGGAAAGGCAGTTCAAAGAGAGACCCCTTTCCAGGTTGGTGGGTGTCCAATAAAGGGGGTCAATACAATACGCAGAACAGAACACAAGTAATCCTCAATATAATACAATAAAAATATGACAAGGATACAGCAGAATTCAACAGGAGATGATATCCCATAATAGGATTTGGATGTGTTCAGATACAGATGTGAGACGATTGTGACAGGGTCAGTGAAGGACCACTCCAAGGAGGAGTGGGGACCACCTGGCGGGTGTAAGTCCTAACAAGCCCAGCTGAACAGAGCTGGCATAACAAGGGGGCTCGTCGTAGAAGCCTACATGCTCAACATGACATACCAGCACATTCGCCAAGGAACAGCTGAAGGAGGCCCCCCTCAAGCATTTTTGGTTTGATGGTTATGACAAATCTAGTGGCGTAAAGTTCAATCATTACCGAATATCGACACATATTGCTTTTGGTTGAGTTGCCGCCATGTTGCTGTCATTAAGGCGTTTCTAGGCCCAAGCACCAGAAGTCGTGTCAGGTGACGTCCGCCTTGTGATGGTTTAAAGCTCCATATCTCTGACGTCCCTGTGTCCGAGGTTACGGATATCCAAACTAAGATCTCTGCGCATCCCTGTGTTTATCCATCCATTATCCAACCCGCTATATCCGAACTATAGGGTCACGGGGGTCTGCTGGAGCCCATCCCAGCCAACACAGGGCGCGAGGCAGGAAACAAACCTCGGGCAGGGCGTCCCTGTGTTTATTTCCGTAAAAGTTCTCCTGACTTTTGAAGCCTTTGGATTCTTCACTCGCCTTTGGGTGCTTTGAACTGAGGTGAAAGTCAGACTGGGTGTCAGGTGATGAGCGTGGCTGTTGGGTGTCACGTCTGTCCCCCTGACTACGGCCATTTTTACTCCCTTGTGGTGTCGGAACAGTAGCTTCTGCGTTTGTCTCTGTCGACTTTGACTTGGGGGCTTCCCAGCGGAGCCTGATGTTTGGTCCTTTAATCCATGATTGTTGTATGTTGTGACTTCGAGGTGTCACTGTAAACAGAAAGACCCTTCCTGGCACCGGACTCCCAACTTGACTTTGAGGTCGGTGAAAACACTGCTTGATACCTCATCTTGTGAGCAGCTCTTGTGAGAGAGAACCCCAAAGAGCATTGGGATTGTGTCCCGGCTGGGCAGGGTGCCAGCCCACCGCAGGGCACACACACACACCCACACGTCAAGCACACACTAGGAACAATTTAGGATCACCAATGCACCTAACCTGCATGTCTTTGGACTGTGGGAGGAAACCCATGCAGACACGGGAAGAACATGCAAACTCTATGCTAGGAGGACCCAGGAAGCGAACCCAGGTCTCCTTACTGCGAGGCAGAAGTGCTACCACTGCGCCTCCGTGTCACCCCTGTTAATAAAGTAATACATGCTGTTTATATTGTGCCATGAAACCGTGGGGCTACTGGAACAATCGGTACCAACTGACCAGTTCCCCTGCCCGTCCTTCAACTATAATGATATGCAATAATTATACATTTAATACAAATCAGGCGGTGGAGCCCTCTAGTGGCCAAGACATGGGCTATAAACCACAAGGTTACTGGACCAGTCCGTACCACCTCACTAAAATGAAATAATTCTACATTAGGTGCAAAAACAGGCTGTGGAGCCCCTTAGAAGTCAAGGTACTGGGTTTCTGGATCAGATCAGTCAGTACCACTGGACAGTTTACCTGGTAGTGCCCAGCTGGGATAAAATGAAATAATTCTACATTAGAATAAGATAAGGCAGTGTAGTCTGCCACAAGTGGCCAAGAGACTGGCCTACAGTCTGTACCAGCGATTCGTACCTAGTTACCGTGATGTTGGGCTATAATGATAATAAAATAATGCATTTTATTTAAATTGCACCTCTCCCATGACACAATGGGGTTACTAGAACAATTGGTACCACCAGACCAGTTCCCCTGCCCGTCCTTCAACTATAATGATATGCAATAATTGTACATTTCATACAATCAGGCAATGGAGCCCCCTAGTGGCCAAGACATGGGCTATAAACCACAAGGTTAGGGTGGAGTGGTGGCTCTGAGGCTAAGGATCTGTGCTGGTATCCCGAAGGTTGCCGGTTCGAATCCCCGTCACTGCCAAAAGAGATCCTACTCTGCTGGGCCCATGAGCAAGGCCCTTAACCTTCAATTGCTCCAGGGACGTTGTACAATGGCTGACCCTGCGCTCTGACCCCAAGGGGTATGTGAAAACTAACAAATTCCTAATACAAGAAATTGTATAAGGCGAAATAAAGAACAACAAAAAAAAAAAAGGTTACTGGCCTAGTTCATACCACAGCACTCTGTCTCTGCCAGTCCTCCAACATTTCCCGTTGCACATTTTATACAAATGGATGATGGACACGTGCCTCCTCCTGGGTCCACAGTGGTCCTGAATTGAGTTAAGTGGGTTTGCAAAATGAGGTGGGCTAAGGGGTACTGTAGTGGAGCGATGAGAAGTGTGCCTGCCACTAAGTCACTTGTGTGATCTCACTGCGTCACCTTGGTTGGGCGGGTCACTGTATGTTGTTTTGATCACATAATACAAAAAGTGTGCCAGGGCTGAAGTGGGGGGGGTCTGATTAAGCGGCCACTTCTACTTTTCCTTGGCTGACTGCAAGTGTTGACTTCATTTTGGTCTCAATTTTCAAAGCCCATTGGTGGACCCTGATGGATACAGAGATGGCGTGAGAAAGAAAGCGAGAAACCCCTGATGTAAGGAATGCGACAAAAGAGAGGAGACAACTTAGTCCAGTCCATCCAGCCCTTTTGTTTAAGCTAATAGCTAAGCCATCCCCATACCTCCTCACCCAGATTCTTCTTGAAGGTTCTCAGGGTTTCTGCTTCAACTCCATGGCTTGGTAGTTTGTTCCAGATGCCCCCCACTCAGTGCGACATTGACTGTTAACTTGAACGAATTCTGTTGGCTCAACAGCCCCCCTCTCATCAAGTACTCCATAATGACAGCCCGCTCCCCATCGGCTGTGTTAGTGACGCGGGCCCCTCACAGTCCTCACCGCTCGCCGTCTTTCTTCAGTCTGACCTTTATCTTTTTCTTCTTTTTCCACAAGCCATATCCAGGTCACAACCCAGAAACCACCATAAGTACTGGGATTAGACGGCTCATGCCCACTCTAATCCGCGGCTTTGGTTGGGTTCTCTTTTTCTTTCTTTTTTCTTCTTTTATCCTCCATTAAACGTGATGGTTTCTTAAAAGAATAAAGAAAGAAAGAGAAATAAATGCATCACGGCACCCCTGAGGGGGTCCAGGCACCCTCGAAATCTTAGACTCCACTTTTCAGTTTTTATACAGCGCATTGCCCTAAATTGGGGTCCTGAGCTGCTTCTCATTGTGTGGTGGGTGCAGCAATACACTGTATCAGTGCAGGCTCCCACCCTCATGATGGCGCATTTCCCATCCGGGAGACTCAAAGCACCAGTAGGCACCAGTAGGGTTACGGGCGTTAAACAGACCCTGCGCTCTGACCCCCAAAACTCACGCGAAAAGACACTTTAACACATTAGACACATTAATACAGTGTGCCAAATAAAAAGAAAAGAACAAACAAAACTTGCAATTTCAACCATATACTGTATTTGTTTCGGTATTCAACAGTTTATTAGTGTTAAAATAACAAGAACAATAAAAAAAAAACAATAGTCAACAATACAATAAAAGAAACAATCAAAAGAAGACAAATGTGTGTGTGTGAGAGAGAGAGCCATCCATCCATCTGCCAAATTTGAT
>JANRMT010062850.1:13598975-13617261 GCA_026402145.1 Polypterus bichir lapradei | reverse complement strand
GATAGATAGATAGATAGATAGATAGATAGATAGATAGATAGATAGATATTTTATTAATCCCAAGGGGAAATTCACAAATCAGTGAATTCACAAATTGTGATCAGTAACCTCAAAATAGCATAAAAATGACCCTCTACGTGACCGTATTACCAATCCCCATTTTTTTTTTGGGAACTTTTGTATCCCATTAGGGGTTAGTTGATGTGATGCGCACACGTTCATGTCATTTTGCTGAAGACACCGTCTGGTTTATTCTTTATCATAAGGACGTAATTTCCTGCACAAAGTTTGGCCTAAGAATGGACTCAAAACGCTTGACATTTTAGACATCAGGACGAGCTGAATGGTTTGTCACATATGGGGGTTTCCGTGTGATTTCAAAGCATCCATACGTGATTCGTATGAACACAACATATACAAATTAAAGTAAAAACAAGAAGTCTACAGACACTTCCATTCTTGAAGCAATGACTAGAGAGAAGAAAAGAGAAAGCAGTTTAGTTGCTCGTCCCTTTACCCCTTTATAAAATGTCACTTGCTGTACTGAATTGTTTAGTGCCGGACACAGTGGTGGTTGATGTGTTGAAATCAAAAAATAAAAAAAAAACTCACCGAGTCTTCCGCTCTTGCAAGACAAAAGGCAACTCTTTTGAAGCAACTAACACGGCAGAGTCGGTCCCGTTACTTTGCATCACACCTCTGCATAAAGCAGGCAGCCATCTTGATATTGAACTCAGCCTGATCCTATATAGTGCCCCTCACATTAGTCAGGCTCAGAATGCTTATTGAGCCTTTTAAACATAAGCCCATTACCAGACATCGCCTGCGCACATAAGCAAGCGTCCAGAGATCCAGATTTCAAAATCCTATAAAGACCACCTTTACATAGCCCTTGGTACGCTGCAGGGCATACAGCTGCCAGACGTCAGCTAAGGCGGCCCCCCCTCCCAGGACCACGGCTCTCCTCCTCTGCGGCCCTAACAGCTGGCTCCCATTTGACAGATGATGGAGGATAAGACGGCACTTAAAGGGGTATCTGCAACTAACAGTGCAAATTTGACAGGGGGTCCAATCTACTGGGACGAGGGGCCACAAGGTCAAAAAAAGGAGGTCAATCTAGTAGGCAGGACAGTGAAAATATGCAAGTAGGGACACTGGAGGTCAAAACAATGAGGTCAAGTAGAAAGTAGAAAAAACAAAACAGAAGCAACAATGGAAAGTGAAGGGTAAGGACTAGAAATTGTGGAGCACAATGACGGGGCATGGAGGTTAGGAAGGCCGTTTTATTTTCCAGAATGAGAAGCAGAACCAAGAGCAAGTTGTGGGAGGTGGGAATGGCCGAATCGTGGGTAAAGTCACAAGGCAAAAGGAGGGTGTGACAAGGGGCACGGCGTAACAGCACTACGCACATGGTGAACTTTGGCAAGTCTTTGTTTCTCAAACTGTAATCTGGCCATCCTGTCTTTGTGACTAACTAGTGGTCTGTATCTTGCAGTGTGTCTGTTCATGAAGTCTTCTGCTGATAGTTGTCTCTGACACGTTTACATTGGCCCCCTGAGGACTATGTCTGCTCTGTCAGACAGGCGTTTGGGGCTTTTTCTTTACCGTCATACGGATTCCTCTGTCATCAGCAGTGGAGGACTTCCTTGGCCTAGCAGCCCCTTTGCAATTACTGAGCTCACCAGTGTGTTCTTTCTTCTTCATGATATTCCGGACAGTTGATTTTGGTCATCCTGAGGCCTTACCAAGGTCTCTAATTGAGTTAATTCTTGTTTTTCATCCCCATAATGGCTCCTTTGACTTTCACTGTCACAGCTCTTGTCCTCATGTTGAACAATGACAACTACAGACTCTAAAGGGTCGAAGCAAGCCGAGGTATCTTATGAAGCAATGAAACCCACCAGAGGAATCAAACACCTGAGGTGCCAATTGTTCTAAACGTTACGGTGCCCTGAAATAGGGGGACTGTGTAGAAAAAGTGTTGTCATTACTACAAGTGTGACCAAAATGTCTGCAAAAAAATTTAAATGAAAGTGTGCGATGTGCTCTTTAATCACAATGCCTGAATTGTTTGATTTGTCGTTTTAAACTGTGGAGCAGAGGGGGAGAGTCAAGCAAAAATGGGTCTTTGTCTTAAACATCATGGAGGGAACTGTAAATTCTGTCTTTCAGCCCAGAGCATCACACGACCAACTGTGAACACCGGGACAGGAAACTTAACAGAGGCAAGCTGAACACACACTTAATGTTAATTTGGAAATCCTGACTATGGCAGACATGCACACTCAGGACTAAACCACTTCTATTAAAGACATGTGCACTGTGCACTACAAGACTATGGGGCATGGCTGTGCACGACTATGTACAGTACTGGTACCCTTGCAGTGGGTCCGATGCTGAATAAATAGGCTCTAGAACCCAGGACCCTGCAGTGGATTAAGTG
This sequence comes from Polypterus bichir lapradei, assembly GCA_026402145.1. Lineage (NCBI taxonomy): Eukaryota > Metazoa > Chordata > Cladistia > Polypteriformes > Polypteridae > Polypterus > Polypterus bichir. Next base: position 13,614,818 of record JANRMT010062850.1, on the reverse strand, counting down.
GATTCAATAATGGATGAATGGAAAAACACGGAAAAACACCAAGACCTTCCTTTTGGCCCAGCAGGATATGTTACCACACATTCTGTTCAGGCAGGGCACTGCTTTAAAAAGAAAACAAAAAACAAAAAAGCACACAGTTGAGAGGGTCAACATCTTCAACACACATTATAGAAATCACTTTTTTTTTCCCAAAATGTTTTTCCCAAACCGTGTAACATGACTCAAAACAGACTGAGGAAGGGCTGGTTATATGACACACAAAGTTTATGGCCTTTCTCTTGCTTCTCTGTGCCAATAGACTAGACATTAAAAAATGAAAGAGACAGAGATGGTAGGCCATTTCTGTAAACAGAACAGTGGGGAGCGGCAGGGATGTGGGAATGCAGTGGGGTGCGCTGGCCGGCGCTGCTGCTGCTCGCTCTCAGCCAGGGGCTGCACCCAAGAATGTACATCCTTCATAAACTTGGGATTCAGCCCAGACTCTTTCCCAACATCCTGCACCAGAAAGTCTTGTCGAGCATTTTATGGGCAGCAGGTAGGCAGCTCTGTGGGGTTATGGCTTAGATTCTTCATGTGGCTTGAGGCTTGTGTGAGAGAGGCCTTGTCTGACTCGACTGCCAAATCGGAATTACTACAATTATCCACCAAATAGTACTTAGTAGATGCACCGATATAAATCTTTTTTTATTTCATCCCTGTCATGAAGTAAACTGGATTATAGTAACACAAGTAACCAAAGTGGCAAAATCTAGTATGCACAAAATGCCTGTATATATACACACATACAGTGCAATTACACAGTAAAAACATATTTTATGTACATATTATATACAGTATGTATATGTGAGTGTGATATACATACAGAGTTCATACATTAAAATTATTTCACACCCCAGCTAGGATGTAAAAGGGACCGTTACCTGTCCAGGGGGCCAGTACAACGGGAAGACTGGGGAAAACAACACTCTGGAATACATTTTCCCCGTCACATTAGATGGCAGTATCCCTGAGCTTGGATACCCACAGGGCATTCTTGAAAGTGGAGTGCTTGAGTGCAGCCCTGCTGTGTTCTGCCAGGGGGCCCTATGGGGATTCATTATCTGTGTTTTAGCAGACCTCTGCCTGACCTGCAAGTGCTTGCACCAAACCATGTCCTGGCACCAGAAGTACTCCTGGGTCCAAGATAGAAAGGAGCCACTTCGCCTCACTCATGCGAGTTGGAGTTAGGAGAGGAGGATAGAGAAAGTGAGATTGGGAGGAGTACAAGAGAACAGATAGACAGAGAGAAGAAAGAACAGTTGTTGGTGCTGTTGTGTAACAAATATAAAGGAGTCTTGTCAAGGTATTTTGTTTAATAAACCTTTTATTTGTGCTACTGTGACTGTGTCTTTGGTTTTGGGTGCTGCTATGCCCTCTACAGCACACACTTATACATTATCTATTTTATATATATATATATAACTTTTTCCTCATTTTGTTATGTTACAGCCTTATTCCAAAATGGATTAAATTCAGTTTTTGCTCAGAATTCTACACACAACACCCCATAATGACATGAAAAAAGTTTACTTGAGATTTTTTGAAAATTTATTAAAAGTAAAAAAATTGAGAAAGCACATGTACATAAGTATTCACAGCCTTTGCCATGAAGCTCAAAACTGAGCTCAGGTGCATCCTGTTTCCCCTGATCATCCTTGAGATGTTTCTGCAGCTTAATTGGAGTCCATCTGTGGTAAATTCAGTGGATTGGACATGATTTGGAAAGGCACACACCTGTCTATATAAGGTCCCACAGCTGACAGTTCATGTCAGAGCACAAACCAAGCATGAAGTCAAAGGAATTGTCTGTAGACCTCTGAGACAGGATTGTCTCGAGGCACAAATCTAAGGAAGGTTACAGAAAAACTTCTGCTGCTTTGAAGGTCCCAATGAGCACAGTGGCCTCCATCATCTGTAAGTGGAAGAAGTTCAAAACCACCAGGACTCTTCCTAGAGCTGGCCGGCCATCTAAACTGAGCGATCGGGAGAGAAGGGCCTTAGTCAGGGAGGTGACCAAGAACCCAATGGTCAATCTGTCAGAGCTCCAGAGGTCCTCTGTGGAGAGAGGAGAACCTTTCAGAAGGACAACCATCTCTGCAGCAATCCACCAATCAGGCCTGTATGGTAGAGTGGCCTGACGGAAGCCACTCCTTAGTAAAAGGCACATGGCAGCCCACCTGGAGTTTGCCAAAAGGCACCTGAAGGACTCTCAGACCATGAGAAACAAAATTCTCTGGTCTGATGAGACAAAGTTTGAACTCTTTGGTGTGAATGCCAGGCGTCACTTTTGGAGGAAACTAGGCACCGCTCATCACCAGGCCAATACCATCCCTACAGTGAAGCATGGTGGTGGCAGCATCATGCTGTGGGGATGTTTTTCAGCGGCAGGAACTGGGAGACTAGTCAGGATAAAGGGAAAGATGATTGCAGCAATGTACAGGGACATCCTGGATGAAAACCTGATTCAGAGCGCTCTTGACCTCAGATTGGGGCAATGGGTCATCATTCAGCAGGACAACGACCCTAAGCACACAGCCAAGATATCAAAGGAGTGGCTTCAGGACAACTCTGTGAATGTTCTTGAGTGGCCCAGTCAGAGGCCAGACTTGAATTCGATTGAACATCTCTGGAGAGATCTTAAAATGGCTGTGCACTGACGCTTCCCATCCAACCTGATGGAGCTTGAGAGGTGCTGCAAAGAGGAATGAGTGAAAGTGGCCAAGGATAGGTGTGCCAAGCCTGTGGCAATCTACCTTATTGCTGCATGTCGGCACTAATGATATTTATTTACAACAATCTGAGGTATTAAATCGGAAACGTCATCTCTCTATGCACCAAAGCTAAAAGAAAATGTCGGAATTTAATTGTATCTGGTCCCTTACCAAGATTATAAGGGGATGTGATTTATAGCAGATTGCATTCCCTTCACTGCTGGCTAGAAACCTGGTGTGCAAATAAAAGCATAGCGTTTTTGAACAATTGGGATGATTTTTGGGAAAGGACTGGATTTTTCAGAAGAGATGGTCTTCATCCTAACTGGAGGGGATCTTATGTATTATCCCAAAATATGGCAGCAAAACTGCCTGGTTGACTGATTAGAGCACCATCCAGGCCGCAGTCATGTGATCTTAAATCACAGGCTGTTGCTTATCCCACCTGTTATTTTCCTGAAGCTGTTACCCAAAACCCTTGTGGGGCATCCAGTAAATTTAGTCTTGATACAAACCTTAAATTAATTGATAACCAAAAAATAAGCTGTATAATTAGACCAAGGGATAAAACCAGACCCTCCACCAGGGGCATCTGTAATAGAAATTTACTTCAAATTAAAACAAAAAATATATCACCAGTTCAGAAAGAACCATGTAGTTTTAAATGCTGTTTATTGAACATTCGCTCTCTTGGCACTAAGGCTGTTTTGGTAAATGATATCATATTAAGTACAAAATCTGATCTATGTCTTATCACTGAAACCTGGCTTAGTAAATGTGACACTGTTCCCCTAGCTGATGGATACCAGATGGATACTCATTCCTTCATAAGTCTAGAGATTCTGGTCGAGGAGGAGGTCTTGGAATAATTCATTGTAACAAAATGCAAATCACTTCTAAAAATTTAGGCAACTTTGCATCCTTTGAGGCATTCATTTTAAATATTAAAACAGGTTCCAACACAATTATAGTGTTAGTCTACAGACCACCAGGGCCATATTCATTGTTCATGACTGAATTTATCAACCTTTTATCTGATTTGGCTATAAAATATGATCACGTACTGATGGGGGATTTTAATGTACACATTGATGTGGAAACTGACACTTTTAGCAAATGTTTTACTTATATGTTTTAAATCAGTAGTATTTTGTCAGATTGTCAAAGGTCCAACTCATAATCATAACCACACATTAGATTTAATTATAACTTACAAAGTTGAAATTCAAAATTTAAATATTACTCCATTAAATGAAGTTATTTTGATCACTTCTTAATTACATTTGATATAGTCCTGCCCTTGCCGATGCACTCACAGATTAAAACAAAGACAGTGCGACATCTCGATTGTAATTCTGCTTCAAAATTTATAGATACCTTGAGTAAGTCGAGTGTAATTGTGGAAAACCATTTAGATCAGTTAACATCAAATGTAAACGTGGAATACAATTTAGAACAGCTAACATCACATTATAATGTGACCTTGAGAGATGCTCTGGACACAGTGGCTCCCATTAAAACAAAAGTGATCAAAGCACATAGAAACTCTCCCTGGTTTAATGAAAACACTCGCGCTCTTAAATTAGAGTGTCGAAAACTGGAGTGCAGATGGAGAACAACAAAGCTACATGTCTTTCAAATTGCATGGACAGAGAGTGTTAATAAATATAAAAAAGCCCTCTTTAAAGCTCGCTCAGAATACTATTCTACATTAATAGATAGCAATAATAAAAATCCTCGGGTTCTGTTTAGTACAGTGGCTAAATTAACAAATGGGAATTCAGATCAACAGTGCAAAATACCAACAGATATTAGCAGTACAGACTTTATGAACTTCTTCAATGAGAAAATTAAAATATAAGATCCCAGATCTCTGCATCACAGTACAAACCAAATACTAGCTTAGCAGACCCTGTCTCACATTGCATTCAGCACTTTAATAATTTTAATCCTGTAACTGAGCAGGAAGTCTTAACTTTAATTACTAAAATGAAGCCCACTACTTGTTCCCTAGATCCAGTGCCAACAAAACTAGTAAAAAGTGCAATGGATGTTCTTGCAGCACCTATTTTAAACATTATCAATAGTTCATTATTGCATGGCACAGTACCCGATGCACTAAAAGTGTCAGTCATTAAACCTTTACTTAAAAAGTCAGACCTAGACACACACATACTAAATAATTATAGGCCTATTTCAAATTTACCGTTTCTCTCTAAAATACTAGAAAAAGTAGTCGCCAGTCAGCTTCAGTCACACTTTACGCATTACAATTTATTTGAGAAATTCCAGTCTGGTTTTCGCACTGGTCATAGTACAGAAACGGCACTAACACGGGTTGTAAATGACATTCTGATATCCTCTGATGAAGGAAACTCCACTGTAATTATGTTGTTAGACTTAAGTGCTGCATTTGACACCATTGACCATTCTATTTTACTGCACAGGCTAGAAAACAATGTTGGGCTCACAGGCACTGTGCTAGCTTGGTTTAGTTCTTATTTATCAAATCGATTCCAATATGTACAGAAATGTGCTGACAGTACTCTATCATTATACACAGAAGTGAGATATGGAGTCTCACAGGGCTCAGTACTGGGACCTTTACTGTTTTCACTTTACATGCTTCCACTAGGATCTCTCATTAGGAAACATAATGTTCATTTTCACTCGTATGCAGATGACACCCAGTTATACCTTTCATTTAAATCAGGTGAAGTTTCTCCGATGTTGTCTTTAATTAGTTGTGTTAGCGAATTAAAGGAGTGGATGAATGAGAACTACTTGTCTTTAAATACAGATAAAACAGAGATGTTAATTTTTGGAGGGAATGACGCTGATCACAACAATATTTTGTCATCATTTAACTCAGTTGGAATCCCAATTAATTTTACTGAATCAGCCCACAATCTAGGAGTTATCTTTGATTCTAGCATTCTAAAATGTTAGGAAATTAAGGCGCTTTCTAAATAAACAGGATTCTGAGAAATTAATTCATGCATTTATCTCTAGTAGGACTGACTACTGCAATGCGGTGTTCACTGGCTGTTCAAACTGTTCTCTATACAGCCTCCAGTTAATCCAAAATGCAGCTGCAAGAATTATTACAAGAACAAAAAAATATGAACACATAACTCCAGTTCTTAAATCCTTACACTGGCTCCCGGTTAAGTTTAGGGCAGATTTCAAAATCCTCCTTTTAACTTATAAAGCATTAAATGGCCAAGGTCTGACTTACTTGTCTGAACTTATCATGACTTACAAACCTGAGCGCACATTAAGATCTCAAGATGCCGGTCTGCTTATGATTCCAAGGATTAATAAAATAACAGTGGGAGGTCAAGTTTTTAGTTACAGGGCCACTAAACTGTGGAATGGTCTCCCTGCTTCTATAAGAGATGCCCCTTCAGTCTCAGCCTTTAAATCCCGGCTGAAGACTCACTACTTCAGTTTAGCATATCCTGACTAGAGCTGCTGATTAACTGTACAGACTGCATCTCTTTTGTTAGTCATTAGCACTAAAACATAAGTAACATGATAGTTATAATTGAATACTAACCTCACCTATTCCGTTTCTATTCTCGGTACTCAAATGTGGCAATTGGTGCCACAGCCCACCTGCCAAATTGTTTGCCTGCCTAAGGTAAAAACATCCCTGATGGAAGATCGCCGGAATCATGGGAAAGAGGGGTCCTATCATCGGATTGGCTGGCCCAGCACTGTTTTAGCTGTGGAATGGCCAAATGGGTGAGGCAGCTTGATGGATGAGGTCTCCAGGACTCTAAAATATTCAAATCTTATTATGTGATATCATCTACTGTTAAATTCTGCTCCGTACTTCTAAAATTTTTATTTTTATGCTGTATTAAGGATTTGTTCTGTTCTGTGTATTGTATTGTATTGACCCCCTTCTTTTGACACCCACTGCACGCCCAGCCTACCTGGAAAGGGGTCTCTCTTTGAACTGCCTTTCCCAAGGTTTCTTCCATTTTTCCCTACAAGGTTTTTTTGGGAGTTTTTCCTTGTCTTCTCAGAGAGTCAAGGCTGGGGGGCTGTCAAGAGGCAGGGCCTGTTAAAGCCATTTGCAGCACTTCCTGTGTGATTTTGGGCTATACAAAAATAAATTGTATTGTATTGTATTGTATATTTAAAAAGAATTGAGGCTGTAATTGCTGCCAAAGGTGCATCGACAAAGTATTGAGCAAAGGCTGTGAATACTTATGTACATGCAATTTCTCAGTTTTTTTATTATTAATAAATTTGCAAAAACATCAAGTAAACTTTTTTCACGTTGTCATTATGGGGTGTTGTGTGTAGAATTCTGAGGAAAAAATGAATTTAATCCATTTTGGAATAAGGCTGTAACATAACAAAATGTGGAAAAGTTGATGTGCTGTGAATACTTTCTGGATGCACTGTACATATACATATACATATACATATATACGTATATATACATACATATACATATACATATATACGTATATATACATACATATACATATATATATATATAGATATATATACACATATATATATATATATATATATATATAGATATATATACATATATATGTGTATATGTATGTATATATACGTATATATGTATATGTATGTATTTATATGTATATATGTATATGTATATGTACAGTGCATACAGTGCATCCAGAAAGTATATATATATATATTGTGATAAGGGCACTATATAGCGCCCGACCCGGCACAGACTGACGCAACAGTCTTTTTATTTTTCTTCAGCCGTGTCCCACAGGCCCAACACAGTCCCAAAAGCACTAACACACAAAAGCAACAACTCTTCACCTTGCACCACCACTCCTCTCAGGCAACCTCGTCCTCTTCCTCCTGATTCTGGTCCCTTAGAGGTGGAGGCTGGCCCGTTTTATAGCTTACCCGGAAGTGTTCCAGGTGCTTGATCACCTGGTCCCAATCGCACCTCCGGGTGGGGCTAATGACTTGTCCAGCCGGGTTGTTGAGTCTCGGCAGCACCCCATCTCCCAAACAGGCTGTGGAGGACTCCATGTCCCATGGAGCCACGCGGGATACTGGGAAACGAACATCGGCCAGGGAGGCTGCCACCAAGCGTCCCAGGGGAGGTATTGAGCTGTCCATGGTGGCTCCCCCGGAACATATGCAGCAGGGGCATCCCGGCTGGGCATGGGACCCGGCTGTCCATCACAATATATATATATATATATACACATACAGGGAGATTCACTCGAAAGAGGCCCCGAATATTCTGTAATAACTCTCGCTAGGACAAAGCAATCTGAATGAAACAACGTGCAATGTTCTCCTCAGTATATGGAGCGTCGAACAAGCCGGGATGCCCCTGCATTGGAGTGATGAGGTATGCGCCTGTGCGCCAGACAGCCGTTGCAACGTTTAACCTCCGTCTGAAAATTATGGGTGCATTCCGCCCATAACCCTTCACTCAGTCACTCGTCTTCTCATCTGGATGGTGGTGTACAGTATTGAGCAGCACATCTTCATGGTGCGAACCTATTGGGTCACCAATTTGTTTAAGTGATGTCAGAATCAACTGGATGATCGTGAGTTAATGGAAAGCTACTTCCAGCAAGATATTTTATATTGTGGTCCCCGGCCAGGGCTGGAGCCCGGCCGGGACGCCCAGGAGGACCAGAGGAGGGCTTGTGCCTCCTCCAGACCGAGAGGGGGCGTCCGTCCTGGTTATGCTGGAGGCCTCGGGTAGAGGGCTTGGAAGCCCAGCCCTGTAGGGACCCGTGGCCTCTGCCAGGCGGCGCCCCAGTGCCTGATTATCCCGGGAGCCTGGCACTTACGCCACACCAGGAAGTGCCGGGGGGAAGACTTTGGAGGACAACCGGAGAGCTGCCGGGAGGACAGCCGGCACTTCCGCCACGCTGGGGCGTGGCCAAGGGAAAAATGCCGGGAACACCTGGTGCTCGTCCGGGAAGCATATATAAGGGGATGCCTCCCTTCAGTTAGCAGTGGATGTCGGGTGGAAGTGGACAGAGCTGGAGAGAGGACTGGAGGTGGCCAGGAAAGAAAGGCACAGGAACTGTGAGCCCTGGACTTTGGGGAATCGGTGCAGAAGGCACTGGGGTTTGTGGTGCACGTGATCTTTGTAAATAGACTTTGTAAATAAACGTGTGTTGGGTGAAACAAAGATGTCCGTCTGTCTGTGTCCGGGTCAGAGTTCACAATATATATATATATATATATATATATACACACACACACAATAGATTCAGCATTCTACATTCAATAACCCATAATGACAAAGTGAAAATAAGTTTTCAGAAAGGTTCGCAAATATCTCATTCATTTAATTATTCAGACCCTTAATTCAGTACTTTGTACAAGTCCCTTTAGCAGCAATCCACCTTTGACTCCTCTTGGTAAGTCTCTACAAGCTTTTCAAACCTGTGTTTGGGCAGTTTACCCCATTCTTCCTGAGAGATCCTCACAAGCTCCATTTGATTGGATGAGAAGAGTCTGTAAACTGCCATCTTCAGCTTTCTCCACAGAAATTCTATAGAGTTTAAGCCAGGGCTGTGGCTGGGACACTCAAGGACATTCAGAGCCATGTCCTGAAACCATTCCGGCATTGTCTTGATTGAATGCTTCAGGTCATTGTCATGCTGAAAGGCGAACCATCACCCCAGTCTGAGGTGGTGTGCACTCCACAGCATGTTTCCTTCCAGGACCACTCTGTATTGGTTAATATTCATCCTTCCCTCAGTTCTGACCAGCCTCTTCCTGTGCATGCTGCTGAGAAAGCACCCTCATAGTATGATGCTGCCACCAACATGCTTCCTTGTATTGATGATATTAGGCAAATGATGCTCCGTACCTGGTCCTCACATAGTGCTTGGAGTTCTGCTCAAAGAGTTCAATTTTTGTCTCACCAGACCAAAGAATCGTTGTCCTGTTTCTCTAAGAGTCCTTTAAACTCTCAACAGGCTTTAACTCAAGAATGGCTTCCATCTAGCCACTCTACTGTAAAGGTGTGACTGATGAAGTGCTGCTAAGATGGTCGTCCTTCTCACTGGTTCTCCCATCTAAGAAAAGGACTTATGAAGCTTTGTTAGAGTGACCATTGGGTGCTTGGTCACCCCCTGACCAAGTACCTTCTTGTCTGGTTACGCAGTTTGGCCAGATGGCCAACTTTCTGAAGATTCCTGCGAGTTCCAAACCCCTTCAATTTCACAACTATTGAGGCCACTGTGCTAATGGGAACACTTTACACTTATAGTTTTACAAATGGTTTTATCCCCTTGCCCTAATCTGTGCCTCACCATAATTTGATCATGTAGGTCTTACAGAGAATTCTTAGAACTTCATAGTTTGGTTTTCGTGTAACAAAATGTGGGACCTTCTATACACAGCTACACATGTGCCTTGCTAAATGTTGTCCAATCAATTCAGCTTGCCACAAGTGAATGCCAATCAAGATCTCGACACATCTCAAGGAGAATTAAAGCAAACAGGATGCACCTGAGCACAATTTGGAGTCCCACAGCAAATGATCTGCATACTTAATATGAATGAGAGATTTCAGTTTTTAATTTTTAATAAATTTGCAAACCTTTCTGAAAACATGTTTTCACTTTGTCATTGCAGGTTATTGAGTGTAGACTGATTGGCAAAAATGGCAAATTTATCCATTAAAAATTACACTGACAACAGACTAAAGTGGGTAGAAAGGCTCTAAATACTTTCTGAATGTAGTGTGGATGGATGGACAGACAGACAGATAGATAGACAGTATTTATGTAACATGGCATTTTGCAACTTGTAAAATATACAGTATGTGTAATAAGTAAATAACTGTGTAATGATTTTTTTGCAGCTATTTGGAGCAGCTCGTGCTATCTATTTATATGAGCAGAAAGTCTGCCTAATTAAATGTATTCTGGTAAAGAGTGAGTCAATAGAACGAGCCTCTGCAGGGATGCCAGAGTAAGCTAACTGCTAAATATGGTGGCCATAAGCAATGTCACATGTGTGCAGATAGGGGCAGTTTAAGGGCACCCCCAGGGATCGGCGCTGTGTGCTAATACTTTTTCTCTCCCTCTCTCTCTGCAGATTGACAGCTATATCACCACAGACAACACTTTCATTGTCCACCCACCTGGACCTGCGTCTTCCTGCTGTAAGGACTGATAACCAGAAGATCCGCCATCTTAGTTCAGTTCATTTTAGAAGCTGCATCTGCAGAATACGTCTCTGCCATTGTTGTGTAATGTTTGTCATTTTTGAAACCTGCAGTTATACAGGGGCGTGCCCCAGCTCTTTATCGTTCTCTGTCTCTTCTTTCACAGCACAGACAAGACATGGAATACTCACTTTCTGCATCCATTTCCTTCAATGACTGGCTTGTTGAGAGTCGGGTCCTACCCTGGAAGGAACCAACCTTGGACAGAATGTCACTTTATCAAGGACAACTCAAGGCCACGCACCCTAATGCAGCAGATTTCTGTAATTTAGAGTTACCAAGCATGCATTGTCTTTAGGGTGTGGGAGAAAACCCACAGGCAGAAACATGCAAACTCACTCCTTGTGAAATTCAGTATTTCTAATAATCCCCCTTTTAGCAAGAAATCCTGTTATTGTTCAGACTGGTTTGGCAGACTCCCCTAACTGGAGCTAGCTGTACAGAATCCCACCTCCACAAAACGTGTTACAATAGGACGTCTGCAGAAGGCAAAGACACAGGGAGGGTGAAAAGTGGGAATCGATCATCAGTTGAACAATACTGGTGCTTTCCTTTGCTGTTTTTAAAAATGAAGTATTTGTGTGGAGAGGAAAATAATAATGTATATAACTGGAGAACCGAAAAAGAACTGCTAACTATTTAGTTGTTGTTTCTACAAAACAATTTATTCTAATGCCGGGCTGCAGAAGTACCTGAGAAAATTCTCCAAGGATGCAGGAAGACCAACTACTGTATAATTATCAGGCCAGGAATGAAACTCTGCTCCCTGAAGCTCCAGCTCTGCAGCCCTTTACCACGTTACCACCATTGTGGTACTTGTGCTGCACCCCCCACAGAAGCATGACCTGGAGTACATTGTTTGTTAAATTCAGAGAGAGTACAAATATTTTGAAAACAATAAGCTTACACTGAAATGGATGACTTGGAGATGGCAGTGAAGAAGGCAATGGAATCTTACAAAGTAGCGTAGAGGACTTCAAACCCTGAGGCTGTCGGTTCAAATCGCACTACTGACACTATCTGTGTGACCACGGAGAGGTCACTTCACCTGCCTGTGCTCCAAATGGTACAACAAAAGAAACATAACCAATTGTATCTCTCTAATGTTGTATGTCGTCTTGGATAAAGGCATCAGCGAAGTAAAATGTCACCTTCATGCTGTCAAAAAGAGAATAAGCAATGACTAGGGTGACTGGGCATCATATAACAAACACGTTCATGAATGAATGCGGTCATCATATCTCTGACTGCTGCTGTCACTTTACCAGTCTCTACAAAGGTCAGGAGAAGCTGCTTGGTTGAGTAATCAATCTTTATTTCTTATTGTGTCTTTTAAAGCAAAACACCATTTAATTAGTCATTATAAAAACCAAAAGCCCGAACACATCTTGAACTTGAACCCCATCATAATGCCATCCTGTAATACACATAGTTACGCTGCTTTGCAAAAGTATGCTTGCCCTGTTTTGTCGCATTACAATCTGGAAATAAAATGGATTTTCATTTGAAAATTTTGTAATGCGAGTAACAAGATAGACCAAACTGTGTCCTTAAATCAGAGATGCAACAAAGACACCAAGGATAACACTGAAGGAACTGTAAAGCTCCACAGCAGAGATGGGAGTATCTTTCCATAGGAGCACTTTAAGCCATACACTCCACCAAATGGGGAATTATGGAAGAGTGGCCAAAAAATCCATCAATTAAAGAAAATAAAACAAGAAAACATGTTTGGAGTTTGCCCAAGAGCATGGAAGAAGGTCCTCTGGGCAGATTGAACTTTTTGGCCATCATATGAAATTCTATTTGTGGCACAAACCCCACAATTCCTATCACCCTGAGAACACCATTCCAATAGTGAAGCATGGCGGTGATAGCATAGTGCTGTGGGGATAGAAAAACTGGTCAGAACTGAAGGAAAGATGGATGGCCCTAAACATGGGGCAATTCTTAAGGAAAACCCTTCTCAGTCTGCAAGGGAGTTGAGACTGGGATGAAGGTTCACCTTCCAGCAGCACAATGAATGACTCTAAATATATTGCTAAAGCGACACTGGAGAGGTTTAAAGGGAAACATTGAAATGTCTTGGAATGGCCGAGTCAAAGCCCAGACCCCAATCCAACTGAGAATCTGCAAATTATTTGAAGATCGCGGGACACCAACGCAGCCCATCAAACCTAAAGGAGTTGGAGGAGTGTTCATTTTGACAAAAGATTTTGATTTAGTTTTAGTCTTAAGATCTTGTTCAGAGAATGGCAGCTCTGGTCTGTTGTCAGAGTTTTCTGGCCTTCAACATGCCTTAGTTATGCTGTTATAAGAATTTTAATAAAAACGACTGAACCAACCAGCACACGTTTAATTTCAGCACTGAGTTTAAAAAGAATGAGATCATCATGGACTACCTGTTTTATCTGACCATGTGCACATTTTACATGTATTCTGATATTTTTTTCCTCCAGCAATTGAAAACAACTGCTTAAAATATTACTATAAATAAAAATTCAAACTTGTACTGTTGAATTAGTGAATTCCAAAATAATTTAGGATACTTACATTTAAATGAACCTTTTTTATTACAAAATACTTTTAAAATCGGGTTTGTCAGAGAATCACTTGCTATTGTAAGATGTATAATTACATCATTAGCTTGTTAAAAAAACTCACTAAAGAGTAACATTTAATGGATAAGTTAATCCGATATTTTAGAAGTCTTGTAAAAGAGCCTTTGCTGTGCTGTTTCCAAAGAGTTTGACGTGAGGGATGAGGCTTTGTTATTGCTCAGCCTGTGTGCAAATCCACAATTACCAAAGTCAATTCACGTAACTGAGAGACTGCATTACATTCACTAATGTACCATTCTAACATATGACGTACGTGCTTTACTATGTTCTTCACATTTTAGGGGTTATGCTCATAAACGTTAGTTTGCCATCAAAAAACAAACAACGCAAACAGTGTTTGCAGATTCCTATTCAGCAGTGCTGTTTTGCCGTACTGTACATAATAATAATAATACTAATAAATTTTATTTATTTGTAGACGCCTTTCTAAAGACTCAAGGACACCGAACAATAGATAAAACACACATTATAAACAAAACTAAAACTACAAAATTTTAAATCAGACTTGAAAAGTGAGAATGAATCGATGTTTCTAAGCTCGGAAGGTAATGAGTTCCAGTTTACATGTACATATCATTTGAATTGGGAGATGCACTTCAGGCACTGAAACCCTAAATATATTTTATGTTACTACTAACAAACAGAGCAGCTCATTTCACTGGCGATGAAATTGGCAATTATCGTCACTGCCACTGTGCCCGTTTGTGTAAGTGGATGCGTGTGAGGTGATGTCACCCACAGCCCTGAACTGCATCCACCAGTTACAAAATGGATGGATGCGTGAACAGATAGATAGATAGATAGATAGATACTTCATTAATCCCAAGGGGAAATTCGCATACTCCAGCAGCAGCATACTGAAAAAACACAATATTAAATTAAAGAGTAATAAAAATGCAGGTAAAAACAGACACTAACTTTGAATAATGTTAACGTTTAACCCCCCCCGGGTGGAATTGAAGAGTCACATAGTGTGGGGGAGGAACGACCTCCTCAGTCTGTCAGTGGAGCAGGACAGTGGATGCAGTGGATTCTCCATGATTGACAGGAGCCTGTTCAGCGCCCGTTGCTCTGCCACGGATATCAAACTTTCCAGCTCCGTTTCTACAATACAGCCTGCCTTCCTCACCAGTTTGTCCAGGCGTGAGGCGTCCCTCTTCTTCATGCTGCCTCACCAGGACACAACCGCGTAGAAGAGGGAGCTCGCCACAACCATCTGATAGAACATCTGCAGCATCTTATTGCAGATGTTGAAGGATGTCTTCTAAGGAAGTATAGTCGGCTCTGTCCTCTCTTGCACAGAGCATCAGTATTGGCAGTCCAGTCCAGTTTCTCATCCAGATGCACTCCCAGGTATTTATAGGTCTGCACCCTCTGCATACAGTTGCCTCTGATGATCACGGGGTCCATGAGGGGCCTGGGCCTCCTAAAATCCACCACCAGCTCCTTGGTTTTGTTGGTGTTCAGGTGTAAGTGGTTTAAGTTGCACTATTTAACAAAGTCCTTGATTAGGTTCCTATACTCCTCCTGCCCACTCCTGATGCAGCCCACGATAGCAGTGTCGTCAGCGAACTTTTGCACGTGGTAGGACTCCGAGTTGTGTTGGAAGTCCAATGTATACAGGCTGAAAAGGACCGCAGAAAGTACAGTCCCCTGTGGCGCTCCTGTGTTGCTGACCACAATGTCATTATGAATATTATAATATTTATATATATACTAGCAAAATACCCGCGCTTCGCAGCGGAGAAGTAGTGTGTTAATGAAGTAATGAAAAAGAAAAGGAAACATTTTGAAAATAACGTAACATAATTGTCAATGTAATTGTTTTGTCACTGTTGTGAGTGATGAGTGTTGCTGTCATATATATATATATATATTTACACACACACATATAAACATATATATATACATATCTATACATATACACATATATACACACACACATATATACATACATATATATATATCTACATATATACACATACATATACATACACACATACATACATACACACACATATATACACACAAATACATATATATATATACATACACACACACATATATAAACATATATATACATATACATACATATCTACATATATACACACACAGCTATTTCGTATCAGTGCAATACGCTGCTTGTTAAAACGGATAACTCCCGCTCTTACGTGCAAGTCTGCGTGGATATTATGAACAATCGTATCTGTTCAAGTTCTATTTAAATTTTAAATAGAAGGAATTTTTATTTAGT
>JANRMT010062850.1:13566029-13598575 GCA_026402145.1 Polypterus bichir lapradei | reverse complement strand
CTATTGGATTGCCGCTGACGGACGGCCTTATATGGGCAGGCACTAAATTACAAACGCTAGCGGCAGCCTGTCTATGAACTTAATTTAAAGTTTAGGTTTACATCGTGCTTTGTTTCCGAAGTAGCAGAACTCATGAATATGGTTGTATATGTCACTCGCTCGCTTCTTATTGTTTCGCTGCCTTCTCAATTATATAATGCATGTTTTCTTCAGCGCTTTTTGGAGGTCTTCCTGGTTTTCTATGTACTGCGTGATTACGTGGGAGGCGTGATGATGTCACACGAAACTCCGCCCCCATGGCGTTCAAGCTCATCTCCATTACAGTAAATGGAGAAAAACAGCTTCCAGTTATGACCATTACGCGTAGAATTTCAAAATGAAACCTGCCCAACTTTTGTAAGGTAGCTGTAAGGAATGAACCTGCCAAATTTCAGCCTTCCACCTACACGGGAAGTTGGAGAATTAGTGATGAGTCAGTGAGTGAGTGAGTGAGTGAGTGAGTGAGTGAGTGAGGGCTTTGCCTTTTATTAGTATAGATATAGTATATATAATATAATATTAGAATATGTGCAGATGTGCTCATTACAATCAAAGAATGAATGCAAAGCTTATGTTCCTTTATCGGGGCCGTGTAGGGCACTGTATTAAAAGCAATTAATCCCCCCATCATTTCATCTGCTGTAACAAATGCGAGACACTACAAGCTAAACAGTTACTACTCACAGCTGAGGCTGAGCACATCCATTTCTTAAGTAACATGTAAAGGGATAAAACTGGCAATAAAATCCTGTGTGTTGGCTTTTTTTTTGTTTCATTAATAAGTATGTCTTCCCCAATTGCACACTAAACTTCTCAAACACAAAGCACTGCCATACATGACTTCTGCTGTTTTTCTTTTCGACGTGTTGATGCGGTGCTGTATCACCACCATTCATTTTCATTTGTAGTTTTTACTCATTTTTTCTCACATATTATTGTGTCATCCAAACCTATTCAAACATTTGCGTTCACGCAAGAGTGCCGTACTGTCCTTACTATTGATGTGACATCCCTATCAGCAGAACACGTAAAATAAACCGATGCATGTGACACATTAGTATTAGCATGGTGAACGAGAGCCAGAGGTAACGGTATTGACGCCGGGCAAGTCGCCACCTAGATAACATTACATACCTTGGCATGAATCTCAGGATGGCGCACCACTTCCGGATTGTGCTGTTCGATCCTGTGAGCTTCATTCCATATGGCTTACACTGGGTTTGATTACAAATCAAACAATTCAGACACTGTGACTAAAGTGCACATTGCAGACTTTCACCAAGCATTTCTGTCCCACCAACACTTATTATACATGGACGCTGATTTAATTTGAAATTTAAAACTGTAGAGCAGAGGGGTAAATCAAGAAAAAACGTGTTTTTGTCCTAAACATTACGGGGGGCACTGTACATTAATCAGGTTAAAGTACAGGTGTTTTAACATAAAGGCAGAGTGGTAGTGCACAGCTGGCATTCCTTCCTTAAAGCACCCACTGTCTGGGATTTCCATGTTCTAACTGTGCATTTCTGATTTGCTCGGGATTAATGGGTGTGTTTAACTGGTTATTATTATCTCTTTAAATACTGAATACTGGAAAGGTGTCAGCAATAGCTTTCATTTAAAAAAATAAGTTTAGTCCTTTGTGAAGTAAATAACATCAATCCCCTTTATCAATCCCAAATCTGAGCCACCCGGTGAACACTGGCCACTGCACCACCAGATCACACTGTTTCAAAATATCTTTAGCAAATAACTGGAATCAAACTAAGCAGACTCTTTAACAACAGGCTTCTGCTCCTGAATTTCATGCAACATGGTGTCCTGGATAATGGACTATCTGACAGGCACCATCTGTGAGAATGAAGGACTGTGTGAGCAACATTACAGCACACAAGGAACAGGCCTGTCTCCCTTCATCATCACCCTGTAAACATCAGACTATAAATATAACAGCAGGTCATGGCACTTACACAGATTCTCAGATGATTCTGCACTTATGGGGTGTATTGATAAAATGAATGAGACAGAGGAGAGAAGTCCGGTGGAGAACATTGTTTCTTGGTGCAAAGAGAAATATCTACAACTTAACATCAGAAGAGCCAAGGAACTGGTTATTGACTTTCACTGTCACAAAGAGACTCCATGTCCAGTAACTGATCAGACTGTGAATGTGGAGGGGGTGAACTCCTTCAAGTACTTGGTGGTCCACATCAATGACAGATTGGACTGGTCTCAGAACACATAGGAACTTTATAAGAAAGAGCAGAGCAGACTCTTTTTCCTCAGGAGACTGTAATTCTTTAATGTGGGAAGTGACATCCTTCACATCTTCTACAACTCTGTAATGGTCAGTGTGATTTTCTGCATTGTGGTGTGCTGGGCTGGTAAAATCACTTTAGGAGAGGCTCACCGAATCAACAAGTTGATTAAAAGGTCAGGCTCAGTTGTAGGATGCACTCTGAATCCCCTGGAGGTCGTAGCAAAGGAGAGAATTCAAACAAAACAGAGTGCCATTATGAACAATGCTGCCCATCCTCTCTCTGTAACATACCAACACTGAGTACTTTCAGCCAATGATTAATTCAGTAGAAGTGTGTCAAGAAACAAGACTGGGGTTCCTTAATAAAAACAGCAATACATGCCTCACAGGGACTATGACAGCCTAGTGACAAGTTTCCTTTCTTTTTAATTTTCTTGCTTTTTAGTGATTGAGGTGTGTGTTCAGATCATACCGTGAGTGTGTAAATATTTACTTATCTACTTATTTATATAAAGAGCATCTTTAAAAAGCTAAATTTCCCCTTGGGGACAAATAAAGTTCTCTCTCTCTATCTTACACGGTCACTCTTTTCCACTTTGGTGTGTAATTGACCCCCAAAATGTCTCAGTGCATCATTCACCATGTGTACTTCTTACTTTACACCCTGTGCTGCTGTGATGATTACTGGCTCCCAGTGACTCTAAATTTGGCAGCTTAAATGTACCCCTCAGCACATGCAGGATTAAACGTAAATGAATATCACGTATGCTCGGTTCTTTTGAGTTAATTACTGCTGTGCATAATAACCCCTTCCTCACCAGCTGTTACTAGACAGTCGCTTCTCATGCTTGCACGATGTTGCACAGGCAGCAGCAGACAATTTTATTTTTACAAAATAACGCAATTGTTTCTTTATTCCACACATTACTACTTAGGTGATTATCGACACCCGCGTGTAATCCTGGAGTTTTTTTTTTGAATGCTCCTTGCTTCACAGAAAGTCTAGAATTGTCCTCTCAACTCCTTCTGCTGCAGAACAGAGAGAACCCAATATGTGTGATCACGACTCTGACAACACCGGCTCTTCAGTACTGTGATCAACTGGATTAAAAGCACTAAAGTCCTAGAAGACATTCTGGAAACACTACAGTCACCTCACAACCTACAAACTCAAAATTATGTCAGTCATAGCTTCCTTACAAAATGCTTGAAAAATTCTCAGAAAAACACCTGAAAAGTACCTGCAAAATGTCAAAAAAAAATCCTGAAAAATACTAAATGCTAAACAAACACTTGAAATGTAAATGCCAAGTGTGAATGGGCCCTTAGAGCAATGGGTCGCTAGAGGTGATCACCAAGAACCCAGATCATCAAAATTTAGATTTAAATCATGTGTCCTTCATAGGAAGCAACATGGAATCAGGTTAACGATTTCCCTGCATTATAAAAAAAGACAACTTGGCCACAGATAAAGTTCAGAGATGTTATACAGAAACTTGCAGGTTCCACAGATGAGGTATGTGTGATATCAGGAATGAATGAAAGACGAAAATCCTACACAATGTGCAACAAGTTCAGAGGAGATGGTGGAGGGAACAAATAAGATGAACACCAACTGCCAAGTGGGCAGCCACAGGCTTGGAAGGCTCTCACAGCTCCTTGAACCGGAGTTCTGATTCTATCTGTGCAGAGTCTTCACATGCCCCAGAGTCTGGTGAGTTTATCTTTTACAGAAACAAAAACAATTATTTCTACAGCACATTTTCATAAAAAGAATGTAACTCAATGTGCTTTACAAAACGGCAAACAGAAGGCAAGGCAAAGCAAACTTTATTTATAAAGTACATTACATCAGCCAAAACTGAACCAAAGTGCTGCACAAGAAAGGGTAAAAGAAGCCGTCATATATATATATATATATATATATATATATGACAGTTCCAGACCGAGGGGGTTTGATGGTTATTTTATATTTCTTCCATTTCCAAAAAATCGCACCAATAGTTGTCACCTTCTCACCAAGCTTCTTGCTGAAGGTCTTATAGCCCATTCCAGCCTTGTGCAGGTCTTGTCCCTGACATCCTTTGATAGCTCTTTGGTCTTGCCCATGGTGGTGGAGAGGCTGGAATGGAAGACATTCATTCTGTGGACAGGTGTGCGTTATACACGTAACGAGTTCAGATCAGGAATATCTGTGATTGATTGATTGATTGAAATCTGTGGGCACAGAGCCAATCTGTGGGAGCCAGAATTCTGGCTGAGTTGTAGGGGATCAAAGACTTACTTCTCTCAATGACATGCAAATCAATTTATAATTTTTACGTCATGTGTTTTTTCTCGATTTTTGGTTGATATTCTGTCTCTCGCCATTAAAATGGAACTACCATAAAAATTTCAGACTGCTCATTTCTTTGTAAGTGAGCAAACTTACAAATTCAGCAGGGGATCAAATAATTATTTCCCCCACTGTACATATACTATTTTAAGATACGTGACTCATTTTTTCCTTTTGTGGGCCTCGAGCTACAAATATACAAACCATATATATATATATATATATATACACTGCTCAAAAAAATTAAAGGGACACTTTTTAATCAGAGTAGAGCATCAAGTCAATGAAACTTGTGGGCTATCGATCTGGTCAGTTAAGTAGCAGAGGGGCTTGTTAATCAGTTTCAGCTGCTTTGTTGCACTAGAGGGGCAACAATCAGATGACCCCCAAAACAGGAATGGTTTAACAGGTGGAAGCCACTGACATTTTTCCCTCCTCATCTATTTTTTCCCTTGTTTTGCATTTGGCTACAGTCATTGTCACTACTGGTAACTTGAGGCAATACCTGGACCCTACAGAGCTGGCACAGGTGGTCCAACTTCAGTAGGATGGCACATCAATATGTGCCATTGCCTGAAGGTTTGCTGCATGTCCCAGCACAGTCTCAAGGGCATGGAAGAGATTCCAGGAGACAGGCAGTTACTCTAGTAGAGCTGGACAGGGCAGTGAAGGTCCATAACCCATCAGCGGGCCTGGTATCTGCTCCTTTGGAAAAGGATGGACATGATGAGCATTGCCAGACCCAACAAAATGACCTCCAGCAGGCCACTGATGTGACTGTCTCTGACCAAACAATCAGAAACAGACTTCATGAGGGTGGCCTGAGGGCGCTACGTCCTCTAGTGGGCCCTACTTTAACATGGCCTTTTCATAACTTCACTTTAACTTAATCCTGATACTCTGTATGTTCAATTCATCATAATAACTATTCATGGTGGCTCTAAAATCCGTACTGACCCCTACTCTCTTCTGTTTCTTTTTCCGGTTCCTTTGTG
This sequence comes from Polypterus bichir lapradei, assembly GCA_026402145.1. Taxonomy (NCBI): domain Eukaryota; kingdom Metazoa; phylum Chordata; class Cladistia; order Polypteriformes; family Polypteridae; genus Polypterus; species Polypterus bichir. Next base: position 13,592,946 of record JANRMT010062850.1, on the reverse strand, counting down.
GTGGTGACCTGCGCCACCACCACCTACTCAAAGCATCATGATGCTCCAACAATAATGGATGGATCAAAAGCCAGAAGTCTACATGACCATCATCATCAAGTCCTTCCGTGAGAACCCTAAATGCAAAGAGGACTGTTTCATTTATGTTAGGTAGAATGCCCAGAGGGGACTGGGCAGTCTCATGGTCTGGAATCCCTACAGATTTTATTTTTTTCTCCAGCCGTCTGGAGTTTTGTTTTTTCTGTCCACCTTGGCCATTGGACCTTACACTTATTCTATGTTAATTAATGTTGACTTATTTTATTTTCTTACTGTGTCTTTTATTTTTCTGCTCTTCATTGTGTAAAGCACTTTGAGCTACTTTTTGTATGAAAATGTGCTATATAAATAAATGTTGTTGTTGTTGCTGTGCTCACTGCCTTGCACCGTTGAGCTCGATTGACATTTGCCATAGAATACCAGAATTGGCAGGTCCATCACTGGCACCCTGTGCTTTTCACAGATGAGAGAAGGTTCACCCTGTCAGATGTGAAAGAGTCTGGAGAAGCTGTGGATGCCATTAGGTATTGAGATGAAATCCTTGGACCCATTGTCAGACCCTGCACTGGTGCAGTGGGTCCTGGGTTCCTCCTGGTGCACGACAATGCCCGGCCTCATGTGGCAAGAGTATACAGGCAGTTCCTGCAGGATGACGGAATTGATACTATTGATTGACCCCCACGCTCACTCGCCTGACCTCAATCCAATAGAACACCTATGGGTGGGACATTATGTTTTGGTCCATCCAATGCTGCCAGGTTGCACCTCAGACTGTCTAGGAGCTCAGTGATGCCCTGGTCCAGATCTGGGAGGAGATCTCCCAAAACACCATCCATTGTCTCATTAGTAGCATGCCCCCCCCATCCCCTGATGTTGTCAGGCATGTATACAAGCATGTGGGGGCCACACAAACTACTGAGTATGATTTGAAGTTGCTGCAATGAAATTTTGGCAAAATGGATTAGCTGGCCGCATCATTTTTTCACTTTGATTTCCGAGGTTTCTTTGAATTCAGCCCTCTGTAGGTTGAACATTTTCATTTCCATCAAATGCTGTGGCATCCTTTCGTTCCTAACACATTACCTTATCAGTCCATATCAGTAGAGACAACCAGCAAGATTTTTTTCCCCATTGAGATCTGATGTGTTTTCAAAGTGTTCCTTTAATTTTTTGAGCAGTTATATATATATATATATATATATATATATACACACACTAGCAAAATACCCGCGCTTCGCAGCGGCGAAGTACTGCATTAAAATTTTTATTAAGAAGAAAATTTAACCTTTTTAAACTGGGGGAAAATATGCCAATAATTATTTGTTATGGATCTCTTTGTATGCCACGTTGTCAGTTCGGCCCTCCGGTTGTAACATGACCAAGCTGTGCGCTGAGCTTACTCTTGAGCATGCAACTTACAGTTGGCCATGTGAACAGTAATCTTGTCTCAAATCTCACATCTTGGATTGCTGCTGTCATAATCTGTTTGAATTTCATGGTTTGTTTCAGTTACTTGTGTTGAAGTGACATTCGGCATCTGTCAAGCGTTGTAAGCATACAACCGGTTTCATCGATAACTTCACATCCAGCTTTTGAGAGTTTAAACATTCATAAACATCAAAGTGTCCACTACTCAAATCGTCACCTGTGAATCTAAGATGTTTAAGAGGCATTGGCGGTTGTCAAAAGGTGTAAAATATTTGGCCATTTCGGTACACTTGAAAGTGACAACCGTACAATTCAACGGCAGCCATCAACTCACATGCAGAACCATAGGTGAAGGGCATTTCACTCTTCTAGTGCTCCTATGTAGTATAATTATCTCCTGTACCGTCATCAGTCCACACCTTGAACCTGTCCCAGTCATTCAATACATAAGACACAATGATATCAAGAGTGAGCCTGATATGGCCGTGCAATATGTAACAAAGAGAATGGAAAAGGTAGGTGCCATCTCCAGGCATGGAAACCACTCGGTAAGTGACAGTTCTTTGATCGATGGTGATCACCTCGATAGACATGTTAATGGGGGTACGGTTGGAACGATAAAGGAAATGGGTACCTGAACAATGTAAAGTAAGTGTAAAATACCTACACAATAACTATAATTGTAATAAACACACAATAAAACAGCGGAGAAGCTGTGGATTAAACAAAAAGGCTGTAGTTATCAGCAGGGAGACGTGAATCCCGTGGCGAAGCAAGGAAGGGAATGTAGAGACCGGAGCGACAGACGGCCTTATATAGGCAGGCAGCCAACAACGTGGGAGGCGTTGGGATGGGGGACCCAACGCTGCCTCACACGGTGACCGAGCTGCAGGCTATGGACGTATATATGTACGTAAGTAGGATTCAGTTAGCGTTGGGAACCCGTGTACCAAATTTCTTGAAGATGGGCCCATAAGTAACAAAGACTGTTGAAAACTTCAATATGGCGGCCGACAGTGGCATCATACCACTGAAATAAGTATGTACATTGGTTTCGGTTAGCGCAGGGAAGCCGCCTACCAAATTTCGTGAAGATGGGGCCATGAATAAGAAAGTTCAATATGGCGGACGTCGTTGACCGTTATGACCATTACATGTAGAATTTCGAAATGAAACCCGCTTAACTTTTGTAAGTAAGCTGTAAGGAATGGGCCTGCCAAATTTCAGCCTTCTACCTACACGGGAAGTTGGAGAATTTGTGACGTTTGGAAAATTCAATATGGCGGCCGACAGTGGCGTCATACCACCGAAATAAGTACGTACATCGGTTTTGGTTAGCGCAGGGAAGCCACCTACCAAATTTCGTGAAGACGGGGTCATTCTTCTACCTACACGGGAAGTTGGAAAATTGGTGACGTTGGAAAGTTCAATATGGCGGCCGACAGTGGCATCATACCATCGAAATAAGTAAGTACATCGGTTTCGGTTAGCGCAGGGAAGCCGTCTACCAAATTTCGTGAAGATGGGGCCATAAATAAGAAAGTTCAACATGGCAGACGTTGTCAACCGTTATGACCGTTACGTGTAGAATTTCGAAATGAAACCTGCTTAACTTTTGTAAGTAAGCTGTAAGGAATGAGCCTGCCAAATTTCAGCTTTCTACCTACATGGGAAGTTGGAGAATTAGTGATGAGTCAGTCAGTGAGTGAGTGAGTGAGTGAGTGAGTGAGAGCTTTGCCTTTTATTAGTATAGATATATATGTGTGTGTGTGTGTGTATGTGTGTGTTACGAATAAAGCCAGAAAACTGGATAAACCTAGCACCACCCAAGTAAAGCTTGCATTATCCAAAAGACCTGGGTAAAGTTGGAATAAAAAAAGACTTTCTAACTTTACCTGGGTAATCTTAGGTTTATCCAACCCCAACTGGTTAAAGATGAATTTCATATAACTTAAGCCGTGGGTAGGTTGCACTTTACCCGGATCAAGCCCAATTTCACCCGGGTAATGCCTGACTTACCCAGGTCTTTTGGATAATGCAAGCTTTACCCGGGTAATGCCTGGTTTATCCAATTACTGGCTATACCTGTAACATAAACACCACAAAACTGCAAGCATAACCCACCATTACATTAAAACCACACTCATGCATACATATTCATAATCATGAATGCAAATGAGCCAACATCTACAAACATAATGTCAACCTCTTGCAGGTTGAAATGCCAGTGAGAAGACAGAAGTCTTAAAAGATGACTTAAAAAGTCACAAGAAAAGAAATACAAGTACGATTAGGTAAGATTATTAATGAATATGTAGCAAATAAAAAGTACAGTAAATAAACAAATCCATATGATATTATAAAACAGTTAGATAATTAGTAGAAGGGTAGCATCCTTGATATACAACATCATAATGTAAGTCTCTAAAGATGAGTCCGGAGATAAGGTCAGATGGCCGGTACGACAGATAAAACAAAAAAACACTCCTGTTACATCTGCCGATACGCAGGTTGGGGTCCCAGTGTGTGGGTGTCCTCCTGTCACAGTTCCAGCTTTTTTGGCCTTATTGCCCCTCATGATTCCAGGTTTGGACTAAAGATGTTGAAAAACGGGCGCCATTTGAATTAAGAGTGCAAGCAAGCCAAGCAAAGAAAAAAGAAATGGCATGGTTGCCAGAAAATGCTGCCCTATGAAAAGAATGGTAACCAAAGTGCCCCAGCAGGCCGGCGCACTCAACAGAGCTCCAAGTCTCGTTACCTCCACTTTCTATGAAAGCAGAAAGCTGATGATGTGTGAGAGGACAAACGGCCTTCTCCCCGGTGGGTGCGATTTCCCTCGTTTGCATTCTCACAGAGCTGCCATTAATTACAACGCCCACGCCTGTGCCAGTTGCGTGGGGCTGCAGGGTCGGCTTGCATATTAAGAGTTAAGTTCAGGGAAAGCAAAAAGATGTCATACTGGGGGAGGGAAGTGCAACGCTTTACCTCTAATGATCTGTAATCCAGCTTGAAGGACGGTGATTATGGTTTACGCTGCTTTTTTGTAGGAAAACCAAAAATAGGCAAAATCATAGCATTTCCTTATTTACAAGGAGGACTTTTAAAAACCAGGAAAAGCAACAGAGGGAACATTTGTGATTGTTTTTTTGGAGGTGTCTGAGAACAGCTAGACAAAAAAAAGAAAAGAAAAAGAGCTTAAATCCAAATGACTGCCATGTTGGCTCTGGCCTGCGGTGCTGAGCCTCCTAATGTGCTTCTAGAAATCTTTGTTCTTTTCTCAGAACCAGCACACAAGCTGGTTTTGATTGGGATGGATTTTTGTTCCACGTTCTTTCTTAATGAGACTTTTGGCCTTACATTTTTACAAAATGACTGTCAATCTCACTGGCACATTTTCACGTAGAAACTCCATTTGATCAGAAAATACAAAAACTGGAGTGCGGAAAGTATTCAGACCCCTTGACTTTCTGCACACTTTAATGTGCTACAGATTAAATTTAAAATGAATAGATTTGCCATTTTTGCCAACCCATCTACACTCCATAACTCATATCAACAAAATGAAAACATGTATTCAGAAAGGTTTGCAAATTTATTAAAAATCAAAAAGTGAAATCTCTCATTTGTATAAGTATTTAGACCCTTTGCTGTGGAAATCCGAATTGTGCTCAGGTGCATCCTGTTTGCTTTAATTCTCCTTAAGATGTGTCGAGAACCTGAGTGGAGTTCATCTTTGAGAAACCAAACTGACTGGCCACCTGAGTACAGAAGGCCCCACAATTCACACTGCTTGTCAGGACAAAAGCCAAAGCCATGAAATCCAAGCAGCTCTCTGTAGACCTCTGTGCAAAACTGTGGTGAAACATAGATCAAGCCATGGGGTTAAAAACATTTCTAAAACTGTGAAGACCCTTCTGAGGGTTGGCCACCTGGCCAAATTGAGTAACTAGGCGCAGAAGGACCTTGGTCAGGGAGGTGACCAATAACCCAAGAGTCGCTCACACAGAGCTTCTGAAGACCTCTGATGAGACGCTGAACCTGTCACAAGGATGACCATCTTAGCAGTAAACTCATCAGGTGTATATGGTCAAGTGGCCAGAGGGAAGGAACTCTTGAGAAACAGGCATGTGACCAATTAAAGGACTATGAAAGTGTAAGAAAAAAAAAGATTTTTGGTCTGATGAGACAAACACTGAACTCTCTGGGCAAAACTCCAAGCAATAAGTCATCACCTGCCTAACGCCAACCCGGCATTGAAGCATGGTGGTGGCAGCATCATGCAGTGGGGCGTGCTTCTTGCATTTACTTCTACAGCACATTTTCATACAACAATGTAGCTCAAAGTGCTTTATGAGACAACAAAGAGAAGATTACAACAAAATAAAAACAATCTAGATCAGGCAATAATAATAAAGAATTAATCAACAACAAAAAAATCAAGGTCAGATGGTCGGAAGGACATAAAAAACAAAACAAAGGGGTTCCAAGGCCAAAAGACCACCCAGCCTCCACTGGGCATTCTACCTAACATAAACGTTCCTAAATCAAAACCCTTAAGATTTCATTCTCCACATGATAGGAGTTTGATGAAGCTTGTCTCTTGGGCATGCATGGTGCCCTGATCAGGTGTTGGTGGTTGCAGATCACCACCAAAGAAGAACCAGAAAAAGCAGCAGAGAATAGTGGATAATAGTACTGATTGTGGATCCCAACTATCCATACAATCTATTAGGAAAAAAACTAAAATGTAGCTATAAAAAAGCCATATTAAAATAACAGATTTTTAGCAGTTTTTAAAAAATGTTTCACATTATTAGCCTGGAAAATTTCTATTGGTAAAGAATTCCAGGTTTTAGATATACAACACCATCACCGAATCAACACTTCTTTTAAGCTTGGCTTTTGAAGTTATAAGCAGGCCACCATTAGAAGATCTAAGGTTATGACTTGGAGTTTAGGGGGACAAGCATTCCAAAATATATATGTAGATACATACAAAAGATTGTTTAAGTCTTTATAAACTATTAGTAGTATTTTAAAGTCAATCCTGTATGGCACAGGTAACCAATGTAATGACAGTAAAACTGGTGTGGACCACCAGGGAGCGTACCACTCCTCAAACCCCGACACAGACTGGCTGAGACACAAGTCTTGCCAAACTGCACACCTTTTATTCAAGTGGGGAGGCATTTTCCTTTTGTCCCCCACTACACAACACAGTACAAAGCACCAAATAACACAGAGTCCTTTGTTCCTTTCTTTCTTTCTTTCTCTCAGCCACCACTCCTCCCTCCCACAAACTTTGTCCTCCACCTCCCGACTCTGGCTCATCGCTGTGAGGCTGGCGAGTCTTTTTATAGTGTCCAACCCAGAAGTGCTTCTGTTCTTCTGCCCACGTGGTCTGTAAGCACTTCCGGGTTAGGTGGAAACCCTACACCACATGGTTCCTCCATTTTTACAGCACCCCCTGGTGGAACCCATGGTTCCAAACAGGGTTGAGATTAAGAACTCCAATTCCCATAGTGCCCTGTGGGAATCCGGGGCACCGTTGCAATCCAGGGGAGCTGCCGTCTAGTGTTCTGGGGAAAGCAGTGCCCTAAAGAGGCTGCCTTCCCCCATCCTTTGATTTCTTAGGTGTCTCAGCTGTGTCATACACTGATCAGATGTGCTCAGATTTTCTTTTTCTAGTTAAGATTCTGGCTGCTGCATTCTGGACTAACTTTTACTGACTGATGTCTTTCTTGGGGGGTTCTGTTAGTCGACCAAAAACAGAAGTGCAAATAAATTTTTTAGCATCTTGTAACGTTATAAGAGTACTAACTTTAGCTGTATTATCTGTAGTAATCTGGTTAATGTGTGATTTAAGATCAGAGTCCATGATTACATCTAAATTCTTTACCTCCGCTTTGATTTTTTTAAATCTAAGGGATCAAGTTTATTTCTAATATCCTTGCTATTTCTATTTGCCAATCACTAAGATTTCTCTTTTTTCCTTATTTAGTTTGAGAGAGTTAGTACTCCTCCAATCAAAAATACTGCTAAGACATTGGATCAGAGAGCCAAGAGCATCAGGGTCATCAGGCGCTACAAGAAAATAAAGGTGTGTGTCTTCTGCATAGCTGTGGCAGCTCACCTTGTGCTTTGAAATGATCTGACCTAATGGAGGCTTATAGATTGAAAAATTCAGGGGACCCAAGATAGATTCATGTGGTACACCATATACAATATATCATATATCTCAGAAGTACAATCACCACAACCAACAAGGAATTTTCTGCCTGTTAAGTAAAACTGAAACCAATTTGAGATGCTGCCGGAGGGGCCAACGTACTGTCTAAAGTGATTTATAAGAACACTGTGGTCTATGGAGTCAAATGCTGCACTCAAGTCTAAGAGAACAAGAACAGATATTTGGCCTCTGTCCACATTAACCCACAAATCATTTACTACTTTAACCTTCACAGTTTCTGTACTATGGTTTGTTCTAAAACCTGAATAAACTTGTCAAGAACAGAATGCTTATTTCTGCTTAATAGCTGCCTTTTCTCGAATTTTTCTTAAGAAAGCCAGGTTAAAAATTGGTTTAAAATTGTCAAAGACAGAGGAGTTGAGATTATTTTTCTTCAGCAGGGTTACAGAGAGACTAGTCAGAGTTGATGGAAGGATGAAGGCAGTCAAATACAGAAAGGTCCTTGAAGAAAACCTGCTCCAGAGTGCACACCACCTCACTATGGTGCCGCGGTTCACCTTTCAGCACAACAATTAACACAAAACGTACAGCCAAGACAATGCTGGTGTGGTCTGAGGACAAGTCTATCCGACTATTCTTGTGTGTACCAGACTTAAACCCCATAGTACATGTGTGCAGAGACCTGGTAACGGCAGTTTACAGGCATTTCTCATCCAATCAAGTGAAGTGTTGGAGGACCTGCGAGGAAAAAAAAATGGAATAAACTGCCCAAATCCACGTGTGCAAAGCTTGCAGAGACATACCAAAGAAGATTCAAAGATTGAGCTGCTGCCAAATGGGGCTTCTACAAAGTAACTGAACTAAGGGTCTGAAGAGTTATAGGAAGGAGAGATTTCAGCTTTTTAATTTTTCTTTATACATTTTCTAATTTTTTTCAAAAACATCTTTTCACTTTGTCATTATGGGTTACTGATTGCAGATCGATGGGCAATAATGGCAAATTTATCAATTTACAATTAAATCTACAACATAATAAAGTATGCAGGAAGTGAGGGGGTCTGAATCCACTCTGGACATAATGAGAAAATGGACTAGTAATTAATGGATGAGTGAATGCCCATCGAGTCTTTTCATAGCCCTGTCTAAATTCTCTAAACAGAGAAAACAAATTAAAAAATAAAATCCTCCCTTCTACCTCTAAAGCCAAGCAGAACTATTAGGACAAACCCTGAAACCAGCCTGCTAACCTCACTCTCAATAATCTGTTTGTCTAACCATGATTAAATCTTTAAACAGACTCTAAACTTCAACATTAAAGATGGAGCTCACTCAAAAAGAAATCATTAATCTTAACTTCAAACACATAATTAATGGTAGATGTTCCTGTGTCATGGCAGAACTCTCAACTTTCAATGTATTCAGTGCTTATTCAGGGTCCAGGGGGATCAAATCAATCCAGTCAGCATTTAGCACCAGCCTCTCTCCTCACTGAAACAGCCTTCAGGCCCTCGATTTTATATGGTCCTAAACTTAACACTAACCTGGGTTAGGACAGCTAATCCTAACCCAAAACCGAACAAAAGATGAAAAGTGACATAACCCTAAACTTTCAAAACAGATTCGAGGTCATGATTAGTTGCATTGCCGATCCTAAATTGTCCCTAGTGTGTGCCCTGCAATGGGCTGGTGCCCTACCTGGGATTTGTTCCTGTCTTGCGCCCTGTGTTGGTTGCTTAAGCAGACACCCGTGACCCCATGCTAGGATATAGTGGGTTGGATAATGGATGGATGGTTGGTTGGCAAACCATGAACCTGACAGGGACAGCTAATCCTATCCCAAAAATAAGAACCTACTGGGGATGCTAATCCTAACCTCAGAAATCTGAAACTTAAACCTTGACAGTAGCACACAACAAATATTTTCATTCTAAATCTAAAATATGGTTTATTTCCAAAAAAATTCATTTTCAGGCAAGTCCTACATTGTAGCCCTAACCAAAAAAAAATGCTACCACTAGTCACAGTGATATGTACCCTTTGTCCTAACTCTAAACCTAGAGCTCAGCGAGACTATTGATGTATGACCCAATAATCCCTAACTCTAACTCTCCTCCATCCTCACCTCACTGCAGGCAACATTCCACCCTTTGAAACTGTGAGACCACCACCCTAAAACAAATCATCAGACTGTTTATTCATTTCCTGAAACTTCTCACTCCATTCTGAGCTTGTAGAGATCCAGAGGACACCCGTGCAGTCAGGAATCTGCTATGGATAATGGCACCAGATCATCCATGGGCACACTTGCACACAAATAGAAGATCAATTTTGATTCTTCAATCAACCTAACTTGTATGAAGGACTGGTGTATCCTGACTGGGACAATATGAAACTTTCAAAACAAACATTAGGTCTGATGCCAAGTCCAAATATTAATGTTACACTTCTAAGTTAATTCTTGTCATGTATGCTGCTCTCAGCTGTGCACAGGCCTAACTCTAATACAAGATCTTAACCCTTCTAAAAACACAAGCCACTCCCAACGAGATGGTTGATATTGCCCTCAACAAGACGCAGCTCTTCTTTAATTATCTGCCTTACTTTTGATTGCCAGTTCCTTCATTGTATTCTGCCTTCTGTTCATTTCTTGGTATGAAAAACCACTTTATAGATAATATAACATGTCTCATCTTGGCCTTGATCTTGATTTCTTTCCCTCCAGTTTACCCTCCAGCACCATTTTCAACATCCATCTCCTCTTACATGTCTTGTTGCCTTCTTCTCACTGTTTCCAACATGCTCCTTCCTTCACTGATCCTTTCCAGCACATTTTCATTAGACAGAATGTCCATCCAACTTATCTTTTCCATTCTTCTCCACAGGCACAGTTCAAATGCTTGCAGTCCATTTACATCTCCTTTTGCCATAGTTCATGCCACTGCATCATACAATGCAACAGCCCAGATTACTGTTTTTATTGTTGTTTTCTTCAGTGTTCTGTACATTCTTAATGTTACCAGTTTTTGTTTCCCATTGAGAGTTGTTTTTCCAATTGAACTGAAATCTGATGACAGCTGGTGAAGAAGGCAATGGGAAAACACCCCACCAATCTTCACAAGAATATGATCGCTACTAAAACCTTATTAGAAATCTATAGGTGAACCATCAGCAATGGTAAAAACCATATATGGATTAACAGAGGCAGGTCAAATAGAAAGAGGTAAGAGACGAGGATGTTCACCATCACCAATCCTGTTTAACATCTATGCTGTAAGAATAATTCTCAGTAACAAACAACAAGTCGGGGGTGAAAATTGGGAGGAAGATGGATTACACTGGTAATGTTTGCGGATAAAGCAATAACGTCAAGCCATGAAGGACTACAAAAACTAATGAACAAATCAGACTGCATTTGTAAGGTATGGAATGCAGACCTCCCATTGTCTGAAAAATTGAAAGCAAACCTTATGAAAGGGATTTAGGAGTTGTAGTGCACTCAACACTATCAACTGCCAAGTTAACAGAATGTGAGGTCATATAGTGCCTTGATGTGTAAAGTACAAGTCTAAGGAGGTTTATAACACATTGGTGAGGCTTCATCTGGAGTACTGGGTGCAGTTTGGGCCACCAGGATACAAAAACGACATAGCAGCACTGCAAAAAAGTCCAGAGAAGAGTGACTAGGCTGAGTCCAGGGCTTCAGGGGACAAGTTATGAGGAAATAATAACAGAGCTGAGCCTTTTCAGTCTAAGCAAAAGGAGATTAAGAGGAGGCCTGACTGAAGTGTTCAAATTTATGATAGGAATTATTCCAGTGGATCCAGACTGCTATTTTAAAATGAGTTCAACAACAACACAAGGACACCGCTGGAAACTCCTTACGAGTAAATATCATTCAAACATTAAGAGGTTTTTCTTCATACAGGAAACCACAGACACATGGAATCAGTTACCAAGTAGTGTGGTGGACAGGGGGACTTTAGGGACTTTTAAAACTTGAACTGATGTTATTTTGGAAGAATTATGTAGACAGAACTGGTGAACTTTTGCTGGGCTGAATGGCCTGTTCTCATCTAGATTGACCTAACATTCTAAAGAAAACAAAAGTGATGTGCATAACAAAGGAAAGAACAAAACGGGTAATAAAAATTGGAAGACGTCGACAGATTCAAATATTTGAGAAGTATGTTGTCGGGCGATGGAAGAAGTGAAAAAGATGCAGCTCCATAGTGATGCTACTCTTGGCCTATCAGATTTCAAAACAAATCGCCTTTATCCTTTGAGAAAACCTGTATAAGACAATTTCACAGTCACAGGGTGCGCTAGCTAGCCCCACCAACACTGGGTGCAGATGGACAGGGTGTCATTCATGCAGGTGGCCGGTGAAGACCCTAATCAACTTAACCAGCATCAGCAGAGACGGTCAGGAGAAAGGAAACACATATACAGGCTCTACATTTGTCCATCAGGCTTTTTCACTATGTAGGGACACTTTTTGCAGGTTAGCTTGTCTGTGAAGAAGCTCTTCCAGTAGACAACTAACAAAAGTGAGACAATGTAGTGTCTGGATTGAAAAGTTCAAGAAGGCCCAGAAACATATTAGTAAACACAATTTGCATTTGCAACAAGCTCTACCAAAATGTGACCTGACAGCAGATCTGTACCACATCAAGAAAGCCACAAGTCCTAGTCATCCGCAAATGGGTGTGGAAGCTTTGAAGACAGGCTGTTACTAGGCTGAACTTGTGACAGATGTCAGCCTAATTTCACCAGTGTGATGAAATGCCACACAGCTGTCTCTTTCCTCAAGAGTATACTTCTCAGTCCACAGCAGTACAATAACCTCTAACCATGATAATCTGAAGGACGGCGTATTGTTCTTCCTACTGGGGTGACCTCCACAACATCTACAGTACACACTGTGATCCTCAAAATGGAAGAGCCTCTTGATTTTCAGAAGCAAGATCACCTGTGGCGGTGAAGAGAACAAAGAAAGAAGAAGAACAAACAGGAAAACAACATCATGATGACTAAAAGACTAAGGTGTGAATCATTAATGCACAGGTGGCAAATAAGGGCATAACAAATGAAAAAGATGAATTTTTGAATAGGCAATGGAAGAGCTTGTAAAACTCTACCATGTCAACTGGTACCACTGAAAACATTCCGATTCCTGAGGATATTCCCCACCTAGCACCCAGCCAGTTCTAATCTATTAAAAGCTCTGCCCCTAGGGCATCTCTCCAAGCTGATGCTCTTTTTGTATCTTCCAGCAGCACACCGGTACAAACAGATGAATGTACAAGACTCAAATAAAACACTGGGGGTCTACTGTCAAAACACCATTTTTTTTTTTTGGTGCCTCCATAAATCTTTTGTGCCCATAGATGTGCAAGAACCTAGGAGGTTAGTGAAAGGACGCAGCAGTTGTCAGACTGCTGCAAACTGGCAATTAATTGATCCAAAAACTGCAGGGAAAATGGTTTGAGAAGAAGTCCAATTGTGAAGCTGTCAAAACTGACAGTAAAGGAAGCAGCTGTAGAAGGTACCTGTGATTCACGTAAGCAGCTAAAAAAAAAAAAAATCTCTCTCTAATCCTCAATTATTTAAGACTGCAGTTGAGGGCACTGGTATCTCCATGGCAGGAACCATGGTTTCCAAAACCCCAGGAGGGATGCAAGGATTCCTCCTGGCCTTGGAGTGCTCTGGGCTACTGTGTTTTCTGGAGAGAATGCGATATGAAGGGGAGAAGTGAATTTTGAACGCCCGGGCTGGCTTACTGTTACAATAGGATTTAGTGTTTACATGCAGGGTTAGGTATCTGACTGTAATTTACTTGTTTTACCTTTTTCTTTCGTCTGAGGCACTCATTGAAGTATACAGTTACAAAGCTTTTAAATATAAGATATATACAGTACCTGAGGACATCATGTAAATTAAAGAAATAAGACCAATCAAGTTCAGATATCAAACTAACAATGCATTATCTTATCTTAGCCAAAACAGAAGTTAATTTGTCTAACTGTTAATCTTCACGTATGTTACAAACTTTAAATAATTTGAGCTGTCTGATCTAAAGTTGCAACTTACAGGTAAGTTATAACTGGCTCACACTTCTCCTACGAGATAAGGCTTAAGTTATAAAATTTAGTTTGTTCTACTGTTTACATAAAAAAAAGATGTTTTTATTGTCCCTCAATTCTAATGCTGCTGCCCACTTGGTTCTTCTGCCATATCTCAAATTCTGTCAATCTATATTAGTTCACTGCATAACAATGTGCTGTCACTGAGAAAGTCTTTCTATAAAATAAACTCGGTCTTCTAGTAAGCCATAGATCCAATTAAAGTGAAAACAAAAACAGCTTGCATCATGCATAATTATTGTCATAGCAACCGGCTCACACAGATATGCAATGATTTGCTTTGATTTTCAGTGTCAAGCTTTAACATTGAAGTTTGTGATGCTGAGCAAAACCCCCACATGCCCAAGGTGATGGTGCAATGCTGACATCTAGTGGTTACTACGAGACTTGCCCAAGCACTGCACTACTCAGCCATGTATTGAATCCCAATAGGAAACCTTGCAAATACTTCTATGCCACATAGAAAAAGACAAAAAAAAAAAGGAAAAACTTCACTCATAATACAAATATTTCTGCTATTAAAATGAAATACAGGACATCAGACCTTATATGCTTGGAGTCCAGAACAGGTATCGGTGAAAGTCATAATTATGAAAGATTGAATGTTTCTTATTTTTCATTTCCTCGATCTACTAGTTGTAGCATAATTGTCTTCTGCATAGAATCAGAAAATTTGCACAGAGAAAATATTCAAAGAGAGTTGTTTGTAAAAATAAAACATGTGCAACAGGTAGGCTTGACACTTCAAATACTATATAATTTAGTAAATACTGAATACCGTTTACTGCTATTTAACGTTGTTACCAGCATACAGCAATTTTAAAATTTTCTATCATGTCATCATATGAATACAAAATTACAAGTCCTTTAATCCTGCAAAATGAAGAAAAAAGGCTGAGAATGCACACTTTCTGAAAACTCAAGACAGTTAATGTTTTAATTTAACATTAGCCCTTCAGTCGTAATATATTTATCATCAGAGTATAGTAAACATGTATATTTAGATCCAAGAACATTATTATATTTTTCAGCTACAGTTACATTCTATGATTTAAGTGTGACTGTACTTAAAGAATGGCAACATTCATTTATCATATATTACAAAAATGAACATTAATCAATCAATGAACAGAACCAAAAATGTTTTTTTTTGCATTTAAATCAAGTGGAAAATACAGAAGATACATGCACACACAAAAACATTCCTCTGCATTGCACGGAGCGACGTTTGTCATGGTACACCATTTTCTGTTACATCATCATCATCATTCTGTGGTTTGCTTTAAAAAAATGGTAATCTGTTTCCACTTGTGCAAACAGATGCTGTTACATCAGTCTCTTAGGGTCAATCTTCTCCAGGTGAACCAGTGGTTTAAGTTGCTCAGCAAAGTTCCTCATGTCATCTGAGACGGTGTCCTGCCCAGCAGGAGCTAACATACTTAGTTCCACAAGGTTGGATAAGGAGAGATTCTCCGTACTCTCCGTGTTCCCTGGCAGAAGCAGGCGGTACAGCTTGCAAACCACTACTTTCAGGGCTCCTTTTCGAAAAATGTGACCTTTAGCCACAAACTCGTGGTCCATGCGAAAGCCCATTTCTGACAGGAATTCCGTCAAGTTGTGGGAGACTGCCACGTCTACACAGTTACGTACCAAAGCATGACGGCTTTTATCACCAACTTCTGGCTGTCCCAAGTATCGTAGGTGCCATGGGGCATTAGGCCGGTCCAGCGAGTGTCGAGCTCTCAGAATAAAGGGACTCCCCTGCTGGCCTTTCAACAGGAACACCATCTCATGGTCCACAAACGTGTCGGGCTCCATGTTGTCACAGAGTCCACGCAGTCGATGCAGCAAACTTTCCAGGGACTGGTCTAAAACACTCCCTGTTAACAAACAGACACACTGACAATTCTTTTTTTCAAATTAACAGAAAGCAACAGTTTTAGCAAGGAATCCAAAGTTTAGAATGAAAATTTTCCACACACCAAGATCAAAAGGCAAAACAAATGGATAAAAAAGCTGATTTGAAATGCACCTCAACCGATGATCACCTTGCATTTAAAGCTTCTTTATGGACATTACTTTAAGCCTTGCTCTTGCCAGCACAAAGGCGTGAGGAGATAAACGTCACTCCCTAGCAGAACCGAGCCCTGGATTGAATGACAGAGTACGGCAAAGTCACCATATTATAACGATTAACTTTGAAAAAGAAAAAACATTCTGGGATTTGTTGAGATCATTTGTCTGCAATGAACATCCTAACACTGGACTCACTAGAAACTAAGATTATAAAAGAGAAGGGGAGCGCATGAGTGGCAAAAATGGAATACAGTACAGTAGTCTAGAATGCCAGCTTTCACATTTCTACTGCTCACGAAATTTCTCAGCCTACAATTGGCACATCCAAAAGATGCATCAGCACCAAAGATACTGATAATCACATATTAAAAAAAAAGAACGAAAAACGCGAGTGCACTGCCCTCGACTTTCTCGTATGCTGAGACTGAGGAAAGGGTCACCAGTACGACTTCCTATTGTGCAAGATTTCTCAAATATCATATCTCTTAGTTTCTCATCATAACTAATTGATAATATCAATACACAATCATTTCACTCCATTTATATATCAAACTTTATATTAAAATGATATTTTCGCACTTAGGGAAGTCAAAAACGGTGGTGGAATTTTGTTCATGATTACATATGCATTATCTGGATTACGTGTAAAGTAAAAAGAGTTACAAAACATAGAAAAAGTGTATTATATAATATTTGTTGCAATAAATTGTTATAGGCAAAACTGCATTTAGCTACATTTACATTATCATAATGATGGCAGAAAAAAAAAATCCAAAATGAAATGTCTTATCAGGAACATGACGGGGACGTAGCAGCTTCTTGTTCCCAATACATCTTTATATTTTCATGGCATGTTCAATGTTTACATGTTATTGCTAAACTGATGACGTATAAATTAAAATAAAATTAATAATAGGTATTGAAAGAATATGCGTTACATTGAATACAGTTTTTAATACCGCATACACATTTATATTTCCATGATACAAAAAATCTGGATGGTTGTTTAAATAAACTACTACTTCCGGTTGAGTAATTTGTCTCAAATTTTATATCTGTTTGGTTTTTATCATTAGAAATATCTATACAAAATTGTATAATGTAATTAGGAGGTTTTTCTTCACACAGGAAATGTAATGTAATTATAACCATAGTTTACTTGAAAATTCGCAAAAGTATTCAGTTAAAGTCACTTCCAGTTGCGCGATTTTTCTCAAATTTTATATCTGCTTATTTTTCGCCATTTCTAATATCCGCACAAAATTTGAATCATATATCTTTATTAATAGCCATAGTTTACTTGAAAATATCTGAAATGTATTCAGTTAAAGTACCGGAAGTGGCCCAAAAGTTGATAGGATTCCTTATTTTTGATATAAAACAGGTGTACAAAATTTCACTGACCGAGGGTAAAGCGTTTTCTAGTTATCGCGTTTAAACACTGAATTTCAGAAATGGTATTTTGGACTCAGGAAGCCCTAAAATGTCGAGGTCAAATTTTTTCACGATTCCCATACTTTCTCTATACCATGTATAAGAGAAAGTAAAAAATAAATGATCAAGTAATGCCAAGTTTGCAGGGTTCCTGCCAATACGAGGCCCCTAAAGATAAAGTCCAGACAGGAAAAACGGATGGATATGCAAAACGATTACATTAGGATGATTTTTCAATACTAGCTCTTATAAAAAATGAATAAAATTCCATTAACATATTCCCATGCCACTGACACCCTAACAAGTGCTGCTGATTCTAGGACCCTCCACTCGGGGTTTGAGGCCTGCACGTTTGCCCCAGGCCTGAATGGGGTTTCCCCTGGGTGCTCAGATTTCCATCTAAATGACATGTCTTCTAAGTGGGAGTGGGCCCTGCGATTGACTGAGCTGTGCCCAAGCCTGCCCGGATCTCTCTAACTTCCCATTATCCCGAATTGGACTTCGTTAATGTGACAATATTAAGCTCCAGTTTCATGTTCAAAAACTATAGATATCCCTACATTCTATGAGGAAAATGGGACATTTTAAAATTATCCTTTAGATAAAATACAGCTGTGCCCTCCTTCACATGAAAATGATGTGGATGTTTAAAGTTGGTCCATAATCTGCCACACTACCCATAATCTGAGAGGTAACGGGACATCCTGTGAAGGTAAGTGGTATCTAAATTCCAATAACGTCACTGTTTTCAGAATTTCAACATTTCAAAGTCTACCTGGGGCTTGACCCCCTTACCAGCGGATAAAAAACAGGATTGCCCACCCACAGCGGCACTCTGTCACTGCCCAAAATAAAGACTCATTTTCGGTCACCACGAAACACATAAAAATGATGTCTGTTATTGGGAAATTCTAAACGACGGTGGGAAAGAAAAATGATGGCTTTACCACTATTCTTGTTTTACTGAGTGCCCACTTTACCTTCAATATTTCAACAAAAAAAATTACATACTTTTGTGCATCATTAATTGCTAAAAAAAGAAAATGGTACTCATGTGTTATAGCCAGGCCACTCAACCCAGATGGTGCTTCTCCATTCACTCCCTGCTCCTGTTCAATGTTATACTTAGTAACATAAACTTCACGAAAGAAGTAACGCTTCAAAAGTAACTAAAAATCTAATTTTACGTATTCTTGTTTTTGTTTTGTAAATAAATAAATGTAATAAATGAAGTTTTTGTTATCACACTGTAAATAAACGAATGTAAAAAACACTGAAGATGTTCTCTTCCCTGTGTCGGGTTTATAACACACAAGTACCTAGAAAATCACAGATTATATTAATACATGCATTCCAAATCCTAATAACTTTATCCTGTCCACACTGATTTCACTTGTGACTTCTAGAGCCTATCGGTTTGCATTATTTTCTGAAGCCACTTTTATAAAAAGAGTATTTAGTCTTTTCCTGACAGCACTGGGCGCAGTCACTCACACATAAGCAAACACAAAGAGACATAACAACATACAAACTCCAGACAGACAGGACTCAAAAGTCAGGGGGCAGCAGGACCGCCACTGTCGTTAGCCCCACACTGCAAACTGATGCAGCCTTCAAACTACCAAACCAGTTATCTGTTTACTACTTTTATTGTATTACAAGTCATGGCAACATGCTGATGAACGGTAAACCAACCACAAAGATGATCTGAAAAACAAGCGTCACAGTTAACATACAAACATTCCATCATGATGCTTACCCTGCAGCAGGTACTCCATCATGTTGATTGTGCCCCCTGAAACAGGAAGCACGGTGACTGGGGGCGCCTCCATAACTACTATTCAAAGATCAACTGAAAAATACAAAGAGGTCCCATTTTTCAGTGGTTATCATAATGCATTATCACAACCTGAAGTGCTCCCTCTACCTCTACTCTGGGATGTCAAACTCAGATCCTAGGGGGCTGCAGGTTTTCATCTCAGCCACTTTTAATTCAAGCATACTTCTTTTGCCTTAATTTTAACTGGTCTTCTGATTGCTTTCCAGCTTAAATAAACCGTGCAGAAGCGACAACCCAGATGTCTTTCCATAAAATGGCTACACATACAAATGAAGCTAAACTATGGATGGATTAACGAAGAACCCTAAATGTCTCATTTTGATTCGGCCTATGTGCAAACACAGGGGTTGGGAGCATGCATTGATACGAACTTCATAAATAATTGTTTTGTTTTTAAAAAACATAATATTACAAGTGCATGTTACTGTGTTACTGAATCATACATAATAGGATAACAGATACACATAAGAGTATTTTACTTTGAAATTAATACAAATGAGAAAAACGAAATTATATTTAACCCCCCCAAATAATAACATTAAAATGAAAAAGAAAAGCATTTATAAGAACACAATTTATTTACCGTTTTACAGGCAAGTGTTTAACCGAACTTTTTCAGCTGCTCACATCAGTTGCCACCGTTCTAAACAGTAAGGGCCCATTCGACCGCGTCCACTTGAAAATCCTGCGCAACTGCGCAAGCGCTTCTCTGCTACGGAGAGCCAAGAGGATCAAAGTTGTTTCTCTCATACAAACCAAGGACGTCACCGGTGCTCGCAGCCTCATCACTAATTCCCCAGTTAATTTTGCCAGTAGGTTTAGAAGAATAAAGGTATGTTAATAAAAAAGTCTAATAATAATAATAATCTAACACTGTCGTATACCTGTATATTATTACTAAGTGTCTTAGAGAAAAGCTACAATAAAACAGAATGAAAGGCGATTTTTTTTTAGCGCATACCGAATCACATTTCACATAATGGTTGAAAAAGGACGATGTTAGTAAGTTGTACAGTTTCAAGTCGAATTTATAATGAGGCACTTATAACTTGTATAATGTAATCTTTAACGAATCAACGTTGAATCGTCTTCATTACTTTTTCCCGTCCAAGTTGGGTTGAAACCTAAGTAAATCAACCACCACAGTATATTAAACATTAACGTTTCCAGTGCGCCATCTATTGTAATGCATGACAGATGGCACATCACTAACACTTCTAGTAATAAAATGCTTTGCTACACACATTTGCGATTTGTTAAAATGACAAATGCAATGCATTTTATTACTACAAATGTTTATGTCTGCAGGCCAGACCCTTCACCCTGGAGCTCCAAGTAGGGGGAACTGACTACAATGGGCAGTTCAGGTAAATGGAGTTAACTCGATTGGGCACCAGTAGAGTCTAGCTATATACACCCAAAGCGCCACCCCATTACACTATGGTTGTGATTAGAGTTGTGGGAAGGTTATCTGACCCAAATCATGCCAAGTGTACTGTCTTGTAATAGGGTGGAGGCTCCAAGTTGCTGAGATACCAGACTCCAAATGTATATACACCATCTGTTGGAATGCCACATTATTGCTACAAATGGTTGTGATGCACCATCTGTTGGAATGACAAAGACATAGCAACAGACCAATTTTATTATGGTGGATTATTAAATACTTGAACTTGTGTTGTCACCTGCAATGATATGTCTGTGTACCCTAATCTCATTTGCACAGTCAATGGCCTGAATTATTCAATAGGCTACAAGGTTTGTTAATGTGGGATTAAACATTTCTTCCCTATAGTATCTATCTATCTAAAGCAAGAAATACAAAGAAGTAGCGTTCATTGTTTTAATCCAGCAAGGTGGTAAGGCAATTATGGAATGTAATCATACACAAAAAGAACAACTACTTGAATCACAAAAGCAGAGAAGTGGTGTTGAATGGGACAGCCAGCAATGACAAAAAGATCAATATTTAAAAAACGCAGAAATGTTTTCTTACTTTAATTCAATATGCAAACATATGCAGGCATCACAAGATACTTCAACTAGTGCTGATTAAATCTGCATTTGGTTACTCTGGTGGAGCATGGGAAAGATGGCACACATTTTAAAACTCCTCAAGACACACACTGCTCACCTGCTACAAAAAAAAATCACGGCAGTATTCCACTCGAGCTGAAGGTTATGGTCATCATTTTTGTTCCCCCCAGCAAAGACACTCCCCATTACCCCCCATTTCTTGTTGGCTTTCCAAAATGGACTTTGTTGAAAGATTTTCTCAAGTGTGCTGTGGTCGTCTTGGAGGAAGCAATCAGAAAAGCACCTCATTATTGTGCTAGCCAGTCACTTGGTCTGTGGCCTTCTCATTATGTTGTAAGTGGGTCATGTACAGTCGTGGCCAAACGTTTCGAGAATGACCCACGTATTGGTTTTTACAAAGTTTGCTGCTTCAGTGTTTTTAGATCTTTTTGTCAGATCTTTCTATGGTAGACTGAAGTAGAATTACAAGCATTTCATAAGATTCAAAGGCTTTTATTGACAATTACATTAAGTTTATGCAAAGAGTCCATATTTGTAGTGTTGGCCCTTCTTTTGCAGTTCACACTGGGGTGCTGCCAATCAACTTCTGGGCCAAATCCTGACCGATGCTTGCCCCCCCCCCCCCCTTGCATAATCAATGCTTGGAGTTTGTCAGAATTGGTGGGTTTTTGTTTGTCCACCCACCTCGAGTATTGACCACAAGTTCTCAATTGGGAATTTCCTGGCCATGGACCCCCAAATCTCGATGTTTTGTTCCCCGAGCCACTTAGTTCTCACTTTTGCCTTATGGCCCGGTGCTCCATCATGCTGGCAAAGGCACTGTTGGTCACCAAGCTGTTCTTGGATGGTTGGGAGAAGTTGCTCTTGGAGGATGTTTAGGTCCCATTCTTTATGCATGGCTGTGTTCTTAGGCAAAATTGTGAGTGAGCCCACTGCCTTGGCCGAGAAACAACCCCACACATGAATGTCTCAAGATGCTTTACTGTTAGCATGACACAGGACTGATGGTAGCACTGCTCACCTTTTCTTTTTTCCGGATGCCCCAAACAATTGCAAAGGGTATTCGTCAGAGAAGATGACTTAACTCCAGCAGTCCAATCCTAGAATATCAGTCCCAGATTTTTTTTTCTTGCCTTGTTTGCTGCCCTTCTTGACACCCACCAGGTCATCGCCTCACTCCCACCTGCCTGCTGCCATTCCTGACCAAGCTCTGCACTAGTGGTACCCGCAGCTGAATCAACTTTAGTAGACTTTCCTGGGTGCCCCGAAGTCTTCTTCACCACAATTGAAGCTCTCTATTCTAACTCAGTCAGCATGACAGTGTGATGTCGACACTCCCACCCAGGTTAACGACAGGACCACTGAAGTGATGTCAGCAGATCCTTTTGTGGCAGGGCTGATATGCAGTGGAAATGGTTTATTGGGATTAAGTTCATTTTCATACGCAAAGAGGGACTCATCTGATCACTCTTCAGAACATTCTGGAGTATATGCAAATTGCCATCATAAACACTGAAGCAGCAAACTTTGTGAAAATGAATACTTGTGTCATTCTCAAAACTTTTGACCACACCTTTACTAAAGTTTGCTTAGAATATTTTAGAATACTTACCTCATGTGGTTTGTAGTGATGATAGAGAAAAAAAAATATTGTGCTTTCATAAAGAATGGAGACACTAAGTTTCTGATGGAACAGAAGTCAATGGAGACCAATCCAGCAAACAGCAGAAAAACAAAAAAACATCTCCCATTATTTAAGTCTGACAATTCACGCGTCAATTCAACCAGTTGGATGCTCACAAGGCCCAAACACGATTTTTGTTCTCTATAATATTGTTAAACAAACCTCCTGAAATTGAAATTAATCCACAAATAGGAAGGCCATTTACAACAGGATCAGACTTGTGAATGGGAAAAAAAAAAAAAAAAAGTCCTGCCGTCATTCAGTCCATTCTGTCAAGATCGCCGTAGGCTCACATTCACTTATGAAGAGTGATATCTTTTCTATCTCGCCATTAAAACAGATTTTTGTCCCCCCTCAACCATCATTACAAATGACATGGGCTAAGTAATTAGTGATTACATCTATGCCTGAAGAAGGGACCCGAGTTGCCTTGAAAGCCTGCATATTGTAATCTTTTTAGGTAGCCAATAAAAGGGGTCATTTTGCTTGACTTCTCACTACATTCATAATGGCTAACACGGTACAACACCCTAGTACTATTGGAATCTACTTAACACGAATTGCATTTCACTTTGGCATGGTTTTATCATGTCATGATGAAAAACATCAAGCAGCTGATCGAGTGTTTTGCACTATGCCATACAATTTGTGTGTCGGTTTAAAATGTAATACAAAAAGCATATTTCCTTTTCATTCCCGACAATAGACTGCGTGTCATAACTAAAAGCAAAACATATTGCATTTCACTTAGCAGCAGCTCGATTCAAGACCACACTTTAAACGTGCCAAGACTAAACATAATCAAACGACCAATCGGCATCAAACACTGGGGCATACTTTGAGTGTATTTGGGTCAGTGAACTTGAACTTCTGGCTGAGAAGACTTAAGAATTATACGTATAAATTAAAATAACTAGTATATCCAACATTTACGTGAATTTAAATTTGAAAGCAAAGGTATTTTATTTTTTGCCATTTGCAAACAGAACAATTATTCACTGTTTAAAGAGATGAGCCAATATTGAATACTACCCAGTGTATTTGGTACGATTGTTGCAGAACTAACCATACTTAGATTTCTTCCACTTAAGCCCGTCACCTGGCCATGGCTGCTGTATATTTTATATTAGGGCAGCAAGTGCTCAACAGAACACTGTTCGTCTCTTCATATGCATCTTCTACCTCCTCTTTCAGTCTTCCTCTCTGTCCAGATGCTCAGTACAACGTGTGTGTGTGTGTGTGTGTTATATCACAAATTGTTATTTGCTAGGCTTTCTTTTAGTATTAAATGTAGTATTTTACTCTGGTTTATTAATGCCTTTGTATATTTTGTATCTATCTTTTTTAATGTTCTAATTAGGAAACATCTGCTTGAATGTTACACCTGCTGTTTCTTTAGGAGACTCTGAAGTGCCTTAAGCATGGGAAAGGTGCTATATAAATAAAATGTGTTGTTATTAATAGTCCACCACTCACTCACCTTACTACTCACTACTTCAGCAAAACATCATCATGGTACAAAAGCAAGCTACATCACCTCAAAGAGATGCACTGAGGCTACAAATACTTAGATTTCAGCTAAAACCATTTCAGAATAGTTAAAATTTGTCGATTGCAAATAACGGTATGTGAAAATATTAAGAAAACACTGAGTCGTGCTTTGACAAAATTCAGATAGGATTTTAATTTACAATGACATATAGGATAAGGACTGAAGAGTAAGTGTGAAAAATATCTATTACACAACTGTACAAACATCTGTACAAAGCTCATAAAAATCGCCCTGTCTATTCACAATACAAAGGAACAAGATGATCTCTCCCAAACGTCAAACCCATCGTTTCACTGGCCAAAAGCATCAGCCAATAACAGATTTGTACCACATTGGCTTCAGATGAACTCCTGAGGATCGACAACCTGGAAATCAAATCTCCTTTAAGTATGTTTTATTGTTTTGTTTCTTAAAAACAAATGAATGCATTTTTAAAACTTTGCTCGTGTAGTGACTTAGACATTTACAGTGTTATTTTCAACGCACCAACTGGGGTATGTAAAGAGTACTGTACAACTACTGTCAGTTTAGAAAGCAAGACAGATTAGCCATGCCACACTAGTTTCTGTATTTGTTAAGAAACAGAAGAAAAACACCATGGGTAACGGTACAGCCCTGCCTCCGAGGTTACACATACAAATCACACACAGCTGCATGGAGCCTGGCCACCTAGCAGTCAGCCAACAGTAAGCATTACAATGCATGGCTAAAAAGTAAATTGGTCCATTTGTTCTTTTTTTATATAGTCTAAAATATACATGAAAGAAAATTATTTTATCAATTATGATTGTGAATTGTAAAACAATTTTTTTTTTAAATTTCAATCTGAGATGCAAATTAAGGAATACAAAGACACAGCCTATTTAATATACAGATCATAGAATATGTGCTTTCAGATGACAAAGCCGATAACTAATCCAACTCTGAAACCTACAGTGAAAACCAAAGGCACGTGGCTCAAAAGCTCACCTCACTGTAAAACAAGTTAAACTAATACGTAACTATTAAAAAGATTGTTCTTACAAATGTTGTGAGCTCTCACATGATACTCACTCTTTACCCATTTGAATCGGTAACAAACCAGTAAGAAACCCTGTCAAATCTTTCTTTTCATTATGGAGAAATTGGCAATATCAGCTATTAAAATGAAGAGTAAAGATGTTGGCTTGTACTTTGTGAACAGACGTCAGTTACATTATGTTTGAACTATAAGCTGTCCTATCCGATTCATGCATTCTTGCTTATATAAATACACATGCACACCAAAAATTGAATTTCAGGTTAACTGCAATTATCTTATTGCATTCATATTCCTCGACTCTATTCCGGTATTATTTTTATGAATAATAATCTGAAATTTCTACTTCAGTGGTTGTTTATACTGTGTAACAAAGGTTGGAAGAGTTCCATAATTA
Organism: Polypterus bichir lapradei; assembly: GCA_026402145.1. Classification (NCBI taxonomy): domain Eukaryota; kingdom Metazoa; phylum Chordata; class Cladistia; order Polypteriformes; family Polypteridae; genus Polypterus; species Polypterus bichir. The sequence goes on along the minus strand of JANRMT010062850.1, from coordinate 13,567,108 downwards.
AAATGTGGGGGGAAAAAATCACTGGTAAAACAGAAACATTTATGTGTACTTTGGTTTAATAAACTGAGTTCACTTGGCCTATTTGACCATGCATACTTTACGTTGGCACCTGTTAATTCCGATAGTAATGAATGTTTACAGAAAGCCAAACACCATAATCAAACAGGATAATGAGATGCATCTGTAAATATTAAAAAGAAAATGCAAATACCTTTTCAGCAAAAAAAAGGCCACCAACAATTGCAATTGTTTTAAAATATTTGCCAACTTTCAAAATTTGACCAAAAAAGTGAAGTCTTTCCTAGTGTAGAAAAATACATGATGACCATTTCCAGGGAACAGCATCATGTATCCGCCATGTGAAAAAAAAATCTCATATTCGGAAGATGCAAAATAGTGTTCATCCTCATAATCCTCAAACAGCTGCAACATATTTTACAAACAACATGACTGCAATTTAGACTGAAACAAAGGCATATTCTGAAATCTGAAGGCATAACACAGTTTGGCCAATGAAACTACCAGTTCTTAATATTTGGAAGATCTCATTTTGGAAACTAATAACAATTAACCCCACCCTCTGTTAAAAAATATATATATATTTATATATATAAAAAAAAAAGCATCAACTCCTACAAACCACTGCCCCCCCACTTCCCCCCCCCCCCCCCCCAGCAGAACACACATATTGTAACAAACGTCTAAATAAGCAAGGATGGTGTAGGCTTCTTTCCAGGCCAAGCCTCCTTGGCATATTTTTTCTTTTTGGGCTCGTTCAGCGTCTCAGATGAGAAGCCACTAACTACGGGAGTGGGAGTGGGATTAAGTGTAATTGCAGCTGGCACAACTGCAGGAGCAAGGTCGACATCAGGAGCAGGGTTAGGGAAAGGCAGAGGCAAACCAGCCACCATTGCTGTCCCTCCATGTGTGCTATGTGAGTGTCCTCCAGTCTCGTTGCTGGTAGGTGGCAGGTCTCCATAAAGGCTTGAATTAAAGGGAAAGTTTTGCATGCGCCGAGCCACTGCATCATCCAGTCCCAGTGTGCCGTGTCCTTCTGCCTTTTTCTTCTAAACCAAGAC
>JANRMT010062850.1:13551975-13565629 GCA_026402145.1 Polypterus bichir lapradei | reverse complement strand
TATATATATATATATATATATATATATATATACACACCTATATTCCTAAAGGTACTGAGAAACTGTCACAACTTTCAACTATCACAAAAATGATCATGTAAACAGAGACAAAGTATATAAAGTATGGTAAATGTACAAGTGTAAGGGTAACTGAATGTCTTGGGGATGCTATGATTTACTTGAAAGGCAACATTTTAATTCATATGTGCGCTGCATTGGCGGTTTCATAGTAACAAATGGAAGAGGTGTGTATATATTTTTGCCACAAATGCATTTATTTTAAAATATATATTGTTGATTGTCTGATCAGAATGTAAAAGTATCCATAAAGAAACATTATCATTATTGGGCTGCAAAAAATGTGGTTTCTCTCTAATACTGATGACAAAACAATTGTGCTACTATAAGTCGGAAAATTAAAGCTTACATTTACCAGATGCATTAGGCACAAACCCACTGTAAGACTGCTCAATGATATTTTTCTTTAGTATTTGTATCACTATAATGCATTTGAAACCAGCATCTACATAAGCTTCAACATGGAGTGTAATTAGTTAGCTGCAAATCTGTTTGCTTAAGGTCTTACACATAAGATGAGATGGGTCAATTGAGAAAGAAATTCCTGTAAAGAATTAACTTCTATTACAGATGAAACTTCTGGACTAACAAAAGCTAGTGGTGGAAAGTAACAAATCACATTTACTTTTGTTGTTGTACTTGGATAGACAATATATGGAATTGTTATTTCTAAGGCATTTTAAATGCAAATACTAAACAAATAAAACTTTTTAAGAAGTAAAAGTAATGATGCTACTTTGTTTTACGTTGTAAAATTCAAAGTTGACAGTGGCCATTTAAAATAAGACCACATACAAAAATACATTGTCACAGGTCATGATCTGAACATCTTACATAATTTCCATCCATTATCCAACCCGCTGAATCCGAACAGGGTCACGGGGGTCTGCTGGAGCCAATCCCAGCCAACACAGGGCACAAGGCAGGAACCAATCCCAGGCAGGGTGCCAACCCACCGCAGATCTTGCATAATTTAGTAAATGAAATGCAGTTTTCTCTAGCTCACTAAGTGGATGCATCTCAGCACATCACAGTGTAAGGGTCCCAGTGTATCAGCAAGGAACGAAGTATGCTCTGTAGATGGTCCCACCTTAAATCTCGTCTGCAGTGACCTTATGTTTCTGCTGCACATGTGCTACAGAAGATACCAGTGAAAAGTTTTCACTGTAGTGGTGGCAGCAACATTCTTTATATTAAACAAACAGACATTACTATATATTGTTAGTGACATTTAGAAGAGCTGTTCAGTCACAAGGACATAAGACAAGACAGCTTCATCATACTGTGTGAACTGCACCCAAAAATTGGAATTATAAGACCTCTTCCTCAAATTTAAAAAAAGCCTATAGAAGGAAGTTGATTTTCTTTTTTTTTTCTAAACTAACGGGGTGTTTAAGTGATGTTTTAATCATGTATGCTGTATTTTAATTGTACACAAAAATACTACAATATATTTTTGATAATCACATAGTTTACAAGTTAAACAATGCCAAAAAAAATTAGCAAAGATAACAAGCAATATTTTGAAAAAGATGGTCCCATTGTATATAAGGTGCATTTAATGCATACATAACTTCCTAAACGTATGTAGTGTGCATTTGTAAGTTTGTAATATCTGGCAGTACTTTTCTGTATAAGAATATGGGGGCTTTCACCACTTGAGCAAGGCTACTATGAAAATCTCTACACAAAGAATTGTAATGAGGGCATGATGTCAGTCTTTCATGGTGCATGTGACACCTAAAAACTGGACAAACAAAGGTCTTACAAAAAAAAAAAAAACCCTGAATATTGATGACACATATTCTGTATCTGTCTAAGCACATATTTCTACTGAGCAACAATTGACAAAAGAAATATTTCCAAATTAAACCTGCCTAAGTATTTTTTTTCTTTTCCAGCACTCATGGCTTTAAAGGTTAGAGACACAGTAACAATTAATTTTACTGTAGCTTGTTCATGCATGACTAATAATAAAAATATACTTTTTCATACATTTAAATCTTGTTTGGTGGAGGGAGAAAACAAGGCACTTTGTAGTTGATAAGGACGCAATTGTGTACATTGTAATTACAATGTGAAACCACCATGGCTGCTGTAGTGTTTACTTTAGTGTGAAAATAAAAATGTTTTCATATGAAATCTAGTAGAAAGCCATAAACAAACTGATGACACAGAATCCTCCTGTCATATCTGTTTAATGTGTGGAATTTTGCCGTTTAAATCAGTCAATTATTAACATTAAGTTTTGCATGTAAGGTTTTCTACCAAGTTTATTACTATCATACATGCATAAAGAGATACCATAAACATATTTAATACATGCATGGTAAGTGTGTAGTGCTTTGCTATTCACATAAGAGACCAATTAAAACACATCTATTCATATACGAAAATATAAAGGACAATGAAAAGGTATGTATAACTACCTGGGTTGATAATTTCTTCCTCATCACTGAAGGTAACCCTTGAGCTTCTCCGTTTGCGCTTTGGTCGCTGGATGTCCAAGTTACCTTCTTCAATTGTAAGTGTGGAGATCCTCTTGTTATGGGCTGTATTAAACTCTGTTAAATTCTGATACAGAAAAATTAAAGAACTTAAATTAAAATTATATCTTACAGAAACTCGCACATTTATAAACAGACTTTTTGCTTATTGTTGCTAAAATAATAAAATCAGCATATTTTTATGAAATAAGGAACTAGAAAGTTGAGTCTGTCAGGAGCTAGGCATCTTATGCAAATGTTTCTATTTAACTTTAAAATCCCAAAATTACAAGAAGAAAAATGTAAAAATTTTAAATCATTTTCATGATTAAATTGCTACAGAAGGTGAACTGAGAGATGGAGTCGGGGTAAGGGATCCACCTCCGAGGATATGCAAGTAAGGGCAGCACACTGGCAAAACGAAACCTCCGAAGAAAGTCATTCGCTTAGCCGCTAATACAGATGCGAGGTAAAAACATTGGCAAAACAGTATCCCTTTTACTTTTCCTCCTGCTGCTAATACACAAGCGATGCAGGCACATTAACATAAAGCATTTAATGTGCTATATAACTTATGACGGGGTTTGAGAAAATCTAGTAAATTAAATATTCATTTTAGGATGAAGTTTAGTTTATGATGTTCGACTTCAATCTTGACATAAACGGCGAGAATAAAGTAGATATGTCGAGAATAATGTCAACATGTCGTCACACTATTACACAGTACCCAGGTACATTACACTGTATTGAAAAAAAAATAAAACAAGTACAATTTGGCTTGCAGTATTATCCAGTAGTATAGAAACGGTATTCACACATTTGAACATAAAAGGTCCACATCCGACCATTTAAAACGAAAGTATCTCCAGGCAAAGGACGGGACTCCTTTTTTTTGGCAAAAGTTCTTCTGTGTCATCATGTTCAACTTTATCGTCAGCTACAGCTTCAGTTTCTGAATGTTTTCCGTCCATTTTCATCCCGCAATACATATACTACCGCATGTACTTCGTTGCATGCCTATTTAGCTGAGTAGCAGTGAAAAAGAGCCCCCACGCAACAACTCCACTAATGCATGTGATTAGCGGTGTAATCGTAAAAAAGGTCCCCCCTTGAACAGTTTCCCCGCTGCGCCATGTTCCAAACATCATTTAGGCAATTTAAACCGGTGTTGCGGTATAAGAAAAATCCATATCATAACAAAAATAAAAAACGGTTTTCGGTATGAACCGGTATACCACCCAGCACTAGCCCAGAGTAGTTCCTTTCAATTACCTGACATTTCTACATTTCAATTTTTTTTTCCTGATGATTTCAACAGTTTCTAGGAACCCCCGGGCTTACACAGCTAGTTTATACTAATAAAAGTCAAAACAAGACAGATGTAACCAGGTATAGGAGGTAGGTTGGTATGAAATGTTGGAGTTGCTACTAGTATGATTTATATCATTAACTCTAAGGACATTTCTTTAGGCCCCAAACAGAGTATGTGATACTGCTAACCAGCATTTGTTGCAGCAGTGATTTTTACTGGTGAACATTAAAAACAATTGGATAACGGGGCTGTTGGGAGAACAGGTAAATAGCTGTGGTTACAAGGTTCAAAGTAAAAGTGATTAAGAAGGAATAAGATTTAGTTAACAGTAGTGCAGGAGCTGTTTTGCTAGGTAGTAACAATCAAATGTTTAATCACAACTATAATAAAAAGACAACTAAGAAGGACAAATACAACTGACTGCCAGTTCTGGTTTAAATACAACAATAAGTAATTTCACACCAGGAGTGTAAGTGAGCTACATTTAAGGACATTATGGACATTCAAAAAGTATTACAACATCTGTTTCAAGCTGGTGCAATTTTTGGGACCTTTTAACAAGACATACTGTGGGAAAATAATTTAACATTAAAAAAGATGCCTTCTATGAAAAACACAAAAAACTTTGCTACTGGCATAGGCACTAAACATGTAAAATGTCACTCCTGTCAGTTTATTTCTATTAGTTTTATTAAGTTCCCTTTAAGACACTTAGTCTTTGCCTAACAAGTTCATTACACTTAAATTACAATAAATGAACATAATAAAAGATATCTGACCTCTAGTTCTGTCTCCTCCTCTGGAAGTCCCAGTAGTCCTTTTAGTTCTTCATCATCACCTGACTTGGCATCCCCAGAAGTGGAGCTTGGCTGAGTTTGTGGCTTCTCTCTTAAAGTATATACACGTGTGGATGCTCCAAATGAGACTGTTGAGTCAATAGGTACCTGTTGAGGTTTATGAGGTTCTAAGCGAATGTGACCCAGAAATGTTCCATGAGCTGTAAGATATAAAAAGTAAAACTAATATAGATTTCAGTAACAGGGACATGCAAATATTATGCAGTTTTAAGTTATAATAGTTCTTTTTATCTCGATAAACAAAGTACTGTAAAACTATAAAATTATCTTCCGATTCATGCAAGCATCCTGCATTTATTTAGTTAACCCAATGAATTGCAATGATGATAAAATCATCTCACAGTCGTTTTTACATGAACATGATATACATGTTTATAAAGAATGAGGCTACTGCCGTGCATATTCTAAACATGGCAAATAAATACATTTCCCAGAAAGTTTAATGGCATGTACTATAACAGTTTTCTCTGTCAACTATGTATGTGTAATCTATTCTCCCAAAGTACAAGGACATCTTCACCTGAAATTTGAATCTTTCTTGCAAAACACCACATTTTTGCTATCAGGCAAGCAAAAATTTCTGAAGCAAATTTCTTGCATTGTATGAAATACTTTTTAATTACTTACTGCTGTTGAGGTCAATGAGGAATACTCTCTTTAAATGTTTATGGTATACCAGAGCTGCATGAACTCTAGAACATGACTGGTGGTCTATGGTGAAGTCACAGATGTCAGGATTTCTTCCAAACAAGTAATACTTCTTTTCATCAATGATGAGTTTCTAAAATTATATTCAACATACAAGAAAATGGTATTTTACTAAAAGAACACAACCTATATGCATAAACCATACTTTGAATTAATTTCAGGGAATAAAGGCTTTGTTATATGTCATCTTTTAGAAACATGGTTAAAGGAAAAAAACTCCAAAGTTAGAACAGAGACGTGACTTAAACTAATTATATTTGAACTTTTGTACCAAGGGCAGCAGCTTCATTTTGTAACATCTTTTATAGAGGAATAAAACAATTCATACTGAGATTTACCATTGCCAGTGTGTTAGATCATTTCTGCTCAATTATACATGGTTAAAAGCATAATAAGTGAAACTAAAACCTCAGCAATGTATTAAAAAAAAGCAAATGTCATCTTAAATTTTCTACAGTTAATAAAAGAAAATACAGACATGTTTAAAAGATGAAACACTGCCAGAGCTAAATACGTAGATTTGTTCAAAGTGTAACGGATTAAATGATGAAGTTAGTAATTACCATTGCCTTACCCTGTGTACTGAAATTATTTAATGCTATTATATCTAAACTATACTGTCTAAGGTATGAAAGAATTTAATTTTGATCTTCTGCACTACAGTACAACAGAACATAGAGGATATACAGCACACTGCAGATATTATAGTTACATTCCGTGAATGACCACCTTTGGGCCCTTGAATGTCAAGCCTACATTAAGGAGAACTCTGCCAGTTTTTTTCTGTATGCACTTGTTAAGCTGCTTCAAAACTCAACTGAAGAGAGAACCTCTGAACATACAATTTGCAAGGTCACCAATATAAACATCCTTGGTAGTTTGTGGTTAAAACTGATTAATTTCAGCTGCACCATATCTTTTATACTGCTCGTCTGTTATCATTCCATTCTCATCCTGGATGGCTTATAATGGCAAAACAACTGATCTGTTCTGCAGGAAAAAGAATTCTTGGTTGATCACTGAAGGTCCACTGTTCTATTGGCGTGTTTACATTCACATAACATCAAATGTGCTTAGGTAAATGGCACGCGTCATTAGTCTACAGAACGTAAAATTCTTACTGATAGTATAAATATGAACAGCAATAAAAACCTGTGATGTGCCTGTGACGTGGTTTACAATACATCTACATTTAACTCTGGATGACTGTCGCTTTTTAAGTCATCGCAACAACTCACAAACTTTAGCATCCTGAAGGTGTGCATGTTAGGTTGCTTTTGGTGGAGCGTCTTAAGTGTGTGAGCACGCCCTGTCACAGACTGGCATCCCTTCTGGGTTGATTCCTGCTTTGCACGCAAAGTGGCTCCTTCTGACCCAACACTGTATTACAACATAAAAATGGATGGTTGTATTTTAAACTCAGCTACTTCATCAATTTCTGGCTATTTTCCTATTTTGGCATCTTCTGATCCAATTCAAACACAAACCAAAGGGAAAATAACAGGTCTGTTATAGCTAACTTTATGAATGATACAGTTTTAATCAATACTGTATGTCTCTCAGTGTGGATAAAGGAATTTACGTGTTTCACACAAAAGAAATGCTTCACTGCTAACACTTTCTTAAAATCACCCGACATAAAATTGAAACTGTAAAGAGGAAACAAAAAACAAAACCTACCAAATCTATTGTAATCTACCGATTACAATTAATACACACAACTAGGAAGTATTGGCCAAAATAAAAGTAAACTGCTGTATTTCAATGAGGAACAAAAGGACTGCGAACAATAATGTAACCTAAAATTAGGGCTGCAACAACAGATTGATGTGGTCAGTCATAATCAAATTCTCTATTTAATTAGTTGCCTTATTACGTATTGTTTATATCACTTCATTAACAAAAACTAACAATCTCATTTTGATACATGTCGGAGATGAATGATGCAAATAAGGTGGAAGGTCAGTGTGTGGAGTAGTTTAAATTTCACACGTGGTTTAAAAAAAAAAAAAAAATCTCTTCAAAGATCTGTAAAAATGAACTCAGTTGGTACAGGAGCACAACTGTGAGCATCTGAAAAGAAAACATATTCACACTTTGAGGATATGCCTGAAGCACTCTCAATGTTGCTTTCTTCTGTTTCTAATGACAGTTCAAAGTCACCATCCGACAGTGCAGTATCTGAGTCATCAACAATATGCAAAATTTCCTTTGCAGTGCATTTCTTTTGATGACAGCAAGGTTGAGTCAGTTCATCTCATAGTCTTTGCTGCAGTCTAGCAGATAAAAAAAATCAAACAATACACTATGGGCATATTTTATTGACACAATGGTTTCTGCCTTCTACCCCACTGAGGTCGATAACAGCCTTGAAAGTGGCAAACTAGACTTTACAATTAGTAATATGACTAACTGCTATGAACTTTTTGGCAAATGTATTTTTACAGCTCACTTGTACTGTTCATATGAAGAACAACATTGTGCAAAGAATATAACTTTTTCATTTTCTTTTCTGCAAAACATTACTTTTTTTTAAATCCTAATTATTTAATGAATCCAAATAATTAAATCAGCCACATGATTAGCAAAATACTTAGTAGTGTGAACGTAGCCTAACATGTTCAAATGAAAAACAATCGCCGTCCACACTATTCTCTCATAGTGCTTCTCAACTCTGAAATTCTCTTCCCTCTCATATCCATCAACTAGACCCAATAACACATTTTTAAAACTGCCCTCAAAACTTATCTTTTCAAACTGGCGTAACAATATGCATTTAACACTGCTACTTAATTTAACACTGAATTTAATCTTGCTACTACCTCTGTACCTCATTGCTATTTAATTTTATTGTCCTCTTTATTTTTATATTTTATTAATGTTGTTTGATTTCATTGTAAGGTGACCTTGAGTGTTAAAGGCGCTTATTAAATAAAATGTATCATTATTATTACTATTGTTTTTACATCCTTTAGAAAAGTATCTCTGCCCACGCTACAAAACTGAAAATGATTCAGACATAGCCATTTCCTTACACAGGGTATGTATGCTTTGGCTGGAAGAGTCCTCTGTGAAGGATTGGTTACAATGCCAGCCACACATTATATTAAATTTGTAAATCTGTGTTTTTTTATGCATGTATGCAGCCTTCAAACTGTACAAAATTCCATTTAAATGCATGCAGGTAAGCAAGACAAGCACCATGCAAAACTCCCCTATGTCCGGAATAATGTTTTTCTTCCATGAAGAATGGCCTATCAAGGAATGAGACATTGTAATGAGCAGGATCCAATCATAGAAGGGCTACGAAATAAGTATGAGCCAGAGAAAACACGGTATTTTTCAATACTCCACATTGCACTCTGGGGTAGTTAGGACAGAAGGCAAAAATGGACATTAATATCTGCATTTGTAAACAAAAATGTATTAGTGTGGCTGTAGCCCTAGTTGCAGCCCTATCAAGTCTGAAGTAGCAAAATGTAAATTATATCTACCAATATGTTTGCCTAATCAGAGACCACAAGTGATACATTTTGAAAACATTCACTAATGGGATCAAATAATTATAACAAGAGAACCAACAGTGCTATTCTCACAACTGTCAGAATACTTCCAAAACACAATGAGTACTCCCACTCAGTACTAAGAGAGCACTGTAGGTTATTTTACAATCCTAGCACTCTAACAAATAGGCCAAGTACATTTTGAACCTCAAACTTGTACTTCTGAAATTACTACATCCTCCCTTAATTCTGATGCACACTTTACACATATGAGCAAAAGGTTAGGGTGGAAAAGGTTCAAGTTGCTTTTTTCCTCATCACTAAAGGGTAGCATACAGAGAGTGGAAAGTGTCAGTTTAGATCAGTGGTCTCCAACTCCAGTCCTGTAGAGCTACTGCGGCTGCAGGTTTTCATTCTAACCCTTTTCTTAATTAGTGACCAGCTTTTGCTGCTAATTAATGCTTTACCTTAATTTTAATTGATACACAACGTAACACTTAGGCCCCTTAATTATTTCTTTTTTCCTTAATTTGCAACCAAACAATATTAAGACACAAAATAAACTAACACATAAACAACCACCTGCGTCCATCGCACCATAACTGAAAATAAAGAAAGATGAAGGCCTCAGTAATGTTGATCTGCTCAGGTCCACAAAACATTTTGACAGCGCTCTTAAAAAAGAAAATCAACAGTTTTGGAAATGTCAGCCATGGCAGAATAAGCACCATGGAATTAAATAATGGATTTAATTAGCAACGAAAATTGGCTTCAAGTTAAGAAACCGAATGAAGTGAAGTTGGTTGGATTTTGAGGCCCCAACTTAATTGGTCATCTGTTGGCTCACTTCACATCAAATTTATGTTTAGGTGCCGTTTAAGCAAAAAATAATCAATTCAGCAGTCAGTCTCAAGAAAAGTCAATTAAAATAAAGGGAAATAGTTAATTAGCACTAAAAACTGGTCACTAATTAAGAAAAGAGAATGAAAACTTGCAGCCACAGTAGCTCTCCAGGACTGGAGTTGGAGACCCCTGGTTTAGATGTTATTTGCCATCACTTAAAATAAAAAAAAATCCCCACACTTGCAGTTTGAATAGTGTCAAAATCAACCATGTTCACAAGATAACCTGTGCAAATAATTAAACAAATGATAAAATACTAAGTTTTAAAACACATAATTATTTAAACTACTGAAAATTATTCATTCATAGAGATCAGACAATTTCAAATACTCCTTAAAAAGATGTGCTTTTAGCTATTGCTTTTATGCCACATTGTCACTTGTGCCTAGAAAAAAATTTAAAAAATCTGAATTCTTACTCCACATAAATTATATTTCTAACTTCTGTATAAAGAGGATGTTGCACCAATGTGCCTCTGAGTTATAACCCAGGATGTCACTTCACACACTGAGCTTAAATCTCATGGCTATTTTTAATATAGCACTTGCAAAACCCAACAATCACAGAGTGCTTCTCAGTTGAAAATGTAACTAAGGAGCAGACTGTCAGGTTCGTATCCTAGTGCAGACATGTAGATCATGAACTCAGTTAACTATTACAAGAAGAATTTTGATTTCATTTCACTTTTCACCAATGCAACACAAATGCTGCATAACCCAAAAATATCCTTTGAACTGAATCTTGTTTTATCCGCTAAGGAGAGAAAAAAACAAAAAAAAAAAAAAAAACAGATATGTCAGAGTAGTTTACTTATGCGTGCCTGTCAATCAACATACAAGATTTCATAATAAATTTGAAACTGTTGTTAACCTTTAGTTCATGCCATCTATTGCTGATATAGCACAATTATGTGCTATTATGATATCATGGGTGAGTTTCCATCTCTCTGCAATAGTCTCTCTAGAGCTACTAAGTGCAGCCACCAACAGGCAATGCATTATTTCACCCAGGGAAAAACAATCTAAATTGGACAAGAGACTGATGGAAAAGACAGAGACTATGGATTATCAGTTTTTCCAAAGTAAAATTAAAGTAAATCATAGCCTACAGTATTTATTTAGTAAAATGTCACATATGAGCCATCTAATATGAGAGATGCAATGTTGTAACAGCTTACTTTCTATGACTAAACTTCTGTGAAGTTAAGAAAGACTATGTTAACTTCAGAATTACAAGATACACTATGTAGCTATCTTTCTAGATGTTAGTCTTTCCACAATTTCTTACTTTATGATTCTTTACTGAATTTTTAAGCATTTTAGAAAATATTAGCATGAAATGAACTTTTTGCTGATCAATCAGGAGAACAAAGAATCCATTTTTGGAAGGTATTTTGGATTCTTTAAGCTGTGATGCACCGTTTAAAATGTCTACCGTTTGTGGTACATTATGCTTTGGCAAATCCCTTCATGAACCCTCACATGGGGGAAAAAAAGGAATCTAAGATAAATCACTTCAAGCACTAATAAACAGACTAATTTGCACAAAAAAAGCTGCCCAAGTGTCTAAAATGGAAACAAATGCTGGTCCCACCTGCAAAATAAACAGTATATGGAATATCATACTATTTTGATTTATTGCATATTTTAAAAAGTGTCATTTAAGAATGTTCTATTAAATGAGCAATACAATACTGAAGTTCCTGTATAATGCTAAGTGACATGCTGCCACACAAATTAGGCTATACCATAACATGCCTTAAAAATCCATGAAAACACACAATGCAACCAAGATAAAGAGATGAGCATCTATGAAGGAATGAAATTCTAGTTACTGCTTGCAAGAATTAATCTAGTCAATATTTACATCAAGTTTTGAAGGACTTAAGAATTAACTAACCAAGGAAAGAGGAAAAAAAACATTTTCCCACATTAACTTTTGATTATTGTATAAGATGGAAACTTTACAACCTTTTCCCCTGATATAAAATTTAATGAATTCTTTTAATACATATGTACAGTGATGCCTTAAAGTCTGAAAACATCTTTTCCTGTGTTACATCTTTAAAGAATCATACGCTTTACAGGAATTCTTCAGTTCAATAAATTTAAGAAATATGCATTTTACATGTATTAGGTAAAGCATAATTAAGAGAACACTAAACTGATTCCTCTGTACCAAAGTAAACTAGTTTCAGTAAGCTGTGGTACATCCTTTAGCAACTACAAATATAAGCGAATGACTTACTAATAAAGTCTGTCTTATTTGGCAGTTCTTCCTAGTAAGACTGATTTAACTATTTCAGATTTGCCTGGTGACTTGTATTAACAATCCATCAAAATATTTCCCTTTTTTTTTAGTGGTTCTATAATGTTTGTGATAATTTTCAACTCAACTTTTAATTCACAGTTGGAGGGTGTGCCATTTTTTCCTCTCAACAATATTTTAGAATTACCCTAAATTCCTAGTTCAACCAACCTTGGTTTATGTCCCGAATTGGTCTTTGTAATAGGATTACTACCCACCCCTCTACAAATTAATAAGATGTATGACTTCTGTAACAAAAACAAAAAAGGAAATTGCAAAAATACATTGACCTGTCACCCTCTACATTCCCCATTAAAGTGGCATCTGCATTCAATGTACTGATTGTTCAAAAGATACAATACTTACATTTATTAAGCACGTTAACATTTGGTATCATCTTACCCAGAACTGACATGAATAACTATAACTGAAGAGAACACTGTACCATAATTTTAACTCTAAAATGACCATACAACACTTGCAAAGAAACAACACATTTTGCATGTTCATAAACACTTAAAACTTAATATATAATGGTTTCACTATATAAATGAAAACAACTATATTTACTATATATGACTTCAAGGATTACAAAAAGCTGAACACTACTGACTTTCAAGAAATGACGACAATTACATTAGAAAACAATACAGGAAAGGAAACTACAAAAGGTTAATGTCAATGGAAAATCGACAGTTATAATAGGATCATTAACCTTTTAGGATCAAGGAAAATATCTATTTACCACATCTCTTCATGTTCTACCTCTAATAAAGTATTAAAAAATGAAAAAAAAAAAAAACTCAGTTTAGAATCACTGGCATGCAGAGCCAAATTTCCACATTTGCACAGAATGGCCACTTTATTGTGCACACTGCCCTAATAGCAAATAGCTACCTTGTGTCCTTAAAACAATCTGAATCCATGCAGTTGTTCCACACAGACAGGTAAGCCTATGCCTACTCCAACACTTTCCCATATCTGCTGCAGATTCCTTACCCAAACAACTTGTTCAACGACATCCCAACGATATTTGATTTCATAGTTGTCAGTTCTTTAAAGGGGAATTCGTTGGCATGTTTCTGGGAGTATTCCAAGTATTTTCTGTTCTTGTGCCAAAACAGGCTTCTCATTAACACCACATTATCGAACTGATGACACACATCATGAAAAACCACGGATACACAGCATTACAAACATAACCTGGCTCTCCCAGTAATGCAAACCATTTTTTTCCCCCTTCAGTTCCTTTATAATACTGTGATGTTAACTGACCGCCTAAGCAGCTATACTCAATTAAGTGGCCACTCACTGTACACTTGGCTCGTGGGCACACAGGATATTAAAAATGTATTTCTTGTTTCCAAATCCCACATTAAGTCAAACATAAGTCCTTGTTTAATGTTATCCAAGTTAATATTGTTTCAGTTTAATATTACTACTTTATGTAAGATACTTCAATACAGGTGCTGGTCATAAAATTAGAATATCATGACAAAG
>JANRMT010062850.1:13531342-13551575 GCA_026402145.1 Polypterus bichir lapradei | reverse complement strand
TGAAATACATCAGTCTGTGTGTAATGAATGAATCTAATATACAAGTTTCACTTTTTGGATAGAATTACTGAAATAAATCAACTTTGTCATGATATTCTAATTTTATGACCAGCACCTGTATATTACTGAGAAATGCTGGAATCACTTACTGTCTGTAAACCTTCAATTTAATTAAAAGCTTTTTGCCGATTATGCGATTAACAATAAGTCTCAGGTGCAGTCAAGAGTAAAGAAGTAAAAGGTATGGAAGTATTTTAGCATCAAATCAACCAGTAAACCAGAATGTGAGCATAACAACTTCACACTGCACAAAAGCATGGCACACCAGCTTTCAGTTTAATAAAATGTTTACATAGTTTAAAGCATTAATCATTCATTTATTTTCAGATAGCTTCTAATATCTTACATTTGCACATTTGCCAGGAAAGCATTATGAATTTGAAACTTACATTAAGAAGGAAATCAAAATTAAACCTATTAATACTTTCAGAAGAAGACTTATTTTAATTAGGACAGCATATGCACAACTTACAAAAGATGGCCCTGGAGGGGCAGATCAAGACTAATGCACTTTTTTTTTTTTAACAATTCAACATGTGTTATTTACAGTAACATAATATTTAGTTCAACTTACTGTCACTGTATATTACAATGCAATAAAAAGTATTTCTTGCTAGTGCTTCTTGGGCAAAAACATGAAAAATGCAGCACTAATGCAATACCCAGTACAGTATGGCAAGAAGGCGGGTAAAAAAATCACTAAACAAAGCATTGCATATGCAAACATACAAATGTATTGAACGAAAAGGTATAATCTATATTAGTAAAAGAAACAGTGTCAATGCAGCAAAACAAGTAACTCTGCTGCAAAACAGTCAATAACACCAAATTGGTAGCACAGATGCTTACACAGTAGAGTCTTTGGTCATAGATCCATCTGTGAGAGAGCAGCTTAATGTCCCAGAGGTGGGGGGAAAAAAAAAGAGACTTTTACAAGTGTGGTAGAAAAGCACAGAATGTTTTGTCGCTTTGATGTGTTCAGCCAGATAAGGATTGCACATACATAAGTTAGTAATTAGCATTCCTGCAATCCTATACCCCAGTACTGACATATACGTATGGGGGTTGAGAGGAGGAGGATGGGGGAATATATTGATGGATTACTTTATTTCTTGTAGATGTCCACTTATTGAAGTTTAACTGCTTTATTGCTGTATGTCACAAAGACATCACAATTTTACAGATTTTTTTTTTTTTTTTTTAAATACTATGCCATTAGTAATCAGAAATATTTTCTCGGTCTTCATTAATTCACAAGTAATGATCACACTAACCTAACTATCCAAGCTTAAATAATTCCACACATAAAATTTAGTAACATTAAACATACTACTTTCATAAAATTCTAATTTTTACTGATTTGCTTTCTTGTTTTAAAAATGCCTTGTTGTGATATTAGCAAACACAACGTTACTGTCACATATTGTATTATCGCAATCCCAGATATGTAATATGGCAATGAATTCTTCACAGCTCCAAGGATCCTTTCTCAATTCTGCACCTGGTCCCTCTCATCATGGACTTTGCAAGTGTGTTTTGTGTTTGCACCAGGTGATCGGACACACAGCTTCAGGGAACCTGCTCAATTTTGGACTAGTTCACTATCTGTTGAGTAACTGCATTTCTTGTGGGCTTCACCAGGTGCTCTGGTTTCCTTCCACAAGCAAAAATATGCATCTTGAGTTAAATTTGGAAGGGTAGGCATGAGTGTGCTCTGCAATGGATTAACTGCTCATAGGTCACTGCATTAGTATTCACACATGCAGAATACTATATAAAAAAATGTACTTTCCAGGTACCAAATGGATGTATTGCTTGAAGGACACCATGTGAGCTTGGTAGGGCAGGTTATTCAGATTATTATGGAGCATGAAACACTGTAGTTGATACCATTAGGATAAACACAAGTATGCTAGTTCTAGAAACACATTACACTATATATATTTGACAGCATAATAAAAATTTGGTATGCTGTACATAAGCCTCTTAATTACGACCATGTAAGACTATACACTGAACCACTATTAACCAGTTTCATTACATTAAAGAAAAAAAAAACTGCAGTGCTGAAATTCATGAGAACTGTAATGCTTGATAAGTCTTTTTACATATTGCTCCTCAAGTACTCATGCTTCCTCCTAGCAATTAAGCAAACAATGCCAAATTCAATTAGAATTTGTAGGATGTTCCTAAGTAAATATTTAAAAGCAGGTATTGATTATTTGAAGGTTGTGTGGTCATGCAACACAATTTAAAATGTGTTCTATAACAATGCATCATTGTTAGGTATCTCTGTGAAAATAAACTTCACTCTGCCTTGTTTCAGTTTGCAATAGAGGTTTTCAGAATACTCTGGCACCATTAAGCAAGGACTCTTGAACTGAATACACATACAGTATACAAGGAACGTTGTCACAAAGAAAATTACGTAAGGCAAAACAATTGGGTTAACATTACAAAACAGTGAAGAGATGCAACTGATTTCCAACAGGTTTGAATGTAATCTGCTAGCTCTCTGGACTATCTGGATTACTTTGGACCAACAAAGCCTTCCTGAACTGTTCTCTAAACAAGCAGTGACCCCAGTGTATATAACAAGTTAGTTATTAACCCCTATGCCCTTACCTTGCAGGTCACGATCATCTTACCTCTACAAGCTTGTCTCCTTTCACAACATCCAGATGAAGACCTGGTGGTGGTTTGCCTGCCCTAAAAACAGATCATCGTCCATCAGTCTCAAAAACGCATTTGGTGAAAGCTTGATTGAATTATTTTAGAGTAACTAAGAGTATACCTAACATATCACATTTAAAAAAGGTTACACATTTCATATATAATACTGGTCAGGCTTAAATTAAGTACAGTACTGGAAAACACACAAACATTTAATAACATTAAAGTTCATTAGTTAGTGTGTTAGCAAACATTGTAGAAATGCAATTAAAATATGTCACAAACATCACTCCAAAAGCTCAATGCATCTCATACATGCAAATATGAAAAACTAAAACAGTGTGCATGCCAATACCGTGCACAGTTTATTTTCCCACCGTTCATCCTGTGAGTTAAGCACTGAAGGCATGCACCCTGTCTTAACCTGGAGAACCAGCCAAAAAGCGCGTGATTTCTGAGCTCTCAAAAATAAGATTCTCACTTCAACATTATGACAAATTTCAAATTAAATCTGAAATGTTTATTTTGAGTGTGTTCACCCTGTGATTGACTGGCGCACTAATCCTGGGATTGACTCCTGCTTCCCCACAGCCCTGCTTAGGATAATCAGGTTTTGAAAAATAAATCAATAAATAAAATACTCTCCACAATTCACTCCACAGGGACGTCATTGTCAATATGAATGATGATCTTATGGCAGTGTGCGCCACGGAAACAGCGAGCTAGCATGCCATTATCACTCCTTACCACATGGCCCACTATGGGCACAGATTTAAAAAAAAAAAAAAAAGGCTTTTCTTTATTTGTAAGGCTATGTTAATCCAGCATAATTAGTGATATAGATGTTACTAAAAACACATCAGAAAACAAAAACATATCCAACCTCAATGTGCTGGTTACATATGGCACAACAATTCTGAACGTGAATGCAAAGAGAGAAATGAAAATGAATTTAAAACATAAAAAAATTAAAGTTTGCACTAGCTGGTATACACACAAAAAGAGAACCTCAAAGCTGAAGACAAGAAAATCAAAAAAAGAGAACTACAGAATCTCTAAACAAAATGGAGCATCCGCCAGGATTTCTTTTTAATTTTGGTACACTTTACATCCTGCCTGAAGAAGGGGCCTGAGCTGCCTCGAAAGCTTGCATATTGCAATCTTTTTAGTTAGCCAATAAAAGATGTCATTTTACTTGACTTCTAATTACATCCATAATGGCTAACACGGTACAACACCCTAGTACTATTTTGGTACACTAAATGGAACTTTAAAGATCTCCATTTCCCCACTGCCAAGGCAGCGACATTCATGTCTCTGGTGACTAATCCTATGAAGTCAGTAGACGGATTGGGACAGCATGGTGTCACGAGGTCACTGGAAAGGGGAATGTGGTGCTCCCGATATCTCAGCAAAAGAACAAAGAACCAAGTTTTTAAGAATCCTGGTGCTTCCTGTCTTGCTGTATGATTACAACACATTGACGCTATCCAGTGAGCCGAGATGAAGACTGGACCCCCAAAGGAATTGAACTGCATCTCTTCAGAGAATCCTTGGGTAACAAAGGTTTGACTTTGTGTCAAATGAGCGGTTGCTAACAGAGTCCCGAATGAGGCACATTACTTGCATTGTAAAGAAGCGTAACTACGGCCATGTGGTGTGATTACCCAAGGGTGATCCAGGTCGAAGGATCCAAGTGGCTGGAGCAGGCCAAGGGGACACCCACATAACACCTGGCTATGGCAGATAAATGGTCATTTCCAGAGGGTGGGACTGGATCGCATGTCTACCTTGGGGGGGTTGCCAACCGGGATCCTGAGGTGTTTCATCATGTGGAGGTGTGGCAATGCACTGTACCAGTGCATGCTCCCCAACCTGACCTGCAATTCCCCACCTGCAAATGTGCATGATGGCTAAGATGGAAATGTTGCACAGTCTGCCAGCCTCTTCAAGTCTGAAACACTGCAATCTCCAATGCAGTACCATTAGCCAGTACATGATTAATCTTTTATTTATATATATATATATATATATATATATATAAAAGCCAATACCACTGACTCACTCATCACGAAATCTCCCAAACCATGAGGACTTGAAATTTGGAATGTAGGTTACCCTTGGCCCAAAGGTGCTCGCTAAGAAATGGTTTTAAAACTTTCATGGTCAAAGCGCATTCTGCCTGTATGTCTGTCCGCTTTTCATGACAGAATTACTTAACAGATTTAGATCTGGTTGTTTTCTATATTTTGCTTGAACTTTCCAGTTGATTATGTGACTTCTCCCATCACGCTAAGTACCATAGCTTGCTTGCGGTACCGACTTTTTCAAATCCAAGATAGTGGCTGTGGGCCGAGAGCAGGGGGGAGGTGGGGCCTTCCTCATTCACATGCCAGCCTCGCCACGTGTTGGAGTGCACCTTGCCTCCGCTTAGCTATAGCAATACCTGTTTATTCAAAAGACATTATCATCTACAGATTGTTAAGGAGTAACGTTTGATGTTTTTGAGAGAGAGAGAGAGATCAGAGCTGTTTTACAGGGTAGCTGCTGATTGTCAGAGATATTACGGCCATGTGCTTTCCTCCCCACACGGGAAACGCTCTCCTGTCAGAGCTGAACATGATCAGATACAGTGCCAACATCTATTGATTTTTAAAGTTGGTTCTGTTTCACTATGTGGGCGCAGCCACGGGGTACAGCTAGTGCTGAATAAGTAGCTTATGAGCACACTGAAACATAAATACAGTAGTCATTTTTTACCCCTCAAAAGTACATTTTTTTCTTGTAAAGAAATACTCCAACCACAAGAAAAATTTTTTACTTACCCTATATATTTTATAGTGGTGACCAAGAAAAACTGTGATACAATTAACATGATCTTTTTTTTCCCCATGAACATTTTTCACATCGCTTGCCATTCTACAGCTTTGTTCACTATTGCCTTGTATCATAAACTTTTTTTTTCTCCACTATGTATGAAAATGTAATGTTCATTTTTTTTTTCTCAAGCCACCACTGCAAAGTACATGGAGCAAATAATGCATAAAATAAATTTATATATATATATATATTTTATATAATGTTTTGTGTAGTATTCCTTTAACAACTGTAGAATATCTAAAGAAGATGTAGCCTAAGCCAGGATTTTTTAATTTTGGCAAACTAAAATGTAAAGACAGGCAGCTTTCCTACAAATGTCGAAGTGCACAACGGCTGCGATGAAGATGTGGCACAATCTCACTGTCAACCTCATCAAGTCTGAAACAAAAAAAAAATGTCCAAGTCGGGGACATCAGCAAATACATGCTTAATGCCATGTAAATATGTGAATAAGCACAAGTAGTTTTTGAGGACAAAGAAACATAAATGCATTCTTGTACTATAGATGTATAAGATGTATGCATATTTTAAAGGCAGCAATGCCCACAGTCAATATCTGTCCCCAAGTGTACCTTTGCATGATTTTTTCTCTTAACTTCTGAAGGAAAATTTAACTTGCTCACAACTGAAACCGAAAGCCCCTGTTGAAAGGAAGACCCTTTTTCTGGCTCCTAATTATACAGAAGTTGCCCATCACAGAATCAAATACAAACTACTTACCATTATAGCACAAATGTATGCATAACTAAAGAAAATGTGCACTCCGCATGTGTATACACTATGTATAAAAAGATTTGCTCATCCTAACGCCAGTTAAGGTTTCCAATGCCTAATATGATCAAAGGACTGAAATCGCATGCCTCAAAAATAAAGTACAACACTAACACCTCTAGTGCAACGATGGCTGCAAGTTTTCGGTATAATTACCCATTCAAGCTCACAAATGTATTCTTCTTTCTATTGCCTTGTTTGCATCTTGATTGCAATGTGCGTTGTATTGCACCTTGAAATAACTTAAATTCCAGTGGGCCAAAGATAGATTTTCTCAGCAAGTTAATTGCTCTATATCTTATAATATAAAGAGAACATGTTGAGCAGTTAATTGCTTATACGCCACACTAGGACAGGTTTACTATACACGTTACTTTAAAGGTAAGATACAAAGTAAATATACTCAAATAAAATAAGGCTAATCTCGGAATCAGAGAAACTACAAGTTTAAGCGAGCAGGGAGCTCGAGTATGGGCCTGATGTACTTTCGATATGGACATCTGCTGTACAGCCTACGTGCGGATCTCCGAGTCTAAGTATCTTGCCTCTAAAAGAATAACACGGATAATTTTTCGTCATAAATAATAGAACACATACGGCAACGTGAGAGAGCAAATGCATCACCCCCTTTAATGCACAGTTCATTCTTACGCCGCTGAAAAAAAACAACCTAGAGTAGGATGAAAAGAGTAAATAAGAGAAAGCAGATTTGGAAAAATGAAAGGTACGCGACGGTTCAGCATGCACGCATTATAGCAACTGTCGTCGGGCTCTTCAATTCCATAAGAAATTCAAGGGAACGAAATCCTTAAAGCACGCTTCTGTTGCAGAGAAAACACAGCCATAGATTCAACTCGAACCGCCACGACCCATCTAACGCTTGAAGCTGGAGAGACACGAATCACTCTGCTAAATACCTATACGTGCTTCTGAACGCCAGTCGCAAGGAACGATCTCTTTTCCCCAGCCCACCCTTGCATTTTCCCCCGTTTGCAATAATTCTCACCATGTCGGACAGTCAAATATAGGTGCAGTAGCTCCCTGGTTGGCAGCCATTTTGCTTGGACCCCCATTCACCCGCTCTGTCGTTCTCTAGTAATCATGGGATTGTGGAAGACTAGCGCCCGTCTCACACTAGTGCGCAGGCGTAATCTTGCAGGTGGAAGCCGGGAATACGAGTTTTTTATAGTCGTTGGTTGTAGACCGATTTTGCTGATTACTTGTACTGTATACATTTTATAGAACTATATAGAAAATACCAATGATATAATCATCTGACTTACAGGAGTTAGACGCGGGCCTGCATTTACAAAACAAAAAAGAAAATAAAAGGTTAATTTAATATTTTCATTGAAATTATTTGATTCCTTACATAGACAGTGGGCTTGACAAAGGCTCATTGTGTTAAAATGCTGTCACCTAAATGATCCATGGACCTGGGTACTTTCCTTGTAAGGGTTGCTTGTTCCCCCATGTGAATGTGGATGTTTTTTACAAGTACCTCCCAAAACACAAAGAGGTTCAGGTTAATTGGACTGGTGCCAGTAAACTGGCCCGATAGAAGTGTATGTGTGTGTGTGTGTGTATTTTTGACTGTGCCCTTTTTGTCTTGCAGCAAATACACATGGGTTCTAAATCCATGGTGTAGTGGCCAAGACACACGCCTGCCTCACTGGACAACCCTAAGCAAGTCGAGCAAGTTAAGCTGCAGGAGTATAAAACCCAACATCCACCCATTTTCTGAATCTGCTTATTCCAGAGCATTGTTATGAGTTTCCTTACAGCTTTAGACATACAGCAGAAACCAGCTGTGTGTGCAGAACTTGTGGAGCAGACATTCATCATTTTGGGACCGCTGGACGGGTCATTGCAGTCCATTTGAGCAAGAATTTATAAACAAGGCAGATTACAGTTTGCTTTTAATATTGTACCAGCGGTCCCAAAATATATATACTGTGTGTGTGTATATATATATATAGCGAAAAGCATCCTGACTTGCCCTAAGCGATGGATGGACATCCCAGATGAACATGACTCTATTATCTTCCCTGGCCGGGATAAAAGAAGAGGACAGGGAAGGACTGTCACAGAGTGATATTTATTCCCCCCAGGTGCTAGATGGCAGCAGCCCTGCATATTGGCTCTCATTCGGTAACCAGAATGGAATGCTGGGAGTTGTAGTCTGGCAGCACAGCCCTGCTGGGTTCTGTGGGTGCCACAAGGGGGTGCTGCAGGGAGATGCACTCCACAATTTATGGGATTTCCATATGACCTGGAAGTGCTTCCATCGGGCAGCGGCCCTGGCACTGGAAGTACTCCTGTGTCCTCAATAAAAGGGACCGGACTCACTTATCCAAGTGAGTTGGAGCTGGGAGGACATGGATCAACACTCAACTGGAGGAGGGCAGTGCAGTGGTGAGAAGAGAGATATTGTGTAAGAGAAATTACTTGTTTTGTGCTTGTGCATACAACTGTTTGGAGGTATTATGGAGTAAAACTATCCATTATTTGAACCTGGGACTGTGTTCATGTGCATGTTATCTTGTTTAGAGTTCTCTGATAACCTAGTTCCTCAAGTCAAGTCAAGTTGGGGAGCATGCACTGGTACAGCGCATTGCCACACCCACTACACGTCGATACAGCTCGGGATCTCGGTTGGCAACCCCCCAGGCAGACACACGGTCCAGTCCTACCCTCCGGAAATGACCATCTATCTGCCACAGCCAGGTGTTACGTGGGCAACCCCTTGGCCTGGCTCAGCCACTTGGGTCCCCAACAATGAGGATCTTACGAACCAGATCACCCTCAGGGAAACGCGCCACATTGCCATAGTGCCGTAAATGACGCTCCCTTACAATGCAGGTAATGTGCCTCATTCAGGACTCCATGAGCAACCGCTCATTCGACACAAAGTCAAACCAATGGCACCCAAGGATTTTCCGGAGAGACACAGTACCAAAGGAGTCCAGTCTTCATCTCAGGTCACGCAATAGCATCCATGTCTCACAACCATATAGAAAGACAGGAAGCACCAGGACCCTAAAGACTTGGACCTTCGTCCTTTTGCACAGATATCGGGAGCACCACACAACCCTTTCCAGCAACCTCATGACCCCCCCTGCTCTCCCAATCCGTCTACTGACTTTAAAGGAAGAGTCACCAGAGACATGAATGTCACTGCCAAGGTAAGTAAACCTCTCAACAAGGTCGACACTCTCTCCGCAGACAGACACACTGCTGATGGCCGTGCCCAAGAGGTCATTAAAGGCCTGGATCTTAGTTTTTATCAGGACACTCGCAAGCCCAGACACTCAGATTCCTCACTCAGTCTCTCAAGCACTCCGATTAGAGCCCCCATTGACTCTGTGAAGATCACAGCATCGTCAGCAAAGTTAAGATCCATGAATCTTTCTTCACCAACAGATGCCCCACAGCCACTGGACCCCACGACCTTGCCCAACACCCAGTCCATACAAGCATTGAACAGAGTAGGAGCAACAACACACCCCTGACGAACCCCAGGATCAACTGGGAAAAAACGCTGAGGTCCTGCCTCAACTCTGCACAGCACTCACCAGTGTACAGTCCGGCCATGATATCCAGCAACCTCGAGGGGATCCTGCGAACCCTCAGGATGTCCCACAGGGCAGCTCGATCAACTGAGTCGAACACTTTGCGAAAATCGACAAAGGCTGCAAAGAAACTCTGCGAATATTCGCATTTGCACTCTATGAGAACCCTTAGTGTGAGGATGCGGTCGACGGTAGACTTCTTAGGCGTAAAACCAGACTGTTCTGGTTGCTGGTCGGTGAGCAAGTGATCACGGATCCTATTGAGGACACCCGTAGCAAGGACCTTACCCAGCATCAAGAGCAGTGTTATCCCCCTGTAGTTACTGCAATCCAGGCGATCACCCTTCCCTTTCCAGATAGGGACGACAAGTCCCGTTTTCCAGTCAGCTGGGATGATGCCAGTCTCCCAAATGGAAGCAAAGATTGCTTGCAATGCCAGGAGGACAGCCTTACCACCAGCCTGGAGAAGTTCACCCCGGATACCACAGATCCCTGCAGCCTTTCCCCCCTCAGCTGGTTCACCACCTGTGAAATCTCAGTGAGATTGGGTAGTTCACTGCTAATTGGAGGATCAGCGTCAAGGACCATGGTCCCAGAGATATCCAACGTCCTAGCCGGAGGATCAGCTTTGAACAATTGCTCAAAGTAGCCAGCCCAGCGGGTCACAACTGCAGTGTCATCCATAAGGACCGTTCCATCAGCTGTCCTGACTACAACTCTCTGAGGAACAGAGTCAGATGTGCGTAATGCTTTGATTCCTCTGTAAGGAGGACGTGGGTTGCTAGACCACAGATGGTGTGTCACTTGCTCACAGATTTCTCTAACAAACGCTTGTTTATCTGCCCTCACAGCCATCCTTCTCAGTTCCCGGTACAGACCAGAGTTGCCATTGAGCCGTGCGCTGCGACTCCTCTCAATGATATACAGGGTGCCCTGCGAGATGAAACACCTCCTTCTGGGAACACCAGGAACACCAACACAACTCATAGCAACCTTCAGGGTCTTGTCATGGAAGGTCTCCCACATCACATTAGGATCGGCAGTCGTACCCAAATCTGAAAGTTCCTCACACAAACTGCGGGCAAACTCATTAGAAACAGCCTGGTCTTAGAGTCTGGCCAAGTCCAGGATCATTTTCCTAGTAGGTGGTAACCTACTGGACCTAAGTTGAATCCTAAGAGTAGCAACAACAAGTCTATGGTCAGAATTCACAAACTGGGCACTTCTGTAGACCTTGCAGTTTTGCAAGAGCTTCCAGCGTCTGCCCACGAGGATGTGATCATTCTCCTTCACCGCACCACCAGTATTGGAGTACCAAGTCCAACGATGCGGTTCAGGGCGCTGGAACCAGGATCCAGCGATTTGCAGCCCCTGACCTTCTGCAAAGTCAAGGAACATGGAGCCACTTTCACCACGGTCACCAGACCCATGGGGACCGAGACAATACTCATAGCCAGCCCTGTCAGTGCCAGTGGCTGCATTGAAGTCGACCCATGACCAGAGGAGTGTCACCTCGTGGGCACCCATCAACCACCGAGCGATGCTGCAAATAAAATGTCTCCCTCGCCGAGACATCACTCACCACGGTCAGAGCATACACTAAGACAACAGACAAGGCACCCAGGGAGTGCCGTAATCTGAGTCCCATAATACGCTCATTGAAAGGAGTGACATCGGACACCATCGGAAGAAGCCAATCCAGTACAGGAACAGCTACTCCCTGAGTATGACAGCCATCAGACCGACCAGACCAATAAAAGGTGTATCCCCGGTCTGTTAGTTCCATCACTATATATATATATATATATACATATACATACATACATACATATGAACAACTCTTGGACTGTCTGACACAGAGCACTGTTGTGAAATCTTGTAAAGAGAAACACTGACAGATGCTGTTTTGTTTCAATTCTAGGTATCTCATTTAATTTTCTTTTTATTTTATTTAAGTGTATAATTCACATTATAGTCTTGAGATAAAATGACCAAACAACCTACAACTTAAATTTTTTTCTTTTTCTCAAGTGGACTTGACATACAGTAAATAAATTTCTTCCATATTTTTGTTTCCCTACAAGGTTTTTTGTTTTTTAGTTTTTCTTGTCTTCTTAGGGTGTAAAGACTGAGGGGCTGTCAAAAACAGGGTCTGTTAAAGCCCGCTGAGACATACCTTGTGTGATTTTGAGGCATACAAGAAATAAATTGTTGTAGTTGATGATGATAAGTACCCCTGACAAGATGAAATGTTTTGCCCATACTTTTATGATCAAAACTCTTAGGCAGAACTTTCCAACACCAGAGTCGCTAGCCAGACAGATCCTCACATGGGCGTTGTGGTATAAAGAACAGCCTGCCTGATCGAGATGACAGAGACAACGGAGACATCAGAGAGAGACTGCATTCCATCAGCCTGACTGCCTATGCAGGTTAAATCCCATTTGGAGTCCGCAGTGTCCATAGCGGGTGGTCAGTATTAGACTTTGACGGCCTTGTAGTCAGGGCTGCCCCTCGGTGTCCACTTACGTCTCATATACCACACACAAACAGCATTATTAGACTTCAAGGGGTTGGGGTTTAGTCTCCCTTTGGCTGCATAACTGCATTCACGGAGGATGTTCACTTTAACTTTCATAAACAGCCCACCCAGTGGATTCACTGGCACACGTAATCACCATTCTTCATTTTTTTTGGTGCAGCACTTTGCGCCACACTGGGCGGCTTGCTCACATTTGAATCCACCACTACCAACTGCTGAATCTAAAAGCCACCCAGCAGCGTTCCTCCTCTGATAAAGACGTCACCTTTACGTTTATGAAATGCATAGCTTAAGCTTTATGAATTTGAAGCAACAATGAATTTTTATTAGGGCTTTACATCCAAAATGTGTTATTATGTGCTATTTATCTATACTTTCTGTCATTTGTTCCATTCATATTTTGCTATTAATATAATTCAGTTCTTGATACATATTCCTTTGCTGTTTCAATTTCATGTATATTTCAATAATCACGCACTGTAGCATGAGCCTCTGGAGCTGTGTTATCCAAATGAAAAGGAATTAATTGAACAAATCCTTCCACCTATCCACCCACTCACTGAACTTGCTTCTTTTACGTATGCAAGGTGCCCAAAAGCCAGAATGCATCAGGTGTATGGCAGGAATCAACTCTGGATTGGATGTTGTATCACAGGGCATACTCTTGAGTCCAATTACAAATGCCAATCAACCTAATACAGAGGTCTTTGTGGGTAGAACAATTGATGAAAGCCCACACAGTCACATGGAAAATGTGCAGACTACCCATGGAATTAAATGCAGGTCTCCAGAGATGTGAAAAAGCAGCACTAAATGCTGTGCCAGTTTACAGATTTGGTCAAACACTAGCTGTGCTAAGATGGGTTGAAATCTAAGTAACCAACATAGACCTCAGGGTTAACACCATCTATTGGAATGTGTTTTGTAACGCAAGTAGTAATAAAATGAATTACATTTATCATTCTAACAGATGGCACAATACATTTATAGTAATCAAATTCATAACTTCAAATGCCTGTGATGTGCCATCTGTTGGAATGAAAAATGCAATGCATATGTCTTTGTTATATGATATGGGCTTTGTAAAAGCCATGTTAATATTTGTGATGCACCATTTGTTGGAATGACAGAGACATAGAGGCTTCTTCAGTTTAGAAGCAGACCAGTACCCCTGTAGTCTAATTAAGGGGGTCCCACCTCTTTGAGCTCTACAGAGAGGCAGCAGGGCAGAGAGCAAAAAACACTAAGCACAACAGTGGCAGAGAATATAACAAAATTAATGAACACCTTATCCGTAAAAAATCACAATACATACATAAAAACAAAGCAGAACTGACAAAATCTATACTAATAAAAGGCAAAGCCCTCACTGACTGACTGACTCACTCACTCATCACTAATTCTCCAACTTCCCGTGTAGGTAGAAGGCTGAAATTTGGCAGGCTCATTCCTTACAGGTTACTTACAAAAGTTAAGCTGGTTTCATTTCAAAATTCTACGGGTAACGGTCATAATTGAATCCTACTTACGTACATATATACGTCCATAGCCTGCAGCTCGGTCGCCGTGTGAGGCGGCGTTGCGTCCCCCATCCCCACGCCTCTCACATAATTGACTGCCTGCCCATATAAGGCCGTCCGTCGCTCCGGTCTCTTCATTCCCTTCTTTGCTTCGCCACGGTATTCACGTCTCCCTGCTGATAACTGCAGCCTTTTTATTTAATCAATGGCTTCTCCATATAATATGAAAAAATATTTGTATATAATAACAAAAACATTAAATAAACAACAAATAAACTTGAGCTAGGGTAATAACCCTGCCTGTTCCATAACAAGTAACATTACATCTTTGCTTGAAGAAGGGGTCTGAGTTGCCTCGAAAGCTTGCATGTTGTCATCTTTTTAGTTAGCCAATAAAAGGGGTCATTTTGCTTAACTTCTCACTACATTCATAATGGCTAACATGGTACAACACCCTAGAACTATGCACATGTAAGCAAGAATTACATTGTACTCTACATGTGACGGAACTGAGTTAATTCCACCAGTAGGTGGCACTGCAGCACAAACATGCCAGCCTCCAGATTGACCAATCAGTAATACAGTCATTTCTTCTCCTTCTCTATACAGTCAGCGTCAGGCTGATCTAGTTAGCAGATGCATATGAATTATCACAGTGGATAATTGTAAGCGCCATTTTCCTAGTTCTATAAGATTCATGAATATTTTACTAGATGATAATGCATAATCTATGGGAGGTTCCCATAACCCCCCCATAAGAAGAATTGTATTGGTATATTCTTGCCATTTCTAACAGCTTTGAGTAAACATTATTCTTCAGTTAGTGACAGCCTTGCCATGAGTAAGGTGTAGAGGCATATGGTTTTAAACCGTGCTTGTGCTTACACACGTGCTCGTACCCGCGCCTACAGGCTTTTTGAGTGTGTGAATTGTAAAACGGCACATATTTAAGTGTTGTACTGTATGCTTAAGGCGTACAGAAGAAAAAATTAAGAACTTTTAAGTATAGAAAGAAGAAGTAAGGAACTTTTAAGTACAGAAGTAACTAAAGTTTCTCAAGAAAAGCTAAGTTTAGAGAAGATACATTTTTTCCTCATTTCTTGCCTTTTTTATTCTACATGTGTAACTATTTTTTCTTTTATTCTTGTGTGGATTATTTGCTTTTAACTTTCACTAAATATTTTTAAAACAAACTTTTGGACTGAGAGATTACTTTCGACACGCGTTTTACCCGTGCTTGACTTCGCCTCATGCTTCGACGGCTACAATAATATTAAATCTTAGTGCTTCCACCAGAGTCGAGTACTTCTAGAGACTATACAAGCAATGAAAAAAACTGTGTTACTCCACATACACTAAAAGCCTCTTTTTGTCATTCTCAGTGTTGCAAGCCTGAAAAAAGCCCCCCCACCAGTGTCCCTAAAAATTGTAGCCAGATGTTATTCTTGTGTCACACATTGTTCCATTTGCCTTACAGCTGTGACTGAATGTCTTTCTGTTTTCTGCTTAAAAAGAAATTCCAGAATTTACTAAACGAGCAGTCCATCACTTAGTTTCATTTCCAACTGAAGCTGGCTTACATTGTAGAATGCGAATTGACCCGTTGAAATAAGCTTAAAATAAATAAATAAAAATCCCAAAGGTGTTGGGGTACCAACAGGGTCGCCCCTTTGAATTCTCAAATAAGACAACTCAAACTCATTGGTTGAGGGCACAAAACAGAAACCAAAATCAGCAGCCTTCCTGGCTTCATGGAGAGAGCAGGTCTGTCACAGGACGTATGTTTCTTTCACCAAACCCGGGTCCAAATGAGACGCCAATATCGGTAGGCGTCAGACCTTATAGCCCTTTCGGCTGGAAGGGGCGGAGTTATTCTTCCTCAAGTGATGTCTTCTCACTGCTGCAGAAGAGAAGAAAAAAAGACAAGACTGTTAGTGATGCACCCCACCTCTCACCCCAGTGGGCAATTGCATTCCAGTGATGAGCCGGGAATGTGTTCCTCTGACACGCATGTGTGACAAAGCTGTAACAAGAATTGAGAAATAACTATTTGATAAGTGGGATTTGCGAGTTCAGTTATGTTAGCATACGTGCAGCTAAAGTAAGGACAGTTCTTTCAGGCCGGCTTAAGTGACCAGGGCAGGTGTGCTGTTCAAAGATAGTCAAAAGAATGTGCTGTGATGGGGTCTTAGAGGAGCACACACCATATATAGCATACTCAAATAGCTCAGATGGTAGTCACCCATACCTGGCAATTTTCACAAATCCTGCATTGAATATGCAAAATGTGGAGGTATTTATAATAAAAGCCAGAAGCCATCTGCAAGAAGATGCCTTCCACACTCTGCCACATGGTAAGTACAATCATCAGCATTCCTGGACGAAACAGTGCTTTACTGATTCACATTTTGCAGTTGTTTAGCTTCACTGTTTAAGAGTTTTACACAGTAAAATTAACAACCATTTTTGAACAAGAGAGTCCTTTTAAAAATCAGGACCCATTAGTGTTAATATCTGTTCATTCATGACAGAACTTATACCAAAGAGGAAAAGTATTTGCACTTTTTAAAAGTTCCACTCCTTTTACAAGTACAGTAATGCCAGTAAATGTAGTTGGTTTGTTCCACCCCGTCTATTAGTATGCAGTGCAGGGGTCTGCAGCTCCAGTCCTGAAGAGCTACTGTGATGGAGGTGTTCATTCAAACCCTTTTATTAATTTGTTTTTCTTTTTAGATACTAGGGGGCTCTGCCCCCTGCTCACCCACCCCCGGGTTTGGTTTACCGGATATACAATTTAAAGAGCAGCAGCTGTCCTTTTGCCACTTCGCGTCTCTGCCACTAGCATTGTGAATGGCGGGGGAGGGGGGTTATGGGTGCTTAACGCACGCCAAGGAGATGCAGTCGGATCATCTGCTGGCTTGCTGCTGCTGCTGGTGATCTGCGTGTCATGCTTGTCACTTGTCGTTGTTTTAAGAGCTGGGAGCACATGAAGTGTGTCTGCCAAAAGCATTCCAACAACTGCTAGGTTATATGTCCGTGAACTTATTTTAAATTGTTTGTAAGTAGGAAATGATGTACAAAAGTCACCGTCTCACGAGTTTTGCTTCCTAAGGTTGTAATGTCTAGTCTCACATGTCATCAAAGTGTCTCTCTGAGATGATCAGGTCTCGATCCTTCGCTCAACCCTCACAGAGGCGCACTATGCTCCTGCCACTTCACGTCTCTCCCGCTCGCATTGTGAAGGGGGGGAGCTGAACGCACGCTAAGGAGATGCAGACGGGTCAGCTGCTGGCTTTGTGCTTCTGCTGCATAGGTGCGTATTCTGCTTGTCGCGCTGCACATTGATCATTTAAAAGCCTGTACAGCAGCTGTCCTTCTGTCTCACTGCCTTGTCTCGCGTGATGTTAAAGTGTCTCTTGTGGGACGTCAAATTGTCTTCTGAGAAGATCACGTCTTGTCTCCCTGCCAAGATTTTTTTTTTTACAATAGAGAGATATGTTGCTAATCCCGGAGGGGAAATTAGTGACCACTTTTTGTTTGCTAATTAACTTCTTTTGCCTTAATTTTCAATGACTTGCTCTTTTAGACTCAGACCATGCACTTAATTATTTCTTTTTTACTTAATTAGTAGCCAAGGAGTAATGAGACAGAAAACAATACATGAGCAACCTGTGTCCATCATACAATATCTGAAAATAAAGAAAGTTAAAGGTCTCAGTAATGATCATCTGTTCAGGTCCACAAAAAATTTTGATGGTGCTCTTAGAAAAATGTAAATCAACCATTTTGGAAAATGGCAGAACGGAAGCACCAACTACAAATGGAATTAAATAACGGCTTTAATTAACAACAAGAATTGGCTTCTAATTAAGAAACTGGTTGGAATGATATTGGTTGAAGTCTGAGGCCCTGACTTAGCTGGTCATCTGTATGCCCACTTCACATCTTATTTCTGTGAAGTAGAACATCATTCAGAGGACTAAACCTTTAGAAAGTTGATTAAAATGAAAGGAAAATAATATCATTAGCAGCAAAAACTGGGAACTAATTAAGAAAAGAGTTAGAATGAAAACCTGTAGCCACAGTAGCACTTCAGGACCGGAGATGGAGACCCCGATATAGTGCCTTTCTTATAGCGAGCTCCATATCTATTATATAGTACCTGTAATATCTCTATGGAGCATTATTATCATACACTCCCAAGCTTCATATTTAAAAACATGAAGAATGGTTTCTGTATCTGTAACAGCAAAGAGCTGCGGAACAAAAATGAAGACGCTAGAAATTACTACAAGGGTCTGCAGCTACTTCACCTTCCGTTTCCAGTGAGTCACTCGCACACTCTCGGAGGCTAACTCTCAGAATGGGTCATAAATCTCACAAGTATAGGAGGGTAGAAAAGGCACAAAGACCACTGCAAGGTATTTTTTTCAGGTGTAACACTGAAGTCATACAATAAAGAGCTAATTTTGCACTGCATGTGTGGTTTGTCTGGTTTGTTATCAAATTTAAGCTCACTGGCCCGTCTATTTCACTTTTCGGACATTTCCTTTAACACGTAGCTGATTCGTTCGGGGGCAGACCTCTGCCATTGGTGCAGCGAATATCAATAACCAGTTGCTTGGTTTTTTTGATGTTAAGTTGCAGATATTTCTCTTTGCAACTTGAAACAAAGTTCTGCACCTGATTCCTCTCCTCTGTCTCATCCCCTTTATCAATACACCCCATAACTGCAGAATCATCTGAGACTTTTTGGCAGGTGCCATGACCTGCTGTTATATTTGTAGTCTGAGGTGTACAGAGTGAAGAGTAAAGCAGTCAGGACTGTTCATCAGGGGTGTAGCACAGAATTCAGGGCCCTATACATAAGCTGTGTCTGTGGGCCCCTTCCTCTCAAAAACAAACTTTTCACTCCAGGATTCAAAGTCCCCCACCCCACCCCTTCCTCAGTCAGCAACCCCCCCCCCCATTATGACACCCTTGCTTACTTTCACGTCAGACACAGTCCAGGAGTCTCACAAACCGCAGTCTGCCTGACTTATCCAGGACACCACCTGTTCAGGACTAAGTGGGTTAAAAAATGAGACTAACGTTTTACATGTCAATTATAAATTGTCATTGCTTAAATATAAAAGTAATTTGAATTTTGAATTTAATCAGTAATAGTGCTTGCAATCTGCCATACTTTTTTTTTTGTTTGTAAATCAAACAAATCATTTTTTTTTACAATTCATGGGTGCTGGGGAAGGTGTAGAAGGAATGGAAGCATGTCTCCATAGGAAGGTAATTCACATGAAAGAACCCCTCCTTATTATTAAGAAATCCCCTTCATGTTCTGTTTTGTTTTTTTTTTTTACCCATATCGCCACCCCCTGGAAATCCTTTCCCACGTTTTAGCCCCCTGATCTAACCTGGTGGTCACATGGCATGTGCACTGGTTAGTGAAATGATTGCAACATAACATCCTGACCCCGTGTGAGCTTCACTTGTCTGTTCAACAGTGTGTGTGTGTGTATGTGTGTGTGTCAAGTGGAGGGGGGGATCTACTATAAAACTAATGAGGCTTACGTTTCAAAGCCCCTAATCCCAGAGAAGCCCCAGAAGCAACTTTAATGTTCACCTCCCTGCCCCAAAAAACTACAGAGCATAGGACATTTTATTTACACCAGTGACTTTAACATGTGAGACAATCCAATACCACCATTTTAATTATGGTTCAGTGTTTAAAGATAACAATGCTTACCCAGACCTCATTGCTGGTTGCATAGGGGACCCTGTAGCAGTTCATGTCGGTCCACCACTGTGTGTGCGTGTTTTTCCTGGTTTAATAAAACTGAGAAAATGCCTTCAAAGAAACTTGAAGTGCAACAAGCTGTCTTCTTTTTTACCGCTCTTCTTTTAACTTCACCCGTTTGTTGTCTGGTACAAATCTTGTAATTGATATTTATCCCACTTGCTATTGTCCAAATGACTTGAAATTTTGCACACTTACTCACTTCCCATGACAATACATGAATCAATAATCAGTTTCACTAATTGATCAATCAATCCATGTTCAGTAAGAAATTAAATTTTCATATGAAGAATAGTTAAAGATTTCACCAATAGATGGCGCTAGTAATGGATAGCAATATTAAAGGAAGTGTTAAAATATTGATTACAAAATTATATTAAAACAAACCCAAGACTAAAAAGTTGAAAATAATATATATATA
>JANRMT010062850.1:13483319-13494079 GCA_026402145.1 Polypterus bichir lapradei | reverse complement strand
TATCTATCTATCTATCTATCTATCTATCTATCTATCTATCTATCTATCATATAGTGCCTTTCAAATCTATCTATCTATCTATCTATCTATCTATCTATCTAGATTTAATTCATATTTTTTTTTGTGTTCTATGTATTTCCATTTCTTAAGGGTTTTCTTTTGCTTTTGGTTTCATTTTGAAGAATTCTTTTCACATCCTCCCAGGACAGCACATTTGTTTACTATGGGTGCACCATTTTCGTGGCCCACTGTTAATGGTCGTTATCACTTTGTACTTAACACCTGAGTGACGTCACCATGATGTCCACAGTGTGAAGGTCAGCGTCGGGCACCTCCTGGTTGTCCGAGATGGTGTGCACTCAAATAAACCTTTTTGTGTGCTCTGTGAGTTTTATAAGTCTGATTTTCAATCTTTCGCCTCTGACTTCAAGCAGGAAGTGAGTTTAGTGTTTGCTCTTGGCGTCTCCGTTGTTAATTTCCCGGTTTAGACTTTGAATTGTTTCACTACTACTGCATTTTCACATTTTCCTGGTCCCTTATTTTTTAAGACTGTCACATTCTGTCATTCCAGGCTGAAGTGGACAGAAAAATGGAAAATATCTAGCATTATAAATATTTTGGTAGCTTGTCTTTACTTGTAAAAAATGGTCTTTAGATGTTTATTTGATGTGTGTGCCGGTTGATTCATCAGGTAAAACCATTGCAAAGCTGGATTAGCTCGTGAAACACGGCACCTTGCAGAGCGCAGTTTCTTTGCAACGTCCTTGCTTGTTGTACACAACACATGTGGTAAGCTGGTGATTAGCGATTAGTAGAATGTCCATGTGGTGCTCTCCTGACAATGATGAAGAAACGATCCGCCGTTTTTGATCTTTATTTCGCCCTATACAATTTCTTGTATTAGGATTTTTTTAGTTTTCGCATATACCTTGGGGTCAGAGATTGTACAGCACCTCTGGAGTCTCCAGCCCAGCAGAGTAGGATCTCTTTTGGCAATGACAGGGATTCGAACCGGCAATCTTCGGGATGCCAGCGCAGATCCTTAGCCTCAGAGCCATCACTCCGCAACATCCAGTTGATTTTCACCATCTTGATCACTACCATTATCATCAAAACCGGTAACGGCGCACTGCACAAATCCACTTGACTTGAGCATTCCTAGTTTTCATCCTATTTCTCTATACTTTAGCATTCGTTTGCTCAGAGGTTGCTGCTTCCTGAGCAGCTTTTCTTCTCTCGCTTCTTCTCTTCTTTTGTCTGCATTTTTTCGTGTTAAAACTGATTACGTCAGTGTTTGTGTTGCAATTACTTTGTACATTTTCCTTAATTTTTCACTTAAGCTGGCACTTAAATCTTCAATCTGCCTCAAGAATGATTTAAGCTATGAAGAGGTAGGTGAAGTGATGGCGAAGGTAGTAGGGATGAGAACGGCGCCCGTACACATGAGCCGCATGGCTGCCCACTGCCGAGAGTTGATTCTACAATACAATAAAATAAAAATAAAAAGCGGAACAACCTTGGAGGTCAATCATCACCCCGAAAGCGGATAGTAGACGTCACGTTGCATATGTGTACCAAATTTCAGGTCAATCGGTCAAACGGTTTGAGGGTGATTTAAACTCCTGGACAGACAAACAGACAGTCACGGTAGCGTATTACAAAAGAAGATATTCATCTTGCAACAAATGTAGTTGTTTCAAAACATCAGCAGCTTTATACCTTTTTTCGCAACGACGTAACTACGGACTGTCCGTTTATAACACTATTTACTGCAAGCTATTGTAACCAAAAAAATATTCTCTGGCTCTCCACTAGATGGCAGCACTGCTGTAGATAACGGAGACTCCGCAGCGAGCTGGCTGGAGACTTGAGATAAGAATTTCATCGTAGGTCACGTCGCGCCCTTGTCAGGCTCAATGAGATTCCACTTAACCCTCGCACCTCGTGTTCAAAGGGACTACTGCCTCGTAGGTTGGGCAGGTTTGTGACTTTAATGGGAAAAGGTCACGTAGGTTTTGTGAAGTGTCTCGCCATGAGCAGTTAATGCAATGAACACTGCTTCACTATGACGGTCAGCGGTGAGCAGCCAAGGGGGAAGCCGCCACCATTATGAATGGCTGTCGTGTACCGGGTCTTGAAGACACTAAGAATATGCAAGATTAGGTTACGAGAAAAAGAAAAAAAAATCGCGAGTGCGCTCCCCTCGACTCTCTCGTATACGGAGATAGCGGAAAAGATCATCAGAGCCACTTCCAGTGTCGCAATATTTCTCAAATATCATATCTCACTGTTTCTCATCATAACTAATTGATAATATCGATACACAATCGTTGATCTCGATTTATAATCAGACTTTATATTAAAATGATATTTTCGCACTTAGGGAGGTCGAGAACAGTGGTGGAATTTTTTTCATGATTACGTATGCATTACCTGGATTACTTGTAAAATAAAAAGAGTTATAGTCACCTAAAAACAAAGAAAAACGGTTAGTATTATATAATATGTGTTGTAATAAATTGCTATAGGCAATACTGCATTTAGCTAAATTTATGATAATGATGGCGAAAATACAAAAATAAAAATCATCAAATGTCTTATCAGGAACACGACGGGGACGTAGCAGCTTATTGTTCCCAATACATCTTTATATTTACATGGCATGTTCAATGTTTACACGTTATTGTTATACTGATGATGTATACATTCAAATAAAATTAATAATAGTTATTGAAAGAATGTGCGTTATATTGAATACGGTTTTTAATATCGTGTACACATTTATATTTCCATGATACCAAAAATTCAGGTGGTTGTTTAAATAAAATGCTACTTCCGGTTTGCTTTTTATCATATATAATCATATTATCTATACAAAATCTGAATCATCTATTTGTAATACACTGCAAAAAATGCATATGCAAAAACTAGACAAAAAAACTTTAAATGGGAAATGTTTTTCTTTTATTCAGCAAAAATCCTGGCAATGGGGTAAGCAAAATTTACTTGACAAGATTTCTTAAAGTAAGCTAAACAATCGAAAATACATTCTTTTGATAAGTCAATAATTCTTACAATAAGGGCAACAAGATTTAATGTCATGATATAAATACTTTTCACTTGCTTAGATTTCATTTTTTGCAGTGTAACCATAGTTTACTTGAAAATTCACAAAAGTATTCAGTTAAAGTACCACTTCTGGCTGCACAATTTTTCTCAAATTTCATAACTGCTTATTTTTCGCCATTTCTAATATCCACACACAATTTGAATCATATATTTTTATTTAAAATATCTGAAATGTATTCGGTTAAAGTACCGGAAGTGGCCCAAAAGTTGATAGGATCCCTTATTTTTGATATAAAGCAGGTGTACAAAATCTCACTGACCGAGGGCAAAGCATTTTCGAGTTATCGTGTTGACACACAGACTGACATCATTCCAAAAATAGGGAGTGCTCTCTCTCCGCTAGACTTTCTTGTATACTCACATATGAGGATGGATATTTGAGGAGTAAACCGCACAACAATTTTATATTATGTACATTAAAGAACCATCAACATCAAATCAAATTAATAATATATTGAACAATTATTATAAAAGTAAAGTTGAATAAATTGGAATCTGCAGCTGCATGAATAAAAAGTAAAGTCCCACTTCTGGTTAGCAGAAATAGCCCAAAAGTTGATAAAAATCTATGTTTTGTACTTAATACTTGTATGCAAGATCTGGTTGACCAAAGCGTACTCAAATTATCATGTTATAAAAGGAGTATACATACATACACACACAGACATAATTCCAAACATGGTATTTTCGTACTCAGGAAGGTCTAAAACGTCGAGATTCCTTAAAATTTTAAGGTTGAATTTTTTTATACCCTGTATGCGAGAAAGTAAAAGTGACTGCACTACGGAGTTGGGGAGTTTATTTGTAGTTTTGTTTTTTTTTTGCTGTGTTTTGTGATTTTTATGACCTTCTGTTCTTTTCTGATCCATTCTCTGGACAACTCCTATTGCCCTTTGTGCTCCACAGAGCTTCACTGTAGTTGAAGAGCATTTGAATGTTTTATTTTCTAAACATTCTGTGTTTGCCTTTATATCTAGCCGGGATAAACCATTTTGGAAGTGTTTATGGAACTCTTTAGTGTTTTAAACTCCAAGTTCATTACAACATTAATATAAAGACAGGGGTAACAAAGAGCTTGGGCCTGAAAAAATAATTTATTATAAAGGGGATTTCATTGTATTGGAATTTGAACATCACACAGTGTTTTCCTGCTAGCAGCAACAGCAGTGAGAAGTTCCAGCATTTTCTGTAAGTTGTTTTAGTTACATAAATGGCGCTACCCTGTGTTTGTAACGTGCAGTCAGCATTATTAGAACTCCAGGTCTGGGGGAAGAAAGTTTAGAAAGAAACGATAATGATGACAGGGTTGAGATAGATAGATATGAAAGGCACTATATAATAGATAGATAGATAGATATAAAAGGCACTATATAATAGATAGATAGATAGATAGATAGATATGAAAGGCACTATATGATAGATAGATATGAAAGGCAATATATGATAGATAGATATGAAAGGCACTATATAATAGATAGATAGACAGATAGATAGATATGAAAGGCACTATATGATAGATAGATAGATAGATAGATATGAAAGGCACTATATAATAGATAGATATGAAAGGCACTATATAATAGATAGATAGATAGATATGAAAGGCATTATATAATAGATAGATAGATATGAAAGGCACTATATAATAGATAGATAGATAGATATGAAAGGCACTATATGATAGAGAGATAGATAGATATGAAAGGCATTATATAATAGATAGATAGATAGATATGAAAGGCACTATATAATAGATAGATAGATATGAAAGGCACTATATAATAGATAGATATGAAAGGCACTATATAATAGATAGATAGATAGATATGAAAGGCATTATATAATAGATAGATAGATAGATGTGAAAGGCACTATATGATAGATAGATAGATAGATAGATATGAAAGGCACTATATAATACAAGGATAGAATTTTATGTATCCCCAAGGGCAAAGCTGGCTTTTTACAGAAGATCTTTATATAATTAGGTAGTTAAATAAATTAATAAGTAAAAAAGCACACACACTAGTCTGGATACACAAATGCAGGTCATTTTCGTGAATAAGATTTGTTGAATGCATACATTTGAAGACACGTTCAAATTAACCATTTTTGTTTTTTTTAATAAGGTGATTGTGGTGTTCAGGAGCTCCCAGGGAGTTTCTAGTAATTCTGAGAGTATCTCGCTGCAGTACCTGTAATGAGTCAAAGAGCTCACTAGATTGTGTCATCTAAAAGGCTTTATAGTCCTTTCTGAAGATGTCAGTTTTATTTTTATGGTCTGTGATTACATCTCCGTCTTTGTCGGTAATTGCTGTTATTGCATTGCAGACTTTCTGCCTGTGGATTTGTTGGGCTGAGATCTTAGTGGCCTTCTCTCCGCGTTCATAATGATGATGTCATGATTTAAAAATGACTTGTTCCGTTTCTTTAGTAGTTGAGAGGTTCAATTCTGATTGCAGATCTGCCTTTTCCTATGAAGTGGCTGACATATTGCAGATCTATTCTCATAATTTCGCTGATTCACTCAGATGCCTTCTTGGTTGGCAATTTATTTTTATTTTTGTGAGAAAAATATAAAGGAATCTGTCCTCTTAAAGATGCCTTGAGAGTTCCCCAGATTATTCCTGCAGAGACCTCTTTCACGTACTGCAACTGAACAAATCTAGAATGTCCGAGGGCAGCAGTCCGCCTGGATCCCCTAATGGCAACAGACTCTTTCCCATAAAGCCCCATCGTTAAAGGAAGTGGTCAACAAAGAGCTGAGCCTGTGGTAAGAAGTTATTCAGAAGTGGCAGGGATTTCATTAAACGGTATTTTCCAAAGAACAGTCAAGCTGGCTTTAGTGGTGGACTTGTGTCAGAAATGACCAAAGTAACAACCAGAAGTTAAAGTCAAAAACAAAAGCAACCACTTTGTCTACAAATACAATTATTCTCTATTCAATCTTCTCTAAGAAATGTCTTTCCTTTCAGAAATTCTTCTTCTTCATCATCATTATTTCTCACTTCAATGTGGACAAGACATTGCAAGCAGTGAAACTGCACACGAACGAGGGCCAGTGAGCTTCCTCTTTGTTTACAGATAAGCTCTGCGCTCCTCAGGGGGCTCTCATCCATTTTTATACTCTTGAAACCTTTGCTAAGAAAACACACCGATAACCAGCAATCCTGGATACTCCCAGCAACGCGTCAGCAAATAAAACTCAAGCAGCTTGCAAAAAATTGCCGTCTCCACGTCTCCCATGCCTCCTTCTTCCCCATCTTTTGCTGAAGCTGCTGTAAAATAATTAACTTCAGCTTCTTCTGCTTGCCAGGCGGAAAATCAACTACAGCCTTCTTTGGTCAACAAGTCTCCTAATGCAGAAAGTTAAGGAGTTATTCACGTCTTATTCTTGCATTTTTAACGTATCCATCCCTTCATCTATATTCTAATCCACTTATTCAACACACGGTCATGGTGAGCTTGAACTTCCCACAGGAGTGTCAGTCGCATGGAAGGAGCAAACCCTGGACGGGGGTCACGGTACATCACAAAGCACAACTTATGTGCATGAGACCAAATTATATATAAACGACCCTAAGAGATTCTTTCAGTATTTTAACAGCAAGAGAACAGTCAAGGAGGAAGTCAAGTGCATCAGAATTAGTAAAGGGGAATTAAAAGATACAGACAGTGAAATAGCGGATGCCCTAAACTTACATTTTTCTGAGGTGTTTACAAGTGAGCAAGTGGATAACCTCCCAGAGGTAAACACGACTAATAAGGGGGTACTGAGGGATTTGGAAATTGTAGAGAGAGAAGTGCTGCTCAGATTAAATAAGCTGAAATCAAACGAATCACCAGGACCAGATAATATTTATCCTCGTGTTCTTAAGGAGGCTAGTGAGTACAGATATAAACCTTGACACATATTTTTAAGAAGTCACTGAGTACTGGAGAGATTCCGAAGGACTGGAAAATGGCAAATATCATCCCATTATATAAAAAGGGTGACCGGGCAGATCCAAGCAACTATAGGCCAGTAAGCTTAACATGCATCACAGGTAAATTAATGGAAGAAAGTATTAAGGATAAGATTGAGCAAAACATGGCAAGGACAGGAGTTATTCTGAACAGTCAGCATGGGTTCAGAAGAAGGAGGTCATGTTTTACTAACATGCTGGAATTCTATGAGGAGGCAACAAAAGCATACGATCAAAGTGGAGCTTATGATATTATTTATCTGGACTTTCAGAAAAGATCTGGTAAGGTGGGCATCAAACTAAAAGAAGTGGGAGTTCAGGGCAATGTTTTAAGAAGGGTGCAGAATTGGCTCAGACACAGGAAGCAGAGGGTGATGGTGCAAAGAACCTGATCAGAACTGGCCGATGTTAGGAGTGGAGTCCAGCAGGGGTCAGTGCTAGGGCCGCTGCTATTTTTAATATGCATACAATCAT
The DNA here is from genome assembly GCA_026402145.1 of Polypterus bichir lapradei. NCBI lineage: Eukaryota > Metazoa > Chordata > Cladistia > Polypteriformes > Polypteridae > Polypterus > Polypterus bichir. The sequence continues at coordinate 13,486,511 of JANRMT010062850.1, read as the reverse complement.
ATGAAAATGTTTGGGAACCCCTCTCAGCCTGCATAATAACTGACTCTCCTTTCAACACAAAGGATAACAGTGGTAAGTCTTTCATTTCCTAGGAACATCTGAGTGCTTGGGTGTTTTTTCCGAACAAAGATTTTTAGTGAAGCAGTATTTAGTTGAGTGAAATTAAATCAAATGTGAAAAACTGGCTGTGCAAAAACTTGTAATTTTGCTGATTTGAATGCCTGTCACTGCTCAATGCTGATTACTTGCAACACCAAATTGGTTGGATGAGCTCGTTAAGCCTTGAACTTCATAGACAGGTGTGTCCAATCATGAGTGGTAAAAGGTATTTAAGGTGGTCAATTGCAAGTTGTGCTTCCCTTTGACTCTCCTCTGAAGAGTGACAGACAGCATGGGATCCTCAAAGCAACTCTCAAAAGATCTGAAAACAAAGATTGTTCAGTATGATGGTTTAGGGGAAGGCTACAAAAAGCCATCTCAGAGGTTTAAACTGTCCGTGTCAAATGTAAGGAATGGAATCAGGAAATGGAAGGCCACTGGCACAGTTGCTGTTAAACCCAGCAGGTCTGGCAGGCCAAGAAAAATACAGGAGCGGCATATGTGCAGGCAGGATTGTGAGAATGGTTACAGACAACCCACAGATCACCTCCAAAGACCTGCAAGAACATCTTGCTGCAGATGGTGTATCTGTACATCGTTCTACAATTCAGCGCAATTTGTACAAACAACATCTGTATGTCAGGGTGATGAGAAAGAAACCCTTCCTGCACTCACGCCACAAACAGAGTCGCTTGTTGTATGCAAATGCTCATTTAGACAAACCAGATTCATTTTGGAACAAAGTGTTTTGGACTGATCAGACAAAAAATGAGTTATCTGGTCATAAAAAAAAGTGCTTTTAATGGCAGAAGAAGATCACCGCATTCCAAGAAAAACACCTGCTACCTACTGTCAAATGTGGTGGAGGTTCCATCAGGCTGTCGGGCTGTGTGGCTAGTTCAGGGACTGAGGCCCTTGTTAAAGTCGAGGGTCAGGTGAATTCACCCAATATCAACCAATTCATCAGGATGATGTTCAAGCATCAGTCACAAAGTTGAAGTTACGCAGGGTTTGGATATTCCAACAAGACAATGACCCAAAACGATGTTCTGAAATGGCCGTCACAGTCCTCTGATTTGAATATCATTGGAAATCTATGGGATGATTTGAAGCAGGCTGTCCATGCTCGGCAGCCATCAAATTGAACTGAACTGGAGAGATCTTGTATGAAGAATGGTCAGAAATACCTCCATCCAGAATCCAGACACTCATCAAAGGCTATAGGAGGACAGCGTCTAGAGGCTGTTAGATTTGCAAAAGGAGGCTCAACTAAGTATTGATGTCATATCTCTGTTGGGGTGCCCACATTTATGCACCTGTCTAATTTTGTTATGATGCATATTGCATATTTTCTGTTAATCCAATAAACTTAATGTCACTGCTGATATACTACTGTTTCCATAAGGCATGTCATATATTAAAAGGAAGTTGCTACTTTGAAAGCTCAGCTAATGATTAACAAAAATCCAAAGAATTAAGAGGGGTTCCCAAACTTTTTCACATGACTGTAAATGATTTAGATAGGAATATAAGTAACAAGCTGGTTTAGTTTGCAGATGATGCCAAGAAAGGTGGATTAGCAGATAATTTGGAATCCGTTCATTACAGAAGGACTTGGACAGCATACAGGCGTGGGCAGATTTGTGGCAGATGAAATATGTCAGTAAATGTAAACAATTACACATAGGAAATAAAAATGTTAGGTTTGAATGCACAATGGGAGGTCTGAAAATCATAAGTACACCTTAAGAGAAGGGTTTAGGAGTTGTAATGGACTCGACACTATCAACTGCCAGACAGTGTTCAGAAGCCATTAAGAAGGCTAACAGAGTATCAGGTTATATAGCGCCTTGATGTGTGGAGTACAAGTCACAGGAGGTTCTGCTCAAGCTTTATAACACACTGACGAGGCCTCATCTTGAGTGCTGTGTGCAGTTTTGGTCTCTAAGCTACAAAAAGGACATAGCAGCTCTGGCAAATGTCCAGAGAAGAGCAACTGGGCTGAGTCCAGGGCTACAGGGGATGAATTAGGAGGAAAGATTAAAAGAGCTGAGCCTTTACAGTTTAAGCAAAAGAAGATGAAGAGATGACATGATTGAAGTGTTTAAAATTATGAAGGGAATTAGTCCAGTGGATTGAGACGGTTATTTTAAAATGAGTTCATCAAGAACATGGGGACACAGTTGGAAACTTGTTAAGGGTAAATTTCGCACAAACATTAGGAAGTTTTTCTTTACACAAAGAACGATAGACACTTGGAATAAGCTACCAAGTAGTGTGGTAGACAGTAAGACGTTAGGGACTTTCAAAACTCAACTTTGATTGTTTGGAAGAAATAAGTGGATAGGACTGGCGAGCTTTGTTGGGCTCAATGGCCTGTTCTCATCTAATTTGTTCTAATGTTCTAATGTATTTGTAGCTAGAAATCCACAAAGGGAGAAAATGATTCACGTATCTTAAAATATTTTTTTAATTCCTAAGCTTTCAGCTCCTATTAGGAGTCATCATTAGAGGAAAATGATTAGACATATAGTAATCCAAGGGAATATACAGTAACTAAGGAGGAGTTGTTGAATTAAAGAGGTGGGGTTTGGATGGTGTTGGTCATAAAGTCTTATGTATTATTATCTTTATCTATTATTATTATCAGCAAAAAAGGGTGAAAAATCACCCAAAAAAACACAATAAGCACAATCACATTCCAAAAACTCAGTAAAAAAACTCTCAAACAAATGAGAAATGAACCAGCAGGAACTGTGGGGGTTACTCTGGATTTATAAGGTGGAGGCAAGTTCCTGGTGTTAATTGGCAGGGGGACCACTGACAAAACACATGATACATTAGGGGCACCGAAGTGGTGGAATGGTCTGCCTGCTTCTATAAGAGCTGCCCCTTCAGTCTCAGCTTATATATAGATAGATATGAAAGGCACTATATGATAGATAGATAGATATGAAAGGCACTATATAATAGATAGATAGATAGATATGAAAGGCACTATATAATAGATAGATAGATAGATAGATAGATATGAAAGGCACTATATGATAGATAGATAGATAGATAGATAGATAGATAGATAGATAGATAGAT